>JAJEJO010002289.1:304603-320159 GCA_020662805.1 Glaucomys volans | reverse complement strand
GTTTTGCCCAGGCGCCATTACGCCCGCCTGACAGATTGAAACTCCATCTCCGCCCGACTCTCCTCTCTGGGGATTGGGGGGTGCTGAGGGTTCCAAGCTCCTGCCCAGGCTTGCTCTTTCTGGTGACACTACCATGGCCCAGGAAATTCCAAAGGACGGGAGAGCTGTGTCAGGAACTGTGGTCTGGGACCCACTGGAACAGAAGATTCTCCCAGCACCCTGATCTACAAGGGTGTCGGAGCTCTAAGTTGGGAACTGGGAGAAGAGGCCTATATATCTTATAATGTCACCCACTGGACGTATGCATCTTCCTCCCAGGGACTTCCAGTCGGCCCTGTGCTTGGGACAGAAAGAAAATGCCTTTGGGTGCTGATCAGAGGAGAGCTGACAGGAGGATCCCCCGCCTGTGTGGGGACTAGAAGTGCCACGTCGAGGCAGGTGCGGCTCCCCCAGCATCTTCCCCACCATGTGTACCAGAACGAATGGGAGGTTGGGCACAGGAAGTTCTGTGTCAATGTCCAGTCCCCCCACTTACTAGTCACATGACATTGAGCAAATCACTGCCTCCCAGAGCACCATGCTCCTTCCCTTCCAGTGGTGGCAACAGAACTGCCCTCCCGACCACGTGAGTGTGATGTGGAGAGCATCTCCTGGCCTCAGCATCTCCCGGCCTCAGCATCTCCCGGCCTCACACAGGCTTGGCTTCCGCGACCTCTCATTCGCTGACTCAGCAGCTATGTATTGGGCACCGCCTATGCGTCAAGCCCTGAGCTGGAATCGGTGATGCACACGCTCCTCAGGGGCCACCTTCTAGAAGAGAATTGGCAGCAAACACACCAGGAAATAGATGAGATGGGGCTGGGGTTGTGGCTCAGTCATAGAGCACTTGCCTAGCAAGCGTGAGGCCCTGGGTTCGATCCTCAGCACACATAAATCAGAATACAGGTACTGTGTCCATCTACAACTAGAAGATATTAAATTAATAATCGAGATGGCTGCATGTGGTGGTGGTGGGCCACCAAGGGGCCATGAGCAGCCTCAGGTGGGAGAAGGACCAGGAAGAGCTCTCTGAGGAGATGTGGAGGTGTCGTGTGGATGGTGACCCAAAGGATGAGCAGGGGACAGCCATGCAGAGAAAACGTTCCAGGCAGAAGAAACTCAGAGCACAAAGGCACCAAGCTGGGGACAGCACTGATGTTCCTGAAGGGCTGAAGAGAGGACGGAGATGTGGGTAGGCAGCTCATCTAAGCCCTGGACTCCCCTCAGGAGCCCCTGCCCAGCCTCCCTGCTGGGTGTCAGGCAGAGAAAGCCAAAGGCTGATCCCAGCCCTGCTGATGGTCCCACGCTTGGCTCCAGCATCCTCTCACTCTCCATCTAGAGTTGGAGAAGGTGGGGCCGAACCCCCTGCATGGAGCCACCTGCTTCCCCTGCTTTCTCAGTAGCCCTCTCGGGTAGGCTAAGGTCTTCCTTGTGCCCATTTTGTAGATGAGAAACCTGTAGTTCAGAGGGGATTATGTGATTTATCCAGTCATAGTGGTAAAGTTAACTTCTCTTCTACTCGAGGAAGGCTCCCAGACTTTCAAGGAAGTAAGATGGCCCTCATTTACCTTGCCTGAGTGGGAGCACTAGTCCTGGGGTCCCCCAGATGGAGACTTTG
This sequence comes from Glaucomys volans, assembly GCA_020662805.1. NCBI lineage: Eukaryota > Metazoa > Chordata > Mammalia > Rodentia > Sciuridae > Glaucomys > Glaucomys volans. The sequence continues at coordinate 318,502 of JAJEJO010002289.1, read as the reverse complement.
GGGTGTCCAAAGAGTTGGAAATGCAGCAGCATCAGGTGCCCTCTGCTGGCTGCCATGGAACCACGCTAGGGACAGGAACCAAAAAGGAAGGGGACCTGGTGAGGAGAGGGCCAGGTCCCTGCAGCCCCACCTGACTCTCCACCTGCAAATGGGCTCCCGGGCTGGGTTCCCGCCCCCACACCAGCACTTGGTGTAGCAACAACCTCAGGAAGTCCCTCAGCTGCTCTGGGCCTCAGCTTTTCCCCTGTGTGAACTGGGGGTGCTGACGTTCAAGACCTCGGGCTGCGGAGTCAGGCCTGGGGACTTGGGGATGCTGAGAATTGGAATGCAATAGCCAAGAATGGCTCTTATTTATTGACACATTTTATGTTTACAAGCTTTATTGAAACATAATTCACGCACAGTGTAATCCATCCACTGCAAGTGCCAAGTTGGATCGTTTTTGGTCAAGGACAGTGCTGGGCAGCTGTGGCCACATTGTAATGCTCTGGGAAGAGCCCTCCATCATCCTGGGGAACACCATCATTGCTGCCTCCTCTCTCCCCTCTCGCTCCCGCCGGAGCCATCCCTCTATAGATGTGCTTTACTGGACGTTTTCTATCAATGCAATCATACGTAGGTGACCTTCTGTGTCTGGATTCTTGCACAACATTTTTGAGACTTCTTCCTGCGGTGGTACGGAGCTGTGCCTGGCGTCTTTCAGTGCTGAGTGTGTTCCCTTGAGTGGACACACTGCAATTTGTTCCGCTAGTCCCTGATTGTTGGACATTTAAATTGTGTTTACTTGGGGACTGTTATGAATAATGCTGTGTGAATAGCTGGAAAGAGGCTTGGAGTGGACTTGTGTTTTCATTTATTTTGGGTAAACCAGGAGTGGTATGTTTAACAATATATATATTTTTGGTACCAGGGACTGAAGTTGGGGGTGCTTAACCACTGAGACACATCTTCAATCTTTAAATTTTTAAAAAATATTTTGAGACAGGTTCTTGCTAAGTTGCTTAGGACCTTAGTAAATTGCTGAGGCTGTCCTCAATCTTGTGATCCTCCTGCCTCAGCCTCCTGAGTTGCTGGAATTGCACCACTGTACCTGGCATGTGTTAACTTTTTAAGACACTGCCAAACTGTTTTCCCAAGGGGCTGTTCCATTTCACACGATCACCAGCAGGTATGAGGGCCACAGTTGCTTGGCAACCTTGCCAATGCTTGATGAGGTTAGCGTTGTAGACTACAGCCATTCCAAAGGATGTTTTAATTTGCATTTCCTTAGCGACAAATAGTATGAGCATCTTTTCATGTGCTTGATAGCTCTTTGGTGAAATGTCTACTTGAATATTTGCCCAAATTCTAATGGGTTATTGGTCTTTGTGTGTGTGTGTGTGTGTGTGTGTGTGTGTGTGTGTGGTGCTGGGGATTGAACCCAGGGCCCTGTGCTTGCGAGGCAAGCTCTCTACCAACTGAGCTATATCCCCAGCTCCTTGGTCTTATTTTTGAGTCATGTATTTTCTACATATTCTAGATACAAGTCCTTCATTAGATATATGATTTGCAAGTATTTTCCCCTAGTCTGTGGCTCATTGTTTTGGTTTCTTAGTGGTGTCTTTCAAAGAGCAGAAGTTTTTTAACTTAAACGAAGTCTAATCTATTATTTTTTTCCTATTTTAGATTGGTCCTTTGGTGCATAGCTAAGAAACCTTTGCCTAAGTCAGGGGCATGAAGGTTATCTTCTGCAAGTCTTATAATTTTAGCTCATATTTCATGCTTCATTTTGAGTTAACTTGTGTATGGTCAAATAAGAGGCTAAGTTTCGTTTGTTTGTTTTTGCATGTGACTGCCTGATTCCCAAACACAGCCTTATGAAAGGACCTCATTGAATTGCCTTTGTAGATTTGTCACAAGTCACTTAGCCATCAACATAAGAATTTCGTTCTGGTCTCTGTTCTATTCCATTGATGGAGTTCTCTGTCCCTCAGTCAATATCACGTGTAATGATGGCTACGGATTTATTTTAAGCATTTTTATTATCAGTGTGAACACAAGTTACTCTGTTCCTCTGAGCCTCACTTCCTGTTTTAGGAATAGGAACAGTAACAGTTTCTCCTGCTCAGACTTGTCACATAGTGGCAACTTATTCCATGGGAACAAGTAGTTATTATCTCTCCCATTTGGTAAGTGAGGAAGCTGAGGTGCGGGAGCCTGAGGGTGGTGGACCAAGGTAACGAAGTGGCCTTTGCCTTCCTTTTTTGCTTCACACCAGTTAAACACTCCTCTTGATGAGGCTGAGACCACCTCCCACTAGAAAAGCTGAGAAAGACAAACACTTACCTTCCCAGGGCCCCTTGCGGCTGGACACAGACCCCTCATGGGGGTCCCCATCAGAAGCACTCAATCTCACTTCAGAGACCGTACGAGCAAACATTCTGGCCTTTCAAGCACTCATTCCACAGCCCTTTGCAGAGACCCTGGCATGGGCCAGACCTGTGCTAAGTTCTTTCATGCAGAAGACAGTCAGCTCTCTGCTGTGGAATCTGTTAGTATTCTCACTATACCCACCTCACTGTCCTGCTATAGAGGAGGAAGAGATTGAGAATATTATTACGCTTTCATTTAACATTTTGGAAATTTTCAAGCATATACTGAGAAAGATAAAGGAAATAGAATAACAAACTATAACAAACCTGAGATAATCATTGCTCACACAGCCATTTCAAGATGAAAACATTTATTTTTCAAGATGAAAACATTTATTTTTAAACTGCCCATTTCCAACAATAGGTTTAAATTAAATTGGTTGTTTTGAACTCAGTGGAGTGAATATATATAACAGGAAAAAAAATTAATGAACTAGATCTATATTATCATCATGAGTGATTTCATAAATCATGTTTTTGAAATAAGTTTTTATAAAAAATACAGACCATATGATTTCATGGGCAAAAAGTTCAGAATAATTATTTAAAATGTCATATGTATAGTTTAGGGAAATACATACATGCAATACAAGTATAAAGAGGAGCTTAGAAATAATGGGCACTGAGCCGAGCTTAGCAGCTGGCAGGCTAAGACCAAAGTTAATAGACAACTTCCGGCCTCCCTCAAGCTGCCATTTGCGTCCCTGCATGTGTGCACCTAATCTCAGCTGGTCTGCCAGAGACCCCCGGAGCACCAACCCTAGTCCCCCGCTCGGCCCCATTTCCACTCCGACAAGATGAAAGAAACTATCATGAACCAGGAAAAACTCGCCAAACTGCAGGCACAAGTGCTCATTGATGGGAAAGGAACTGCACAGAAAGAAGAAGGTGGTTCATAGAACAGCTACAGCAGATGATAAAAAACTTCAGTTTCCTTAAAGAAGTTGGGGGTAAACAATATCTCTGGTATTGAAGAGGTGAATATATTTACAAACCAAGGAACGGTGATTCACTTTAACAACCCTAAAGTTCAGGCTTCTCTGGAAGCAAACACTTTCACCATTCCAGGCCATGCTGAGACCAAGCAATCGACAGAAATGCTACCCAGCATCTTAAACCAGCTTGGTGCAGACAGTCTGACTAGTTTAAGGAGCCTGGCTGAAGCTCTGTCCAAACAATCTGTGGACGGAAAAGCACCACTTGCTACTGGAGAGGATGATGATGATGATGAAGTTCCAGATCTTGGGGAGAATTTTGATGAGGCGTCCTAGACCAAGGCAAACTGAACTGATCAACTTCTGAAGAAGATGAACTTGAAGAAGTTACTGGGAGCTGCTATTTTATATTATGACTGATTTTTAAAATTGTTTTGTTTATGGATCTGATAAAATCTAGATTTCTAATATTTTTAAGCCCAAGCCCCTTGGACGCTGCAGCTCTTTTCAGTGTTTGCTAATACACAATTTATTCTTTGCAGCTAACAAAGCTGAAGAAGCCTGGGAATAAAGTTTGAAACAAAGGTTAATAAAGTTCTTTGCCTAGTAAAAAAAGAAACAAAGTTAACAGACAAAGCTTTAGCACATGATTCTGGGTGGAAAGGCAAGTTGCCAAGGGACATATACAATATAAAGACTTACATGTAAAATACGAGGGTATGAAATACAGTATCTTATATATATTGTGGATATATACATATGCGAAAAGTGTACCAAGAACACATGGAATCAATGCACGCTCCCCAAGTTCAAGGTACCATATAGTTTTGGGGACTGAGGAGGATGGCTATGATTGGGTCTAGGGCTTGGAATTGGGACTGTGGGCTGCTCTAGTTTGGATCTTAAGTGTCACCCTGGGCCTATGTGTCAAGAACTCGGTCCCCAGCTTGACACAACTGGGAGGTGATGGACTCCTTCAGAGGGGGTGCCTAGTGGGAAGTCTTCAGGCCATAGGGGGGTGCCTTGAAGGGGATCATGGGACTCCAGCCCCTTCCACTTCCTCTCTTTGATCTTATTTATTGCATGAGGTGAATGGTTTTGCTACACCATGTAGCAAACACCCAGCTACTGACAGTGACCACCCTGGGGAGGGTCCAGTGGCTGCACCACTGGGGATTTGTTGGCTGCTGCCAATCAAAGGAAACACATCTCTCAGTGACCCTAGCTCCATGCCCAGCTGGGAGGATGGTATATCTGTTCTGCTTGGAATCAATGTGAGTGGCAAGTCAGGCTCCTTCCATCATTTCTAGGCATGCCTTGGGTGACAACTGCTGATCCTGAATGGAGAGAAAGGCAGAGGCAGGGGCAGGAATAACAAGGAGAGGATATTCAGAGCCAGTGAAACCTGGTTTGATGACTGCTCTTCACATGAGGACTTGGAGGAATAATTCCCAAGCTTGAGCCATTTGTGCATTATCATCTTTGAGATTGTTCTTTTGCTGTGTACCATTTTCTTATCTTTGTAGATATAAGGTTTTAATTTATATAATTTGCATTATTAAGTGCATTTAGTCTTGTCTAGTGCTGGAGCTACACCAGACTGAGCTGAGATGGATTTCCATCTTCCATAACTACCTCCTGGGTCACCTTCCAGACCGGTGAGGCTGGGTGGGGGCAGCTACTCTGCACCAGGGCCACTGGACAAGTGACTGCAGTACAAGGATTCTCTCCTTTCCTCCATCCTTACCCTGTGCATCCCCCTACCAAGCGCTCACTGGGGAAAGTGGGCAGAGGCCCGTTGCCATACAGCCTGAAGGGAAGCAAGCCTGTGCCTGCTCGATTACCCCGACATGTCTGAACTGCCCCTTCCCCTGTGTCCCGGCTGGCTTTGGTCAACAGCTAATCAAGCTCATGATTCGCCTCCTCCAGGAGGCCCTCTCTCACCCCAACACAGAGCAATGAAAAGAACATGCATTTTGGAATCAATTGTGTTAAGATACAAATTCTAGCTCTCGGCTCAGTCACTTTTTAGCTTTGTGACTTTCATGTCACCTTCTGAGTTTACTGCTTCATCTATAAAGTAGGGATCAGAAAGGTGCTTTTCTAGTGGACATTTGTTATTTTATCCAGCAAATTTCCCAATGCCGTTCAGCATTTTTGTAGAGGAATCACTACTCCACCACTACCCATTTCATGTAACCTGATGCCCAGTCCCAGTACCTTGCCATTTCTTATATGTGCATCTGACTAATACCAGTTCCCCAGATGTCCAAGGCTTGGGCAAGGTAAGCCAGGAACCGAGCACAGAATTTAAGGGGACACTCACTCTTGTACAACCAGGGCCCTAGGCTCTCACGGTTAAGGAGCCACTCGCTCTCAGAGTCATGAAGCGCATCCCAGAGGGTGTGCCCCATTAAACTTTGCACCAAGGGTCCTCACTTATCCTCTCCTAAGCCTAGCCCTGGTCCCTGTTTCCTTGGTTACAGTGATCAGTCTAACCCAAGACAGGCCAGTTGGTGACCTTTCCTGAGATAGTATGTAGCTTTTAGGACAGATCATTTCTTTCTTTCTCCCTAATTTGCAAGCCAATAAGGTGGCAACCCCCAGAACTTTTGGAAGCTGTGCCCTCTTTATGTACAGAAAGCTTGCAAAAAGAGAGAACAAAGCCAGACAGAGATGACAGAGGGGATTCTGAATTCTGTCAATAATGTCTGAGTTCCTGGGTCCAGTCTTTCCCAGGGCCAGCACTGCTCCCACCCCTCCTAGTCTTAGAGTCACTTTGTTTTGTTTCATCTAATCTGGGTTGTGTTTCTGTCATTTACATCCAGAGAATCCTGACAAATGAAACCTAACTCAAGAATTGTGAAAGAATTAAATATGATGGTGCGTGCATAGCAGGACTGAAGCATGTTTTCCCAATGCATCCTCATTTCCCTGCCTAGGTATTTGGATCTTGTTTCCTGAAGGCTTCCTGCCATTATGACTGGGGCTGGGGTGTGGAAATGTTGGATGTTATACAAGGCAGGAAGGGGAGTGGAGAGCCTTTGAAGCTGTGGAGAGAAGCACAGGAAAGTGAAGGAGTGAGCGACTCGGAGGGACCAAGACAGGAGTGAAGACACTGCCTGGATTCTTGAGAAGAGAATTTTCAGCCCCCTGTCACTCAGCCCAAGGGTAGCAGGTATGGAAATCCTGTCAGGAATCTCAGGTCTACTGGGGAAAACTCACATGTGGTCCACACAGATGGTTCTCTGCTCAGCACCATTCCCTGACCCGCCCTGACACATTCCTTAGTGGCTTCCCATGGTGGACGTAGGAAATTCCTAATTCCCTCTCTCCCAGCTTCCTTTACAACTGAGTCTGGTGTATGGCCCAATCCTGGCTGATGGAACACAACAGAAAGCCTTCTGGAAAAAAATATTTGCCTCCCTGATAGACAGACATCCAAGAAGACATTGCCCTTGATGTCTTCAAACATGATTTCAAGTGGATCTGAGGCCCGGGGCTTGACAGACATCCTGTAATCACAAGAGGATTTGTTTGAGGGAAAAAATAAACAAACTCAGGATGGATGAGGGGCAGGATGGGAAGAATCTGAGCTTCTGGTATTATAATTTAACTATGGACTCAATGGCTCTGCTCTTGCCCTACTCCAGAGTTCTTGTCAAACTGAGAAAATAAGACATCCCCCTTTTAAAATTAATTTTAAAAACTTAGAATAGCTTTAGATCTTTTAAACATTATTAAAATAGTAGAGAGCTCCTGTATACCCCACATCCAGACTCCCCATTCATTAATATCTTACACTAATATGGTGCAATTGTTATAAAGAATATTAATATGTTACTTTTTTTGAAATTTAACACTTTATTCAGATTCCTTTGATTTTGATCTCTGATCCTTTTTATGTACCAGGATCCCACCCAGAGTGCCACATGACATTTAGCTGTCCTGTCCCCTTAGGCTCCTCAGGGTAGTGACAGTTTCTCAGACTTTCCTTGTTTTTGATCATCTAGGCAGTTTTGAGGTGGGCTGGTCAGGTAGACTCTCCCTCCATGGGGATTTGCCTGCTGCTTTCCTTGTGATTAGATGATACTTTTTTTTCCCCAGGAAACCACAGAGGCCATTGCCATTCTCATCATATTGAAAACACGTACCATCCTCAATCACCTAGCTGAGGCAGTGTTTATCAGAACTTTTTACTGCTATAAAGCAAACCTTTTTCCTCCTTTCCATACTTCTTTTTTTGGAAGGAAGTTACTAGGCACAACCCACTGTGCTGTGGGCAGGTTTGCTCTACCTCCTCGAGGGAGACGTAGCTACATAAATTATTCAAAATTCTTCTGCACGTGAGCTTTGTCTATTCATCCCTATTTATTTATTTAGTCATTTATTTATATCTGTATGGACCTGTGGGTATTTATTTTATGCTTTATATTGTAATCTAATACTACTTTATTTTGTTACTCAAATTGTTCTAGCTTTAGTAGTTGAGCTCCTTCAGTTGGCTCTCAGTTCTCTTTGACATAGCCCCATCAGCATGAGCTTTTTAAAGATCTTATTTCCTGTCACAACAAGGTGCTCTAGGCTCATCTTGTATTTTCCTGTCCCAGGACCCAGCCATTTCTCCAATGGTAGGATCCCTGACTCATTTCACTGGACAAGGGTATTAGAAACCAAGATCTGGGTGCTAGGTCTGATCAGTGCTATTAGAGAGGTGCCTGTTCTTAAGCCATTTCAAATCAAGTACTTAGGCTGAGAGCTTTGTAACTGATTTGTCACAAGTATCTGGTAAATGTGGTGAAAAATACAACTCAGGAGTTGAACAAAAAGTGTGTGAGTAAATGTCTTTGTAGAGTGACCTAAATAATAATATCAAGTGTCCTTTGGTTCCATAATGGTATATACGGGATTCAGAAGGGCCTCTGTTCCCTTGGGGGAAGTGGGGAAGGGGACTGCTGGGAGACACTGTATCAGGAGCCTCACTGGAGGAAGGGGTGAAAAGATCTTGTATCCCAGGTCTACAGTGTGGACTCTCCAAGTAGAGATCAGATGGGACTCCCCACTCAACCCCTCAGGGGATCTGAAGCACCTGTAAGTGCTGAAAGGGAAGCTCCGTCAGCAAGGAAATAACCTTGAACTTCTCTGAAAGCTAACACTGTGCCTTTCTCATCGTGAACAAAAAGACCAGAAATTAAATCAGTGATCAATGCCCAGTAGAAGTGAAGGTTTTTTCTTGTTTTTTAACACCTTTTAGACTGAATCCCACCATGTTCCAGTAGATTCAAGTCTCATATAAATTCACTTATAGATATTCTGTAAAGGAAAATTTTTTCACCCCAACTGAATTGAGGTTGGGACGGGGGCAGGGCAGATGCTCAGGAAACTTGTGGACTAAACAATCCAGTTTGGGAATTGCGTAAAGGTGTGAGGATCAAGCTACCCCGAGGGGTCAGGGCAATGGGGGTGATCTGAGTACTTACGAGGTGTGACTTTAGATTTGAAAAGCCTCTAGAGACTCCACCGAGCTCCAACCTAGAATTCAGCACCAGGGAGCTCTGGACAGCTCCCCAGGTTCTACTAAGAAAGCTTTCTTCTGGGCTTAAATTAAGGTTGGTCTCTCAGGTCAGACCTTCTCCATAAACCAAATCTTGTTTTCCAAGTGATTCTGTCATATCCTAACCTAGGAACTAAACTACAATTATTCTTTTCTTTCTCCTTCATTGGACCCCATCCCAAATTTTCTTCCTTTCTGTGTCTTGTATAATGTTATTGCATAATGGTTATGAGCCTGGGCTCTAGAGTTTACATAAAAACTGTATTTAAATAAAAGCTCTGCTCCCTGGTGATGGGACCCTGGACAAGTTTTAAATTTTAACCATTCTGAGGCTTTGTTTGATGGGTTCATTTAACACATTCTATTGAGTTTGTCCTCTATATATTTGTTACTTGTCTCTGTATTGGGTATATAGCTGTGATTTTTTTATGCAACCTGGATTCTCTTGGGATGAGACAGATAACACATGCATACCAAAAGAAACCCATAAAATAATTTCAGAGTGATAAATCCTATGAAGAAAATTTAAAAAGTCAATGTGATACAGAATAACTCAGGAGTGACTTTCACTGGGAAGGTGGGATGGGGGCATCTCAGAATGGAAACCTGAAGAGATAAGATAGAACTTGCTAGAAGAAGAGAGTTCCGGTAAAGGAACAGTAAGAACAAGAGCAAAGAGACAGAAAGAAGCTTTGCTTGTTATGTGTCCTAAGGCTGCCATGACAATTTACCACAAACCAAGTGACTAGAAATGACAGAAATTCTTTCTTTCTGTCATGGAGGCTAGAAGCCCTAAATCAAGGGTCATGCTCCCTCTGAAGGCTCTAAAGAATCCTTCCTTCCCTTTTCCTAATTTCTGGTGGATGCCAGCAATCCTTGGTGTTCCTGGACCTTTAGTCCCATCACTCCAATCTCTGCCTCTGTATTTATATGACCTTCTTTTCTGTGAACATCTTTTCTGTGTCTCTGTATCTGAATCTCACTCTCCGCCTTCATTTTATAAAGACACTATTTGTTGCATTTACACCCACTCTGTTCTAAATGACCTCACCATGACTGATGAGTGTACATCTGCAAAGACCCTGTTTCTGAATAAGGTTACATTCTGAGCTTTGGGAGGACCATGGTCAGCCAGAATGCCAGGCAAGCTCAGTAGAAAGGTGGAGGCCCGGGCTGAAGCATCCTGGACAGTGGAGAGAGGCAGGGAGGGCACATCACACAGGGCTTTAGAGGACTTGTGTGAAGGGATTGGGTTCCTTTAAGTGCAAAAAGATGTCATTGAAGGGTTGAAGCAGGAAGGTGGTTTGTATTTTTAAGGAACCCTTGGTACTGGGTAGGGAATAGATGGTATATATTAAAGAGATATTAAAGAGTATATATTAAAGAGACCTGGGAAAGAATGTCAGTTGTCCAAACAAGAGATTGTGAATAAATTAAAATGTTGATAGAAAACTTAGTGGTTAAAAGTAGATTAATTTGAGGTGTGTTTTGGAGGTAGAACTGAGGAACTCATTAAGTGCTAGGTGACAGCGGTGAGGAGGGGGAGAAATGGTCATTCCTAGATGGGAGGTGCATTTACTAGAAGGTGAGGACCAGAGGTGAATGGTAAGGCATGGGGAGATGTCGAGTTCCACTTTAGACCTATGTAGTCCATTGCCAAGGCCTCCGTTTACTGTTGGCGCCTGAACAGCTCCAGTAGGCAGGAGAGAACTGGCAGGCTTAGGGGACAGAAGCCCAAGGGGCCGCTTACCATTCATATGGGTAAGAGGGTTGCTCTGGGTGTTCTCAGCGAGGACTGCCACACCTCAGAGGGGGAAGGGGTCATCCAGGCTTCACTGGCACCTGCTACCTTGGCAAGAGCTGAGGAAGGGCTAACCGGGGCCCCGGCAGAAACAGGGAGCACCAATTTGGGAGTCTGAGGTCCTGCTTCCTGCATGGCCCTGACTGTGTGACATTGGAGACCACTCGCCTCTGGACACCACTCTCATCTGTGAAATGGGAAGAGTTGCACCTGCCGACCCTGAGCTGGGAAAGACAGACAGCACCTGTCAAGCACAGCATGGCGTCGGGCCAGAGTAGGGACTTCGCTGTTGTGCTTGTTGAAGACCTCAGAGTGGTCCCGAGAGACCGCACAGGGTGGCAGGAAAGAACGTGGACTCTACAGCCTGGCTACTGGGTTCAAATCCTAGCATACACGCCCCTCTTCCTCCTCCTTACTACCTATATTTCCCTGTGCAAGTTGCTTAACTGCTCCGGGCCTGAGTTTCTTTGTCTGTAAAATGTGGATGCTAGAGAAGCATTCCCCTTAGAGGGTTGAGAGCATAAAATGAATTGATAATGTAAAACACATACAGTATCACCAAGCAATGAGCCCCCATTGTTATAAAGACTGATAATGGGGAATGTCCTGGATTCTGGCTGGTGTCTCCCAGACAATCCCTTGCTAAGTTCCCTCTCATTCATCTCTTGGCCATTTACAGGATGGAGAGTTTGGGTCAAAACTGTGTTCTGACATTGGGGAGAAGGGAGAAAGGGACATATGTTACAATAACTGTAATCACAAATATAGTCATCTGTGGTCCGGGCTAAGCACTTGATTACATGTATGCCGAGAGTAGTACTAAGCATTTTACATGCGTTTATTTTATCCACATCACTCATGTGAATCTCTGAAGCACTGAGATGAGTTCTGTTATAATTTCTATATCATGGATGAGGGAATAATTTTTAGAGAGCAGAGTCGATGGATTAAAACAATTTCTCAGCACCTACTGTGTGCAGGCAGGGAGCCAGGCCCCAAGGAAAGCAGCCTTCATGCCTTTACTACGCTTAGTGTGTTCCTGCCTTCAGGAAGCTTCCTCTAGTGCAGAAAAGCATTCATTCAGTCATTCAACCACCATTATGCACCTTTACTGTGCGGGGAGCGATTTTTAATTGGTTTGTTCCTTTTGAGTGGCACAGCATTAGAGATGGGAAGGACCCCCATGGGAATGTCGGCACTTGCTTCAAAAACTTACAAATCTTCTTTAGGAGGGAGGAAAACCAGAAAAAGTAAGCAAGAGAAAGTTAAAAGGTGGCAAGAAGATGAGAAATTCAAGAGGAGACAGGACCGACCTAAGCCCAGATGGACAAATCCCTGTCCCACAGATCTGAATCCCTGTTTGTAAACAGCCGGTTTCCGCCAGCGAGAAGATTCCAGGGTTGTGCCAGGAAGCCCGGGGATGGCCAGCTCCTCCCCTTGCCCAGCGGAGCTACCTGGCTGCAGGAGAAAGAGCGGAGGGTGAGAAGTCCGAGGCAAAGAGGTGTACAGAGCGGGACACCAGATTCCAAGGCCGTGGGTTTTTGTCACGGCACCTTGAACCCCACCTGACCCCCAGGTGTGGAGTGTTCAGTGCCCAGAGCTGGTGGGGAAGAGCAGGTGATAGGCTGGGGCACTCGGCACCGGGCAAGCGGTATCAGTGGAGAGAACAGGCTACCTGGGCCAGAGGAGCCTGATGCCGCGGAAGGCGGGGCGCGGAGACAGGCTGCTGGAGACGACGTCCGACCCCAGGAGCACCGTTTCTTAACCAGAGACCCCAGCTCCAGAGTTCTTGAAGCCCCTCGAATGTGGGGAGCGGAGGTGAGACCGGAGAGGGATCGGGCAGTAGGTCCTATAGGCGGCGGGATTCCGGCACGGTAACGGCTGGAGTGCAGCCCTGAAGTCCAAGGCGTCCCAGCTGTGAACCCACCCCGGGAGACACAGCCAACTTAGGCTGAAAGTCGTCTTGAAAGCTGAGCCGCGTGCGCCTGTCTGTTCCAGCTACTGGTTGCTCTGAGTCTCCAGCGTCCCGTGCGGTGGCGGGAAGACCCCACATCAACTAGAGAAGCCAGTTCAGCCGGAGTAAGCTGCGGACCCTGCGCCCTGCGCCCAGTGCCTCCCCAGAGCCGCGGCGCGCACCTTCGCAGCCCAGAGTGATTTCCTGACTTAAGGTGCCGCTGGGCAGGGGCAGATGGAGAGTCCCACAGGTTCCCCTGAACGTGCCAACTCGTCGGGCCTGGGCACCATGCCTCGGCCTCCTCTGTGCAAACAGCGACTCTGATGCTGGTGCCCCTTGTGTGCGCCATCGGTGTGGCGGGCAACGTCATGGTGGTCCTGGTGGTGGTCCAGAGCCGCCACGTGGTCACGCCTACCAACTGTTACCTGGTGGGCCTCGCCTCCGCAGACCTGCTGGTGCTTCTCGCGGCGGGAGTGCCCAGTGCTGAGGCGGCACCCGCCCAAGGTTGGGTTTTCGGCCACGCAGGCTGCCTGGGCATCACCTACCTGCAGTACGTGGGCATCAACGCTTCCACCGGCTCCGTCGCGGCGTTCACGGTGGAGCGCTACCTCGCCATCTGCATCCCCTGCGCGCCCAGGAGCTGTGCACTATAGCACGGGCCAAGCGCATCGCTGCATTGGTGTGGCTGGGCACTGGCGCCTGCTGCGTCCTCTGGCTCTTCCTGGTGGACACGCGCGAGGCAGTTTACGCGTGCAAGTTCAGTGCGGCTACCGCGTGTCGCGCTCCCCCTACCTGCCAGTCTATTTCCTGGATTTCACTCTTTTCTACCCCTGGGCCTGGCCACTGTGCCCCACGCACTCATAGCGCGTGGCCTCTTATTCCGGCCGCTGCCTCCTGGCTACTTCCGGCGCGCGGCCTCTGCGCATCAGGGCGGCCCCTCCTGCAGAGCAAGCCCCTTGTCCAAGGGCAGGAAGGGCGCCCTCAGCTCTGGGAAGCAGGTAGGCCCTCGTCCGCCTTTTATTCCGTCTGTAGAATGGTTAATGCAAACATGGGCGCTTCTGGAGGCAGACGCCGCCCGCAGCGGGAATCCCTGCTGTGGGAGGGCCATACTTTTGGAAACACCTCTGCCTTGCTGAGCCTCCCTTTCCTCTTCTGTTAGATGGGGCTTTATGAAGGTGCCCAGGGCATGGAAGTGCCTGGACAAATGAGATAGCCCATCTAGTCTTCAGCCCCCTGCACTTCCC
>JAJEJO010002289.1:257720-304203 GCA_020662805.1 Glaucomys volans | reverse complement strand
AAGCTCCCAAGAGACAAGGAGCAATGAAGGTGACACAGCAAGGCGACTGGGTGACAACCATGGGTCCTTCCACCCCCCACCCCACAGTAGCCTGGGCACTTGGGGTTGGCAGCAATACTCCCATTGAAGGACAGCTCTCTGGGCCCAAGGATCTTATCCTCAGCCTTCCAGCCCCCCCTCCCCCTCACAGTTCTGGGGGAGGGCGGAGGATGCCTCCCTGGGTAGGTGCACACTGGGGGTTCCTTCCAGTCACTTCAGACAGCCCCTTTGGATCATCCCACTTAGAAGGACCTCAGCTCTCAGCTCTCAGCTGGAAGGCTTTTTTTTTTTTTTTTTTTTTTTTTTTTTTAGCTAGAAGGGGGCAGGGCTCAGGCCGAGCAGTATTGAAGTGTTAATTCCTGGCTGTTGGTCCATCCTGCCAGAGGTTCTGGGCAAGGGCTCCTCCTTCCCTCCCACCCGCCTGCTGACTGCTCTGCTCTCCACTTTGGGCTCAACCTGGCAGAGCTGGGATCAGACTCAGGTCTGGCCAGGGCTTTAGAGGAAAAACTGCTAGTGGTGAAAAGGGCATTCCAGACCTGGATTCTAGCCCCCAGCTCTGCTAATAATGTCTTGCTGTGACCTTGGGTAAGTCACTTCATCTCCTCTGTAAAGCAGATAGTAGCAAATATTACAAATCCGACATAGTAAGTGTTCAATAAATGGTAACTGTTGTTATTATTGATTTTTATTGGAGGGGGCTTCTCTGTGGATTGAGCATTCTTGAATGCATGAGAGAGCCCTGACACAATCACACCAGGGAAAAGGCATTGAAAGCAGAATGACAAGGAATGCAAAGTGCAAAATAACAATTATAATAGCTACCATTTGCTGAGTTTGCTACATGCCAGGCACTGGTATGCTTTACTGCAAGTTAGCATTTTAGATTTTACAACACTGTGATGTATGTATTGTTATCATCCCATTTTACAGGTGAGGAAACTAAGGAAGTTAAAGAGCTGGTAAGTGCCAGAACTGGAATTTGAACCCAGGTAATCTGCACCCAAAGCCCACACACTCCTCTCCGTATTTTTTACCCTAACGAGCCTAAAATGAATGCAGTTGAATCTGAATTCGGTGCAATAAGGAGTCAAGACTGATTAGAGAATCCCTGCTAGGGCCTTCACAGTTCCTGGAGAATATGACAGTCCTGATGTTAATTGACTTAGTCTGGGCCAGGCCTCTTTGGGGAGGCCACCCACAGAACCTAAGGTCATGGACCCAGAGAGGAATTGCCTTTCCAAGACTGAAGGCACTGGGTTATCTGAACAGAATCAGAGCCAGGACCATTGGGCAATTTAATCTCTAGGAAATGAACTTTGACACTCAAGCTTTGGCCTTTGAGGGGAACAGTGAGGACTCCGGGGAGGGGGAAGGGCTGGGTGTCCTGCCCCCCAGTATTACAGCTGTTCCTGGGTCGCTTCCCAGACGCCCCCCACCCACCTGTGGCATTTTCATCTTTTGATGGTGCTGCCTCTTGATGACTGAGATCTGCTGTTAGGAAGGGGAGGAGGAGGGAGAGGAGTAAGGTGTCAGCCAGTCCTGGGTAGGAGCCTCAGGAGGGAAGAAGCAGGATGCAGGAAAGTGCGGGAAGTGCACAGGTGGCTGGGACAGGGCCTTGTGGCTGGAGAGAGACACAGGATTCCAGGCCAGCTCTGCCAGTCTCTGAACCCTGTGCAGCTGCGACAGAGGTGGCAGTGGCAGTGGCAGCAGCAGTCCCCCAGGTAGCGTTTGTTTCCTGACCAGCTCTGTTCTCAGCACTGACTCTAACCCTCTTGGCACCTGCAGGGCAGGCAGGACTCTGTCTCCACCGCACAGGGGGGGAGCCTAGGACCCAATGGATTAATGAATTCAGTTTTAGAAAGTAGAGACCCACCCAAGGACTCTAGGGGCAGGTTGGAGCCAGGGAGCTTTCCCAGTCAAAAAAGTGTTGGGCGGGGCTCGGAAGAGGCACCGAGTTTTCTAGGAGGGCCTGGAGTGGAGGGAAGGCTTGCGTGAAGGGCAGCTTGGCAAAAGCCAGGCGCTCTCTGGGCTTTGTCCTGCAAGCTCACGGGGAGAACTGGAGCTCAGGATTCTACCCGGGCGCTGGGGCTTTCCTTTTCCTCACCTCCCCTGGCAGGTCACCAAGATGCTGGCTGTGGTGGTGGTCCTTTTCGCTCTGCTGTGGCTGCCCTACTGCACCCTGGTGGTGGTGAATTCCTTCCTGAGCCCACCCTACCTCAACCTGGGCTTCCTTCTCTTCTGCCGCCTTTGCATCTACCTGAACAGCGCCGTGAACCCCATCATCTACACCCTCATGTCCTCTGGAGAGGCCCTCAGTGGACTATGCAGTACCGCCTGGCCCCACCCAACCTCCCGCCCCCCGGAGGACACTCCCATGTATAGTGTCAGTAAAGATCGTTCCCAGCACAGACTGGGCTCCTGAAAGGAATCTGGGATCCCCAGACGGGCAGGGGATCCTGGCATGTCAGGGAAAGATCTTCCACTTTATCCATACTGGGATAAAAAGTCCCTGTGCACTGGGGAGAGAAGAGCCGATGGAGGAGGGAGTTGTGTCCAGAGAGCTTGTAGTGGGTCACTATTCATTCAGCCTAGATTTGAATACTTAGCAGGACTATTTGAACAAATTTGAAAATCTAAGAGGGGGACACATCTTTATAAATGACACAAAAGCACTATCTGGCCTAATGGCAGCCCAGGTGGGATTTGAGTAAGATTTTGAGTAAATTCTCCAAATTGTGGAGATTTAGGTGGAAGGAGTTGCCAGGAATCTCCTGGGAATCTACAGGTCCTCTGCCTGGGAATCCAGGGAGTTCTGTCTGCCAAGATAAATATCAAATGTTACGTCCCCCTGAGGTGACACTTGCACCTTGTTCTAGCAGCTGGCTCAGGATCCAGTGTGGCAATAGAAGCTTTCCCAGCAGCCATTGTGAAGGTGCAAAGGGTAGCAAGAATTTGTGGGCCATTCTCCCTGCCCAGGCCACAGAGGCAAAAGCCAGCAACATGACTAAGAAAACACAGCCTTTAAAAGTGGAATCTTAAAAAAATTTAAAGCTAATATGTAGACATGACTTGTTATATTCTGATGAAAAGCTATGTATTTAGTCAGCATAGGTTAGGTTTAGATGCAGTAACAAGTGACCCCCTAAATTAGAGAATTAACACAAAAGTTTCTTGCTTGCTCACATAATGTGGTCTTTCAAGGTCAACTGTCTTCCATTTTGTGTCCTCAAGTTCTGAGTCACTTCAGTCTCATAGGACCAATTTTCAATATGTGCTTCCATGATCCTCACAGTAGAAGAAGAGAGTATGAACAGATCTCAGACTGGCAGTTGAATGCTTTAGTCAGTAAGTGACACCTGTCACTTCAGTTGGCAGCCAGTAACATGGCTGTCTAATTGCAAAGCAGCAGAGCATCCTGTGATCCCAAAAATTAACAAGAACTGGCTCTGGGTGAACCCTAGCATTATTTGCCACACCTGTGGATGCAATACCAGAGAACGAAGGTGGACCACTGGTACCTCTTCTGTTTGTTGCTTCCAACCAATGGAGCAGCAGGGGCCCCTTCCAAAGCCCACTGACCCACTGTTGGCTATAGTCCTAGGTGAGCAACCAGCACTGTGAATCTAGCCCTTTCTTGAAGCTGTGAGACTCCTCAACATCTGTCCACATTTCCAAGGATGTTGAGAATCCCTCAAGGACAGAGGGAGCTGTCAGTCAAACTGAACTCTGAGTTGCTGCCCCGGAGTGAGACAGAGTGAACTACCTGAGGTCATTTCCTTGGGAGATTATGGCAACTGCTCCCTTCCCCATGCCTGTGGGTCCCCACACACGTCAGACACAGACGTGATGTCAATGCCCAAAGAGAGTCAAGATCAGGAAAGAATCAGGGGCAGCCTGGACAGCACAGAGCCACACCAAATAAATAACAAGGGACTTGAGACCCCAGAGCTGAGTCCCAGCTCTGTCGTTAACCTACTGTGTGACCTGGGGCCTGTCAGCCATGTTCTCCCAGCCTCAGTTTCCCCTTGTAGCAGATGTAGCAGAGGTTTGTCCAGCCCTCACACTCTCTCAGGCTCTCCTTTCTGGGTAAGACTTCAGCCCTCTTGTAGACTTCAAAGACCCAGATACCTGCTTTCATAGTCAACCCCATTGGTCCTACCCTGCTGGGAGGCTCCCCAGACAGACTTTTCTGGGATGGTCACTGACCCTTCATCTTCCTCTCTGCCCACTGCTAGCTCTGTCTTCCCATTGGCTCCATCATGTTGTCATGGTGATGAGAGGGAGCAGCAGCCTTCTCCAGGTCCCCCTCTCTGAATTGAGAGGAACAACGCACCCAGAGGTCCTGCTCTTAGCTTCCTGAGGAATTCATTCTCCTGTGGTTGGTCTTAATAAGCTTTGGTCCATTAAGAGGCTGCTCCCAGAACCCTGGTGTTCAGAATGAACCAGGAGGTGAGTATGAGGTTCCTTTTCACACCCTCCCAGCCTTGGCACCATCTGCAGTCTGTCTTGCATGTCACCAAGAGATGTCTCTAGTGGGATTTGTGCTTCACTCCCATCAAGAGGAGGAGAGAAATTGTTGAAATCTGACTCCTTAAAAAGGGTCTGGTTTTCAGATGTTTTAGGACAGAGAGGTTTAAAGACACCACCTCATCCTTCTGATTTGGCGAGGTATAAAGTTAGCTACCTCTCCAGGTCGCAGCAGTCCTTTTGAGTCCCCGAATTCATTCTGCACCTTTGCTGAGGACCCTGTTCTCCATCTCCTCCCCCTTCATCACAGATGGTGGAGAGTTATCTTACTAGGCATGGAGAGGACGGGTTAGGGGGACAGAGAAGAGCCTTCAGTGCCATCCCTGGGGCCTCTCCAGGGAGAATCGACTTCAGAGCACAAGCTGGGAGACCATACACGTAGCCACAGCAGGTTTGTGGCTCCCAGTCTGTGAACTCTGTGACACAATCAGGCCCTGGAGGCAGCGACCACGGGAGCCTCTTGGGTCTGTGGCCACACAGGCTGCCTGGTACAGCCCAAAGGACCCCAAAGCTGGCAGCAGTAGGTCCAAGTTCAAACTTTGCACCAACCTGGCCCCTGTTTTCTGGAGGGAAAACAAGTCTTGCCCTGCCTGTTTACCAGAGCACTGTGTCCTGCAAGCCATGGAGCAGGCCACTGTTCTAACGACGACAGTGGAAATCCTCAAGGATGTTGCAAGCACTGTGTCCAGAGGTTTGCACCGGCCGCTTGGAACCATCATCTCACATGTCCCTCACGACCCAAAGGACAGGCACTACCTGCACCTGATTTCACAGATGAGAAAACAGCCCAGAGCCCAGTGGCTCTCTGACTGTCCGGCAGGTAAACTTGTGGAGTCAGGACTGGAGCCCTGGTCCCTCTGATTCTGGAGTCTGGATTCTTGACACATGTGTGCTCTGCTCTTTCTCTAAAGTAGCAGTTGAAACTGTGTCCCTTTAAAAATGAAGTTGCACTAGAAAGCCAGTATAAAAATCAAAAGGGAAGTTCTTCTCCAAGAGTTCTCGTCCCTGTGCTTTCCTGCTGCAGGGGGCATGGTGTTTACTTCCCCAGGATCCACACTCCCCTTTCCAATGAACCAACTGGGTGGAACTGATCACCTCCCTCCAGGTGCGGGGTCTGATTGGTCTTAGCCAACCTGGGTGAGCTCCTGCCTTTGACTGACAGACCAGGGCAATGCCAGGCCCACAACCCAGGTGAAGCCAGGGGCACATTCCTCTGACCCTGTGACTGGCTCCTGACTTTGGTTTGCTATTGATCGAAGCAACATGCTCTTTCCTCTCAGATGAAAGTCTGGATGCTTCCAGAAACCATCTTTCAACCTTAAGAAATACCAGACTGAGGATAAAGCCAATGCATAGAGAGGAAAAAAGAAAGAAAAACAAAGAAGAAAAGAAAAAAAACCCAGAAAAATCAAAGGAATCAGAAGCAGACCTTACCATACTCTGTCTGATGTCCCTGTATCAGTTTGATGTGTTTGGCTGTTTAAAACAAACTGGTTAAACTGGACTTAAACAATAAAACATTATATTCTCTCATTGTTATGGTTTGAATCTGGAATGTTCCCCAAAAGTTCACATGTTGAAAGCATGATCCCCAGTGCAGAAAGGTTCAGGGATGGGACGTGTGAACAATGAATAGGGGTTGGACCTCATCACTGGATTAATCCATTTGCTGAATTAATCCATTGGTCTGAATGGATTACTGGACAGTAACTGGAGGCAGGTGGAGTATGGTTAGAGAAGGTAGATCACTGGGGGTGTGGCCTTGGAGATTCTATCCTGTCCCTACCAGGCTCCAGGTACCACATTCTTACATGACAATGTGCAAACAGGAGAAAAGAAGCTAAAAACTTCTCATCCCATAATTCTTTTCTCATCCAACAGGAATCACTTTCCCAGCAGTCCCTCAGCTGACTTCCTGTTAGCTCCCACTGGCCAAAACTGGCCCTGGGTCCACTCCTAAACCAATCACTCCCAAAGCTCCCACTGACCAAAACTGGCCTTGGGTCCATTCCTAAATCAAGCACTCCCAAAGGGGAGTGGGATGATCATGATTGACATAGACTTCCATCATGGTTCATTTTCTTTGGCTGGGGAGGGGCCCACCTTCCCCGGACACTTAACAGTCTAAATAAAATCAGGGATTTGTAGATGAGGGAAAAAGGGAGGATGGCTGGTGGGTGAGCAGTTCACACGTCTGTCCTGTCTGCCCTTCTGCTAAGACATTTTGGTCCCCCACACCAATAAGCCTCCTTTATTGCCCAAACCCAGCTGAGTTGGGATTTCTCTTACTTATAACCAGAAACCCTCTAATGAATTCACAGAAGGCCGTCCCTTACCTGCTAGGGAAGATGGCTGCCCAGGTGCAGAGCTAGATCCGGAACCTCAGGAGTCTGGGGAAGGCCTGGCTGTGTGACTGCCAACCTGTACCTCCAGTCACCATTCCTATTAGTAATTGCCAGTCCACATCTGGCTGTCCTCTGCACACGTCCCAACATCTCCATGCAGCAGCCCAGGTCACTGGAGAGGCTTCCACTCCATTAATCTCCTGGGCATCAGTCCTAAAATTCCACCATTAGTGCATGGCCACCTGGCTTTCCCTGTCCCAGTGTTCCTGGGGGCCTGGCATTAAGGTACCATTACCTCCAACTAAATGATGTTGCCAGACCTGCCCGTGGACTGGTCGGGAGGGTTGGGCAGGTAGAAAGAGACTCCAGAAGCAAGCCTGAGTCTGATTCATTCGCTCAGCTAACATTTACTGTGCACCTAGTATGTTGCACTCTTCTGGCCCTCTTTCCCCTCCTCTTTTCATGTGGGGAATGGGGAATAGCCATCAGCCCTTAACCACATCTCACTGAGTCCAGTCAACTCCTCATCCCAGCCTAAACCTCACTCTCCTCTCTCTCTCTGGAACTATTTGTCTTAATGGCTTCAGCCCCAGCGATGGTCCCAGCTTCCAGAGGAGGATCCATGAGCTGTCCATAAGGCTGACGTGACCCTGGCTGCACCATAATGGGGTTAGGGCTTCTGCTCCCCTTTCCCAGCCAGTCCTACCCACTGTGAATGGCTCTCAAGTGAAGCAGGTGGAGAAAGGTGTTTGCCTTCAGCCGGGACCAGGAAGCACCTGCCTAATCTAAGCTGAGTCTGAGCCCCCAGGTCCTCCGCTCTAACTGAGTTTCTAGGACCACCCAACCGGATAGTGTAATGAAGGGGACAGCGAATTCCTCTAGAACTACCTCCCTTCCCGGCAGCGTGTCCAGGTGTCAATTTAAGGAACTTGTCACAATCCCTCCTCTAAGCAATCCACCACTGCATGTTCTTCACGGGAGCCTCAACTCACTGTCAGCGCCATATTTGAAGCCGATAAGCATCACCACTTGCAGCAAGGTGCAGGGCCTGGGCAGAATCGGTTACTGAGCCCCTGACACTTCAGTGTGGATGATGATGTTCTTGAAAGCTTTTTCCCTAAGAGGAGGGATCTGGGAGATCAAAAGGGATCCAGCACAAAGCAGGTAACACTGACAGGCACGAAGATGGGTACAAAGGGAAGTGAGAGTGTGGTGGGAGGAGGCTGTCTGGATGGCCTGGATTGCTGTGCACTGTGGGCATGATGGGTTCCTTGGGGGTCTCCATTTCTGATTAATTAGGGCTCAGGAAAAATTCAGAGACATCTCACAAAGTAAGAGAATTGACTGTGTCAAGAGTAAATTTCAAGTTGAGGGTCAGAGAGAGGAAAATGCATGGGTCCGTCTCAGGGCACCTGTCAGGTGGTCACTGTGGTCCTGAGCCCTGGGTCCCAGCCATATCTGGGTCAAGCCATTCGCTAATGGCATGATGGTAGCCAGGTCATTTATGAGAGTCACCACTGGTGCCTATGTCCCAGGACTGCCCCAGCGTCAGCACTGCAAGCCTCACATCTTCTTGTCTATGAAGCAGGACCTTAACCCACAGCAGGGCATGGAAGGTGCCTGCTCCCAGTCGGCCTGAAGAGACGCTCCCTGCTTCCGAATGTCTTCCATGTGGCCCCTTTCTTTCCCTTCACAACCCTCATCACCATTTGGAGTTCCACCTATGATCATCCACACACTGGGGTCCCCTCACTAAGCAGGCAGGTTCTATGAAGGCAGTGCCCACATCTGGCCTCTCCACCACTGCATCCCAAAGACTAGACCAGGGCCTGGCACATGGTAGGTACACTGAATATTTGCTGGATGCATAAGTGAATGGATAAGGAATGGAGACCAGCCTCAATCTTAATACTCAATACACTTGCCAAGACCTGGATCCTGGTTTGGGGAAGGGTCAAGGGGCAGACTGTGACTCATTGGGTTCTTCGGTTGCTCATAACAGAAAGTTTCTCTAACTGGGTCAAAAGATAAATTATTGGGGTTGGAAAGAATCAGAACCGCCTGGAGATCCATTTCGCTGGAAATAATGGGCAGTTGCTTCACACATTCACTTCAGAATGAATTAGCTTCGCATTCTGCTCAGGACTCAAATTTGAATTTATGATATGCTTGTTGGGATCATGTTCTTGCACTTTAACCTGGAGTGAGATGAGCAACTTATCGGACCACCATTCTGTTACTGCCCTGGACAGTCGTATAGTTTGCGCACGGCTCAATTCCAGTAGGCACCACTTAGCAAGGGCTAAATGGATGGATCCTCTGGGGTTGTGCAGTGCGCAGTCTGTGAGAGGGTATGTGGCAGACCTGAGTGGGAGCTGGGTAGTTCCCCAAAGGACATGTGTTTGTTATCAGAAAGAGAAGAGGAAAAAGAAAATGTCCCCTGCAAATGAATTGACCCAAGTTAACAGCAGCGGGAAAGTTGACAGTACTTGATGTATCAGCAGGATGTAGACCTTCCAGGGCCTTCCTCAGCACTTGCCGTCAGCCAGGCCTTCTTCATTTGATAGCTTCAGACCTCGAGCCCTCTCAGTGCGACCTTGTGACAGGCAACCACGTTCACACTGAGCCGGCCCGTGTAGTGCTGCCCTCTAGTGGCCACTATGGAGACTGCACTATCCAACGTCCCCTGCGCGTTTTTACTGTCTTCCTCCTCCCCAGCTTCCTGGCCTCCCTAATCCCTGTTCTCCTCCTCCATCTTTCTTCTCTCTCCCCTCCTCTTCTCCGTTCTGGTTCCTTCTCTTCTTCTCCCCTAAGATCTGGGCACCTCGTTATTCCCATCTGGTATCCAACCCCCCACATCTTCCTCTGGCCTGGAACTTCTGTCCTTTCTCACTATTTGGCCGAGTCTACCAGTTTTCCATGGAAGTGGAATTGATAGGGAACAGAGAGATGTGATGGTGGGAACACAAGGTAAAGGGAACATTGCTATAAGCTGGGCTCACTGTGCCGACCCCACATGATTTCTCTTAAAAAAAATAATTTACCTGCAGCCCTGTCTGGCTTACGTTAACAGGATATATTATGTTCCTCTGCAAATTACCTGCTATCTGCAGGAGAAATCCAGGCCCGAAATGCCAATGAGAAAGAACACATGTCACCCTGAAGGGGGGATTTTTGTGATCCTGACACAGACCAGATCCCAGAACTCAGGGCAGTAAGGACATTTCCCACTAACCATAAAATCTGTAAGAACAAAGCCGGGCGTGGTGGCGCACACCTGTAATCCAAGCGATTTGGGAGGCTGAGTCAGGAGGATCGCGAGTTCAAAGCCAGCCTTAGCAACTTAGCGAGGCCCTAAGTAACTCAGTGAGACCCTGTCTCTAAATAAAATACAAAATAGGGCTGGGGATGTGGCTCAGTGGCTGAGTGTCCCTGAATCCAATCCCTGGTTCCAAAAAAAAAAAAAAAAATCTGTACGAACAGGCTCCAGTTAGAGCTGATCAGCATGGGCCAGAGTGACCTAGAGTTGTCATGTACCATGGGCACATGAAAGTCTGATGTCATCCTGCTGTCAATCAATAATCAAGAGATGCACCTAGGTTGCTCTCTCTGGAAACTTCCCTGGGATCCCCAATCAAGTCAGAGGTCAGGAGGAGTGCACCGCGCTTCTCCTCTCTGAGAAGACCCACTCTCCCTTGAGAGTGTCTGCCTCTCCCATTTCCTATCCCTTCTAATAAGCTCATGCCTGTTACTCTGAGCAACATGTCTGAAGTCTTTCTGGCATGATTGCAAGAACTGGAGTTTGGAGGGGGCCTTCGTGCTGCCACCTCAGCCTTGTGGGAGGCCCATGCCCTGTGACGTAATGAACAGCACTTGGTGGCATTAGCAGCAGCACTTATTATTCTCTCATGGTTCTGAAGTTCAGCTGATAGGTGGTCTTCCCTGCAGTCTCAGGCAGGTGGTGGCCAGGGCATCTTGGGGTCTTTCCTTCCTGTGTATTGGGTGATCTATGTTGGCTGATGGCTAGAACCCTCACTGGGAATTTAGCCACACCTGCACATGGCCTCCCAGGTGACAACTGGATACTAAGAGTAAGCACCCCAGACAGCTGGTGGGGACCCATTGCCTCTTTGCCCGAGCCTTGTGGGTCGCATAGCATCATTTCCAGGGTGTTCTGTAGGCAGTCACAAAGGTCCATTTAGGTTCAAAAGAGAGGACAGAGTCCACCTTTTGATTGATTGGGGGGGAGGTGGAAAGGGGAAGTGGAATGGGAGATACTGCAATGGCATCTCTGGAAAATACGACCTGCTCCTCCATCTCAAACAAGGTGCCCTTCACAGTCATGACCAGACTCAGGTTAGGGTCAGACAAAATGCACCACGCGGTCTGGCCTCTGCACATGCTGTCCTGTCAGCAGGGGGAATCCTCTCCACTTGGGTGGCCAGGTTCTAATCTGTCAGGCCTCCACTTAGATGGCCACACTCCTCCAAGCCTCGCTGAACCCGCGCACGGGGTGGGCAGCCCTCTCCTCTGTGCCCATAGTTCCTGTCCTTTTCCCCCATAGCACTTGCCTTGCCTGCCCTGCAAAGGGCTGCCACCTGCTCTGGCCAGGCCTGTCTGAGGCCCCATTTCCACTCTGCTGCGTCACGGCCCGTCAGCATGAACTCCTAGAAGGCCTGAATTCATGGTGCCCACCATCGTTCATCCTGGAAACAAAGGAGGTGGAATCTGAAGCTCCAAGGAAGCAGAGATCATTCCAGAACTCTGACCTGAGCCTTGATAGGAAAGGTGGGAATCAGGGCCCAGGCCCCCAAAATCTGAGCTGGTAGGTATTACATGAGAGGCAGGTTGGTGCCTCAGACACTGGGGGCCATGCCATGGGGAGAGGCCATGATACACCCAAGCTCAGAAGGACCCCACTTGCTTCAGTTCTGGAATGTGTCAGTCTTCGCCTCACCTGAGCTAATGGTGACCACACTTTGAAGGTTCTTCCCCTTTCCTGAACCTGTACTTCTGGGACTGGTCCAGCGTGTCTTTCCAGAAGCAGCTCTTCAAGGGCAGACAGAACCAGCCCCAGGCAGAAACAGCTCCTTTGTAACACATACCACCCCTTCAGCCAAGCACTTATGACTAGTGGCAACTGTCTCAACCGCTGACATGCAGGCTTGAGAGGATCTCAGTGAGGAATCTAGAACCTTAAATTCTTATTTAAAAAGGAAGAAGAATTGGAAGAAAGAACCCTAAGAGCTGTCAAATAAGACATAGGGAAAAAACTCATATTTGAGTTTGTCTAAGAATAGGGAAAAAACTTAAATAATAAGGAAGAAGATTTTAAAAATCAAGAAGATAAGGCTGGGGTTGTGGCTCAGTGGTAGAGCACTTGTCTAGCATGTGTGAGGCACTGGGTTCGATCCTCAGCACCACATATAAATAAGTGAATAAAATAAAGGTCTATCAACATCTAAATTTTTTTTAAAAAATCAAGGAGATGGAAAAAGATTGGAAAGAATTAGCCAAACCAAAAGCCAGATTTTAAAAAATACTAAACAAAATATACAAGTTTCTAGATAAAGACAAAGGAACTAAAAACAGGGAACCAATTAGGGGAAAGAATTAGCCAAACCAAAAGCCAGATTTTTAAAAATACTAAACAAAATATACAAGTTTCTAGATAAAGACAAAGGAACTAAAAACAGGGAACCCTCCTATGGACCTCCCCCTAAATTTAGGAATGGAAAATGGGTCTCAACCACAGATTCATAGAAAATATAAAAGCTTTCAAAATAATTTCATAAGCAATTTTGTGTAATTAATTTTGTTAGATTGTAAATTTTTTAACTGTAATTCTTATGCATATTGACAAGTAATTCTTATGCATATTTATGAGGTATAGTTAATTTGAAAGCTTAGTTGAAATGACAGGATCCTACAAAAATATAAGTTAAATGATGAGTAATAAAAATTCTAAAGTAGCTACAAACAGGGCAAAACTCTAGACCCGGAAAATCTCACAGGTGTGTTCTAGGTGCATAAAATCAGTATTCAGAAAACTTCCTCCAGGAAAAGCAAATCGAGAGTGCTCTCAACTCAGTTTATGGTTTTTGTAGCTGCAATACTGAAGCCTGACAAAGACAGAAATATTTTTACCTATAAATAAATATTTGTTTAATATAATACATCACACATAAACAAATGTTTATTGATGTGCTAGATCTGCCTGAGAGTCACCTCTCTGCTGTAGATTCAGTACATGGATTTCTATGCTTCCAAGATGCAGTTTGGCTACATTGTCCAAATATCTCTGAAGACAGATGTATGTACACACACCAATGTGAATACACAGTCAGGTCATAACCTAGAAGCTGGGAGAGAAGCTGCGCCTCCACAGCCCCAGGAGCAACCAATCCTATTGACACCTTGACTTCAGGCTCCAGGCCTCTGACACTGAGACAATACATTTCTGCCACTCAACCCGTGATACTTTGTTATAGCAGCTCTCCTAAACTAATACAGAAGGCAAGCCAGAGAAAGGACTGATTTGAGGACAGACAGAAGTTGATGAAAGTTGCTAAGGAAATTTTTCAAAGGAAAAGACAACATCAAAAAAATTGCCCATAAGCTTAGGCTTGTAAGTAATGAATATTTACTATTTATTCCAGTCTTTTCTTCAGTGCTTATCTCAGTGAGGATCTGTCCATGTATATTCTATTCCTTCTCTTTTACGTGCATGCACACATGCACACACAATTTGAAATGCAAATTCAACTAGTAGGTTAAAAATGCCCTTTTTTCATCCTATGTGTATCCTTCATTCACAAAAATGGAAAATCCACCCATTTTATTTCTTCATGCAAAAATGACACAGATCCACAGGGGAAAGTCCCTCTTCTTCCTAATGACCTCATGTCCTATGGATTATCATTGCTACATTTTGCAGCATGCCTTTTCTTAATTTCATATAAATTTATGCAATCATACCTATGTCTATTTAAAGGTGGATATCTTTATCAAAACATATGCATGCAAAAGAATTATGCTTGATGTATTTGTTTTCCACTTGTTTTATTTCACCTAAGATTATATTGAAGGCATTTTCATTGGATTACAACATACAGATAACCTATGCTTTCTCTGTGCTTGCCTAGCATTTCATCACATGCATGCACCACAATTTATTTATTCATTCCCCACCAATGTACATGTATGCTGTATCCTTTTTAATACTCTAAACAATGCTGCAAGCTGAACTTTATGAAAGTATCTTTGTAAATTTAACTGATATGCAGAAAAAGCACATCTTAAAAAATAATTTTTAAAAAGCAAACTTTAGTCTTCCACTATAGTATATTTTTTTTCGAGGAAACTCAGCAGAATCTATGGCTTTTATGCTACCTTTTAGTTGATTGGCAGATCTATAGTTACTTACTATACAAACAGGGTCTATTTGGCAATTAGAATGTCAAAGACCTGGTTATTAACTCAATAGTCTGCATTCACCGTGAATGGATGACGAGAACTTCAACTCCATAATCTCCAATTCAAATCTTCATTTGCCTCCTCCTCTGGTTGAAAATGAAATGCTAGGAAGAGAGGAAAGAGCACAGTGTACAATGTTACCTACCACATTAGATAAAATGCATACACCTTCTGGGATAGAGGATTTGGGAGCTGATTCCAGGGAGCAGAAACAAAGGACTAGAGAGAATGAGTGGTTGGAGCAAAGCTAACATGAAGGTGTGTTCTCAAGGCCACTGCTGGAGACAGCAGGGTGTGATTCTACCAGGAACTCTGAGAAGCTCCCAGAATTGTCCCCTGAAGGCCTGGGCATGAAGGCATTTCTTCATCACTGAGTTTCCAACAAACTCTTCCCCATTCCTTCTAAGACCCAAGACTTCCAATTCTACCAGAGTGTGAAATTGCAGGGATGGAAAGCACAAACTCTGCAAGTGGAAGTGACAGAGAGAGGGGTTATTCCTGTTGTCATCCCTTCATTCCCAGCTGCTGGGAATATGACATCATATGCCAGCCATTGGTTCAGTGCATTTGCCACATCCTGGTGGACAGCACCCAAAGCTCTCAGGGTATGATTCCAAAGCCTGCATTAGCAGAGCCTTTAATGAAGCCATACCATGGTTCCATCAGGCTGAGTCTTTAGGCTGACGCCTTATTGGCAGGACTCGTGGGTGCACAGAGGGTCAAATGCAGCAGCTGTTGAGGAACAGAACCTTGTACTGTGAGCAAAGCCCTCTGTCACAGGAATGCAAAACTGATCACTATTATGTATGTATGTATGTAGTGATATTATGTATGTATGTATCGCTATTAGGTATGTATGCTACCTTTTTAACCTTTTAGTTGCTCAATACAGCACAATCTTCTGAAATGGCTCCCAGTGATTCCCATCTCCTTATATTCAGGTCACTCTTTCATGATCTAATCTCTAGTATGGGCTGAACCTGATGAGGTCTATCCAACAAAATATGGCAAAAGTGATGTCATATCACTTGTCACTTCTGAGATTGAGTTTCCCAAGACTGTGACATGCTAGGTGCTGCCCTGTTGAATGACTCAGGGGACAAGGAACCAAATCCTGTCAACAACCATGTGAGCAATCTGAGAAAGGGACCTTCCTGGAGCTGCCCTTGACATGACTGCAGGCGCAGCTGACACCTGGAGTGCACAGATCCAAAACAAAGAGCCCACCTAAACCACGTCTAAATGCCTTGCCACCAGAAACTCTGACATCATAGATATCAGTGTTTTAAGCCACTGAGTTTGGGGGCAATTTATTACCCAGTAATAAATAACTAACACATCCAACTAACGCAAGAAAAATTGTAAGTCAGAAATTACAGATCAAAATGAGAAAACATATCTGTTATCTTCTTTCCCAGAAATGATTGTGCCTTATAATAGGTTCACAATTTTTAATACTTCAGAAATAGTAGGATCCTAAAGGCATACATTTAGGATTCTGCTTTTAATAAACGTATAGGAAATCTTAGCTTTATAACCTCTTAGCTTTATAACTTCAATTGGGTTTTGGTTTGCTTATTTGTTTTGATTTGGGTTGTTGGGTTTTTTTATTTGATTGAGCCCAGGAATACTCTACCACTGAACTGCATTCCCATCCCTTTTTATTTTTTATTTTTTATTTTTTTATTTTTTGGAACCAGGGATTGGCCACTGAGCCACACCTCCAGCCGTATTTTGTATTTTATTTAGAGACAGGGTCTCACTGAGTTGCTCAGGGCCCCACTAAGTTGCTGAGGCTGGCTTTGAACTCACGATCCTCCTGACTCAGCCTCCCACGTCGCTTGGATTATAGGTGTGCGCCACCACGCCCAGCTTTATTTTTTATTTTGACACAGGGTCTTACTAAGTCACCCAGGCTAGCCTTGAACTTGTGATCTTTCTGCCTCAGCATCCTGAACGTCTGGGATTGAGGTCTCTGTACCAAGCATCAATTGTTTTTATATGGCAGTGAAAATAAACTAAAAGGAAATACCCAATTTCAGCATCAGAACATCTGAAATATCTAAACTTGATTAAATAGAAATTTATTTTATGTTCCTTGATGAATAGGAAAATTTATTTTTCTGAATGAGATTTCAATTAAAGGAATGGTAGCTTTTAGTATATAAAAGTGCTTCCTCTTTCTTTGCCTTTTGTTTTTCTTAATAGAATATTTATGATACATCCAGAAAATTTTAGGAAAAGCAGAGTAATATTAGAATATATGAAGCTGGTTCAGTTTGTAAAATAATTAAATGCTGGCTCCTTGTAGGACCATGTGTGGACAAATGTTTTGTAAGAATTTAGGTGACATCTCAAAACAGTGGGTAAGAAATTATGTTATCAATTAATAACATAATCAATAAATTATATGAAGACAAACAGCTACATCTGAAAATGTGAAAATTATATCCACAATTCACATATCACATCAAAAAAATTTAAAACAGGCACCCTGGTGTTATATCTTAGCCTTCACATCACTGGTGACTGTGTAGATTGATTCTCTCCACCTTTTTATTACTATTGGGATTTAAGTCATTATGAGGAACTTTCTTGATATACATATTTTCATACTGGTTCAATTAGTTCTTTTAGAGATTCATATAAAATTAATTGCTGGAATAAAAAGGGCTTACATTCTCCAATTTGGGTACAGAATGTCTCCTAGAAATGTAGCAGGAGCTATACTCCCACTCAGCCAGTCTGGGAGCAAACTTTTCCAAATGCATGACAACACTTCATTATTCTTTTTAATCCTAGCCAAGCAAGTCTGACAAAAAAAAATCATATGGAATTTAAAAGATCATTTTTGCATTTCTTGCCTGAAAGTATTACTGGCTGTCACTTCATATATGTAACTCTGACTCATCTAGTTATTCTGTATTAATTGTCTCTCACGTTCTACTCCATCTCCTTAAAAATAATTCAGATTCTAATCTTTACTAATCGCTAAAAGATCTGTTAATAAATTGAGACTTTTTATAATTCTTATTTATATTTTCTCCATTCGGTTGTTTTTGAATCTTTTCTTCCTAAAGAGATAGTTTTTTTCAGATTTCAATAGCCAAATTTACCAGCCATTTCATCTACATTGCTTAAGGTATCCCACCTTCTCTATCTAAGATGCAAAAAAAGATCACTTATTCTGACATTTTGCTTTTTAAATTTCAAATTGTGTATCTATGTAAACCATATTTATTGTAATTTGCTAGATGAGAATTTAACTTTAATTTTTTACTCCAAATGGTTAGAGAGTTGTCTCACATGATTTTTCAATAATCCATTTAACAATGTCTTTCTTGTTGCTTTAGAATGGCATATTTTCATATAAATTTTCATAAATAATCATTTGTTGCTGACTAACAAACTACACCCAAATTTATTTACCAAAAACAACAAAATGTATTATTTCTTGTACTCTGTAGGTTTACCTGGATTGACTGGGTAGTTTTGCTCCATGTGATTTCATCAGGAGCCAAGGTCACCCAGGGATTTCCCTGCCCTCCATGTTCAAGATGGCTCACTCATTTTGTCTGATGTCTTGGTGAGGATAGCTTAAGGGTAGGCATAGCTGGTTGCTAGGACAAGTAGATCTCTACTTCGTTATGTGGTCTCTGAACCTCTTTCTCTACTCTTGGTCTATCCTCTTGGTCTCTGTAACAGGGTAGCTGGATTTATAAGGCAGTGGTGAAGAATTCTCCAAAGGGCAAAGTTGAAGCTGCAGAGCTTCATTAGCCTAATTTTCTAAAACTGGTAGTGTCCTTTCCAATGCATTCCTTTGGTTAAAGGAAGTCGGGCATGTCAAATTCAAGACAGGAGGGAAATATACAAGCCTGGAATACTTGGAAGTTTGGTTCATGGAGGGCCACTTTTGGAGACCAGCTACCACGGTTTTTAATGGTTCTTTTCTGGACCTAGATAATAACATACCTTTCATACCTTCCAATGAATAAAGTAATATCTAGCTTCAACATATATCCAACACAATCCTATTTGTCCTTGGAACTGTTTTTCATATTATTTGTGTTACATGTGAGGTAATTCATGTTGTTAAAACATATTGGCATCATATTTTTATTAAAATAAATCACAAATTGTGATTTCCCCTTCTTTAAAACCGTCAGGAGGGTATGTATGCACCTAACGTTAAACTCAGGTATCTAGGAATGGGGATTAGGGCTAATGGATTGTTTTCTTCAGCGTTATTTGTAGCTATTCTGATTTATCTTCCATTTTCAGGTATGTTCTGGGAAGCTAGCCATTGTTTTCTATTCTTTCTGGGAGAAGCCCTGCAGGTCCTGATTGTTTTCTTTGCACACTGCTGGAATTCCTTTCAGTCTGTAATTTCCCTTTCCCCTCCATAACCATCGGTGAACCCGACACGAAGCTTTTCTCTTCGAATTCGTGGTTCACAGCGGTCAATCAAGACCCGGGATAACAGCGGCAGCTGCTCCAGGGACCCCAGCTCCGGGAGGCCGCCGCGGCGCCTTCTGGGTAATGTGGTCCCGGAAGGGCGGAGAGCGCCGGGTGGAGAACCCTGGGAAGGGCAGCTCGGAGTCCTCTGCTGCGCACGCGCCGCTTCCGGCCTCTACCTGGACGCCCTTCCGGTTCGTCCGGCGCTTCCGGGGGAGGGGTCTCGAGCCTCAGCCTGCCCGCGCCCTGGCGTCATCTTGGCCTGTTGCGAACTGACAGCAAAGCGGGAGCGCCCGCAAGTTTGGCGAAGGGCTGGCGGCGAGCCCAGAGCACGCGGGGGTCGGCGGGAAAGGTGGGGCCGGGCGCAGCCGGCCTCGGGTCCGCAGAGGTCCCCGTCGCGTCCCCGTCGTGGAGGCCCGCCGCGGGGTTCCGATGGTCGGGAGCCGGGCAGCGAGGGCAGCGCTGGGCTCCTGTCCCGCAGGCCTCGCGGCGGGCTCGCCGCCGCCCTTCTTTAACTGAAGGCCGTGCTCTGTGAAGGGGAAAGGTTTGTGCATCAGGTGCTAAAGTCTGATCCCAGAAGGTCACAGATGCCCCGGCACCTGCACCCATGGATTACTGTGGGTCAACAGAGCTTCAGTTCAACTTTGGGAAGGATGCGAGCTGAGATTGAGGGAAGGGGCAGGGTCCAGATTGAACAGGAAGACACTTCATTGGAGGATCTGCGAGGTCTTGGTTGGAGGGACGGACGGGGAACTGGCCATTGCTAAGGAAATGGTTTCTCTGTCACTTCCTAAACACATACATGCCATTCCCTGTGATCTCCACTTCATGTTTGTTCTGAGCTGTGCAAACCATGAACGTCACCACTCCTGGGATTTATTGAATTTCCCCTGTATAGAATCGCACAGTGGAGGTAAAAGTTCTTTTAAATCTTCTAAAGTTTCCTTATCTTAAAATTAGGATTTAGAAAGTAAATATTTTATCCATTTGTGCAGTTTGCTAGTGACCGAGCCAAGAATTGAATTTTGGTCTCTCAATTCCCAGATCAGGGCTCTGTCCTCCACCACTTGTAGGTTAAAACAAGTTTCTTAGCAAAAGGTTCTTTTGTGACTCTGTAATTAAGGGAAACCAAACCGTCAAAAAGATAAACATCTTGCCGGGCGCGGTGGCGCACGCCTGTAATCCCAGCACTTGGGAGGCTGAGGCAGGAGGATCACGAGTTCAAAGCCAGCCTCAGCAACTTAGCGAGGCCCTAAGCAACTCAGTGAAACCCTGTCTCTAAATAAAATACAAAATAGGGCTGGGGATGTGGCTCAGTGGTGGAGTGCCCCTGGGTTCAATCCCCAGTACCAAAAAAAACAAACATCTTAAAAGCACTTGGATTCGTTTTATCTGGATTCTCTGATCTCATTGATTAAACACATTAGTAGAAAAATGGGTAAGTGACATCAGTATTTTCCCATTATAATATTTTAATCCTAGAATCAATTTTAATGCTGAACTACTGTTCCAAATTTTGTATATACTAACTTTTGTTGACCCAATCTCCTATTACTGGACTCACAGGTTATTTTTAAATTTTTCATAGGGGGCATAAATTGGCAGTAATTCAATGGAAAACCTTTGTTTACATTCACTCAGAGAATCTCCACGTGGGGGACAAAAAGAAAAGGAGAGGAGCTCTGTGCCATCAGTTCAGAACTATAAGTGGACATTCCCAACCTGCTGCTTCTGTACCAGGTTGGTCAAAGGACCATTTCCTTACATGGATGTGTACCTGTCTTTGTAGGTCATTGTAAGAGCTGCTGCCTTAGCCAGACCTCTCATGATTCCCTTCCCCATTCTTCCTTACCCAGCTCTGCTTTCACCATTCTTGGCCCTTTCTCAAGAGCACCTGAAATGAATAAACCCCAGGTAAGTTGTTCAGGGATTTTCGTCCCAGATTTTAACAGTGGATTTTAAGAGGTTTATGGGCTTTCAGATGAAATCAAAGTGGTGTATAAAATTTAGCATCAGAGAGCAAGAATATCAGATCAATATTGGAAAAGTCAACCTAAATACACAGAAATCCTATAGACTTATTCAGGCTGTTCTGAAAAGGCCCAGACAAGATAGGCCTTACACTGGCTATTAGTATGTGTTTTCTGTCATTTATATATAAATGTTTTCTTAAATCTTTGCGTAAGTGATGCAAAGACAGCTTTACAAAAAGCAGTTGTGAAAGAAAAGCTATGGGTTTCCTGTGATTTTTATACCAAGCAAAGCACATTAATTGTAGAGAACGAATTCATTGTCATCGAGTAGAGGGCATGGTTCTGATGGTTATCCATGATGCAGTGAGGAACCTAGAATAAATGGATGGCACATTCTGCAGATAATGCCCTATAACTATTTCTCTCAGATATACTTTTAAAACAAGTTCTATAAGTAGCAATTCAATGTTCTATTCTGTAGGTAAAACTTCACTTGCTTGTCTCAATTGACCTCACATTGTGTGATCTTTGTCTGCACCTGACACCCCCATGGTTCTGTTCTGGTAAAGTTAGCAGCAACCTAAGTATTTTTAAACCCAGTGGGTATTTTCCAGCCCATGTTTTATCAGATTGTTTGTTGCATTTGACAGTATGACCACCCTCTCCCTAAAATACACCTCCAATAATTTCTTTGATGTCACTGACATATTCTCTGTTGAACTCTAATCATTGTTTCTGTTATATAGTCTTCTTCCCTTTTCTGCCACAAAATTGTTACCCCCATTGCTAGCCCATTATTCTTTCTGATTTTTTTCATGCCATTTGTGGTTTTAACTTATAATTTGTTGTACTTTGAAATCTTTTTCTGCCTCCAAGAACCTCAGTTTGAGGTCCTTGTAAACATCTCCACACGATAGTCAGAAGTTCTGGGAGTCCCCATGTCCAAAATGGAAATAATATTTGCAGTCTACTCAGTTTGCTTCTTCATCTTTATTCCCTGTCATTGCCATTACAATCCTACCAGTTATGTAAGCCAGAAAATGACATACCTCTTAATTTTTCTTGTTCCTCACCTCATACTGTGTCCAGTTACCAAGGCTTGCTAATGTCTAATAAATATTTCTTGACTTTGTTCCATATTTATTTCCCCTGCCCCAGTTTCTGTCTTCTTGATTGTCATAATAACTTTCTCATGGTCTGCCTACCTACTGTTGCCACCTGAAAACTACTAGAAATGCTGAAGGGATCCTCTACAATGCCAATCTGATCATGTCTCGTCATATGGAAACTACTTCAGTAGGTCCATACTACTTACAGGATAAAAGTTCAGCCTTCATAGTGTGACTTATAAGGCTATTCACATAATGACCCTGTCCTACTTCTTTTTAATTCCTACCACTCTAGACCTTCATTCAACAACTGTATTGATCAACTTTTACATGCCAAACACTACGCTAGGTGCTCTAGGTATAGTGTGGACAAAAGAGATACTGCTTCTGTCCTCTTGGAGCTCACAAGCTAGTGCAGGAGAAAGGCATTACGCTAATAATACAAACTATGGTGAGGTGGTTCTCAGCTTCATCAGACCAAATCTCCATTGATAGAAACCATTTTGAACAAGGACAAAAACCATGCATGTTCCACCATCTCCTACGTCTCTCTTATTTGATGGTGTCCGCCCATACCAGTCTGCCTTCTCTCTTAGACAAGGATAGAACAATACACCATGAGGTACGGTGAGGTACGGTTTCTGGCTTCCTGAAGGAGCAACAGTGGAACCAGATGATGCAACCCAAAGGTATAGGCAAGTTGACTCCCCGTGGGAAATGAGAAGGAGGAGGGCAGATAAACTGCCACTTTTCTCATCCATGTACTGTTCCAAGGTCAGTTTCACTTTGTGGCGCTTCTGAAGTTCCTTGGGTCACACATGCTCCTCCCGAGGCACCTGCTGCCTCTCTGGAGCCCATGTGAAGTGGACAGTGTGGGCCTCTCACGTCTCATTGCTGACACCTGCCCTTTCCAAACTTCCTTTAGTACTTCAGTCTTTGCCTTAGGCTCTATTTTCTAGAGATCCCAGCTAAATCACATCATCCCTTCATCTTGGTTTGGAAATCCCAGATAATCTTGTATAATTTTATATAATCAGATAACTATAGGAGAAATAAATTACTTTTAAATTTAAAAGTAATTTAAATGGTGTTTTAATATGGATTTGCGCAGATACAGCTATATTAAAAGTTAGAGTAGCAGTCTGATGTTTATACCTAGAGGTTGAGAGAGACTGGATATGATAATTACCAATTCACATGGTGTAGGTGTGGCTCAAATATCTTTGGCAGCATTTCCATTAGTGATGTTTTTCAAAGAATGAAAATTACTAAAGTTCCAAACCAAGTACTGGGTGTGTTCAGTATTTCATTCCAAGAAAATTTAGTCTACGTAAGAAAAAAATATTTATAAATACATATATATCCAAGTGTAAAATGGAATAAGGTTTTAGGCTCAGATCATTATAAACAGATTCGTAATCTTTATGAATATTTAGGACATTAGAAGATTACTCAAGGCTTGGGGCTTTCATTTCCTGTACGAAACTGTCCCGTGTGTTGTAGGAGATGTACCATCCCTTGTTCCCTCTCCCTCCAAATGCAGTAGCATCCCACAGAGCATTGACAGTCCAGACTTCCTGAACAGAGGTGTGCAGTGCCCTGGGTGACAAGTGTCACCCATGCTGAGCAGCCCTGCAGCGTTGGTAAAATGCATTTAGCTTCCTGAACATTTCCCAAATTTGCTGCTCCTGCTTTTAACCATGTGCCTACTGTGCTGATTGTTCCCTGGCTCTCTACTCCTTTTATCATCCCTCATTTGTGACCGCAGCCAGGAGCCATTTCCTCATAGAACCCGTTCCTGCCCCTTGTCTTCTGCCCCTGGGCTGTGTTCACTTGGTGTTAGGCTGTTTTCATTTCTGCATCGTTACCCGTGGATCTCCGTACAAGTAAGGCCGTTGGTCTTTGGCAGTGCGGGCCCATATGCACTCCTCCCTGTGCCCTCCCTAGCCCTTGCCTGCCCAGCAGCGCTCTTCATTTCTTTGTATGGGTCACCTGTGGACACTCCTCTGAATGGATGATCAGTCCATTAGAGTTGCTTCCAGAGTTGACCTGAGCCACCAGGGGAATCAGGTTTCTTTATTATGAGCACCATTTGGTCTTTCACCATATGGTCACTGTTCTTACTGTGGACCGTGTTACAGGCCACCATGTCTGCTTTCATGAATACAGGACTCTAGTGTTGGCTCTCCACTTCTGACTCTTTCTCACAGGCCTTTTGCAGTCATGCTCTCCAGTCATTAAGACCTTACGTGTCTGTTGTGCCTGCTATTGTAAGACACTGTTCAACATCAGGAGCCTTCTAGCTACTTTGGAGGACGTAATTCATAGAGGAAATAATATAGGTAATGTATAGGCAGGAACAATGAGGAAGGTCTCTACAAAGTGACTTCCAGGCTATATTGTTGAGTGAAAAAAGCTTATGTATAGGAGACAGTTATATATGGAAAGAAGGATGTGATTAAATTATCTGATAAAGTGTGCCAGTATGAAGATGTATAGCAGGTCGAGGAAGGGGAGACAGGCGAGCCAGGATAGCCATGGAGTGGGTAAATGCGTCAGCCCCAGGGTGCAGGACGTACGTGAGAGTCTACAGAGCTGGAGGTGGCACTCTGTTTTTTACTGCTTTATTTTGAAATAATTTTAGACTTAAAAAAGAATTAGAAAAAAATCACAGGCAAGGTACTTGCATGCCTTTCACCTACTTCTCCTGGTCTTTTGAAACCATAGTACAGTGATCAAAACCAGAAAATTAATACAGTGGTGTTATGTCTTCTCAGATTTTGCCAGTCATCTCACTGATACCCTTTTTCAGTTCAGGGATCCAGCCCAGATCCCACAGTGCATTTAGCTCTCATGTCTCTAGCTTCCTGCAGTCTGCCACTGTCCTTCTTTGTGTCATGACCTTGACACTTTACTAGCCAGTACCCTGTAGGTTCATTCTAGCCTTCCCCTTTCCTTATTTATAATTCCTTTGCCTCAGAGGAATAAACCTGACTCTTGTAATCTGCATTGTTTACTTTCTCATCCAACTACACACTTGAGGTGATTTTAGTAATTGCTAATCCACACTGCATGTGAGAAACAAATTTCCTAACTGGAGTATATTTGTATACAGTTGATTTTGCTTAGTCTTACAAAAGTAGTCCAATGCTCTTTTCTAGAGTCGCTTTGGGTAGTTCTTTCCTTCCTCATCCCCTTCACTATGGCTGTTACTTATTGTTCATATGGGTATTCATATGTCACTATTTGTATTTTATTTGGAGTTCTCCCTCCCTGTTCTGTTGGGTCTTAGTTACTTGTTTTGAGATAGATAATATTGTCATCATTCTACAAATCCGAACTGTATAGGACATGCAGACAAGTGCCACCCCTGCACTCTGCCCTTTCCCTTTCCCCTGTACTTCCCACCTGTTCCCACCCTTCCCCTGTAACCAAGTTCATGGGTTTGTGGTTTATTTTTGCTGTATTTCTTTATACCCACGTGATGGTTGCATGTGCATTTTCTTATACATAAAACATAGTGCGTTGTAGATATTCTTTTGCACTTTGCTGTTTTTCACTTAACAATATAGCCTGGAAGTTATTCCATGTCACTTTGTAGAGATCTTCCTCATTGTTTATGCCTTCAGATATTGTTCCAGACACCATTCTTTCTCTTCTGAGCCCCAGAGCCAAATGTCCCCGCCAGCTGACGTCTCCGCTTCTGTAGTCCACAGGCACTTCAAGCACAGCCCGTAAAGAGCAGTGCTTTAGCCCCGACGCTCAGCCCTTTTTTCTCCCGTTTCCCTAATCT
This sequence comes from Glaucomys volans, assembly GCA_020662805.1. Lineage (NCBI taxonomy): Eukaryota > Metazoa > Chordata > Mammalia > Rodentia > Sciuridae > Glaucomys > Glaucomys volans. Next base: position 278,486 of record JAJEJO010002289.1, on the reverse strand, counting down.
CAGCAGACAGTGCTTGCACCGACCCAGCCAGTGATGCGAACAATCTGGATGTCACCCCTCCTCCTGCACAACCAGCCAGTGAGCAACTCCTCCTGCCCCTCATCACGGAGGGTTGATGCCCTTCTCTGCACTGGAGCTGCTGGTGGTCCTGTCATTTGAGGCATCTTAGTTTTCTTCCCCCCTAATCGGACCTTTAGGCCATTTTCTATTTTTTAGAGTATGGGACAGCAAATGTTTTCTTTAGAGGACCAGATGATAAATATCCCTGGCCTTGCTGGCCACTCGGTCTCTGTCAGATCTTCAGCACAACAGCGGTAGCATGAAAGGAACCATAAGCCTGCGTGAACAAATGGGCACGGCCAGGTTTGGCTCTCAGTGGCTAGATTTGGCCTACAACTTGAAGCTTATAGTTTGCCAACCCCTATTCTCCAGAGCATTGGTTTTTTTGTTTTTGTTTTTTTGCGGTACTGGGGGTGGAACCCAGGACTGCTCTACCACTGAGTTCTGCTCCCAACACTTTTTATTTGTTGTCTTGAGGCAAAGTCTTACTAAGGTGCCAAGACTGGCCTTGAACTTACCACGCTCCTGCCTTAACTTCCTAAGTAGCTAGGATTACAGGCGTGCACCACTGCTCCCAGTTTAGAGCATTACTTGTAAAATACAAATTTGATCACAAAACTGCAGTCCTTGCTTGCAAATATCTCTATGGATTTCCATCATTCACAATAGTGGTCTCCAAAGTTGAAGAATAAGGGGCACCACTGGGGCCCCTGGGCTTCTTTCTATTCATATATTATCTTCACTAAAAGAATAACATTATCAGGCTTTAGTTGATATTAAATATAGCTTAAAGTAACTCAATTACATTATAATTTCTAAGTAAATGTACATATTGGTTATATGCAGGAAAGTTTTACCATCTAAAAATATGTTTTACCATCTAAAAATTCAGAATTACTAATTTAGTGAGAAGTCCCTCTGTCCAGCTCATTCCTACAAAATAACTTTTATTTCAGGACAAAAATTGACCCCTCAAAAGGGGTCTGGTTACACAAAATAGAACTAACTTTCTCCTTTTGTGACTACCCTTTATCATGTGTGACCATCTGAGCTTTGCTGAAGGTGTGATTTATATTCATGTCATCCTGTGGGAAGGTGTGCTCCTGAAGAGCAGGGTCAGCGTCCTCACGTACATTAGTAATCCAGGCCGCCAGCTTCCCCAGGACATGGTGTGAACTCAGTACAATTAAATTTTTCATATAAGAAATGAACACAGTGAGGGGACATTCCCTCTGCTTTACCCTCCCTCAAAGCTCCTCTCTCTGTAGCTTACCACCAGCCTTGGCAGTGGCCTTGTATGTGATGCATAGATTTGGTGTCATTTGATTCTAATCATCTCAGATTAAACATATTCTTTCAGAGATCAGTTTCATTCAAGGACCTGACTGTGAGCTTCACCCATGAAGAGTGGCAACAACTGGACCCTGACCAGCGGCTCCTGTATAGGGATGTGATGTTGGAGAACTATAGCAACCTCATCTCAGTGGGTGAGTGAAGTTTCCCTGTACGCCTCCTGAGAGTATGCTTTTCTTCTGTCACGAGAACATGTTGAAATTCTAGAATTTAAGTACTTAGTCTTCAGTATCAGAGAAGAAAGATGTTAAAGCCCTTTTAGGCAACAGAAGTAGGGTGTGTGTGGGTGTGTGTGTGTGTGTGTACCTGCACGTACATATGTGTGTGGGTGCATGCACCATGCTCCCTGTCTTTCCTTACCCTTAGAAAAACGTTCTGGCTTCACTGAGCTGTTGCTGGGCATCTTCACTGCATGGCTTCTGAAACCATTTTCTTCATGTTTCCGAGTCCCTGAAGTCCAAAGAGCATGGTCCAAATTCTGTGTCATTTACCATTAACAGGATTTCATGTGAGCAAACCAGATGTGATCTTCAAATTGGAACAAGGAGAAGAACCATGGACAGTGGAGGAATTCTCAAAGGAGAGCTACACAGGTAAGTAAATGATAACTGTGCAGGTGGAATCCAAGGGAAATGAGAATTCCAGGGTGGCCAGTGACCAAGGTTGGCGTATTTATAATTTTTGTTTTTAGGAATCTCTTACAGGCCCCAGACCTTTGGAGGTAATGGAGGACAATTAACTATCATGCTGTAGTTACTGAAAACATTGTTCGTCCCCTAATAAATACCTTCCTTTGATTGAAATGTATAAAGATTGTTGCCCCTAGGTTGCCTAGCCCCAGAACTCAGTTCCTCTTTCACCACACCTCAGCTGCTTTTATTTCGGTAGCATTTGCTTGCCTGCCTTGCCCCACCCAGCGTTGGCATAGACGTGTTTTACATCTGGACATTCATCCATCTGTTTTAATAAATCTTGCTTGATTTGCATGGTCTCTCTAGTTCCTTCTTCTGTGTATGATTTAACTGAAAAATAACAGTTTCACCTTCCATTCTCAGTCCCACCAAGGTTGGGACTCAGAATTAGACAAACAAAGCTCCTGGCATCAAATGTAAGACCCTCACTCTCAGGCTTATACACGTGCCCAACGTGCCCTGCCTCCCTCCAGTCCTGGCCATGCTCTGCTTCCAATCTTACACTCGTTCCCTCTTTATTTGTACAGGTTCTCATGTCACTGCAGAAATTTTACCTTCACCTCTTCCTTCTTGTATTTGCAGTCACTCTGATCGTCTTCCTGAGAACTGTTCTACCTGTCTCCCTGCATCACTGTCTTCCTCTGACACTTTCACTTGACTCTTGTCTATTTCAATGCCCAGTCAGCCACACCTGTGGGATGCTTGGTGTACTGTTCCTTTTAGGTTTTGTGTATTGTTCTTTTATTTTTCCACCCCGTGTTTAGAATATATTTGTTAAGTGTCAAAGGTTCTTGTATTGTTTGCTAGTTTCTTCTTCCTTTGATATTGTTAAATAGGCTGGCATGGATGGGTTTGCTTTTTTCTTTTCCAAAATCAAACAAGTAGAAGATATTTGCACTTAAAATTCTTTAATTCTGGGAGGCTTGGCCTGCAGTCTAATCCTCTACAACAAGGCATTTTGGGGATTCCTGTTGCGTAGCAAATGTGTAAAGACTCACAAATTATTATTAATTGTGCTCCTTTTTAGAAGATGATGATGCCTTAGAGAAGGACAAAGAAATTCAAGACCAACATCTAAGACAGAACATATCCTTCAACAGCAAAACCCTCATTACGGAAAGAATGAATGCATTTGGAAAAATGTTTACTCTGGGCATGAATCTTGTTCCCTCAAGAAAAATCTCCTACAAATGTGATCCAGGTGGAAACAGTTTGAAAACTAATTCAGAAATAATTGCTGCAAAGAAAAGTGAAGATAATAAAAAGGTTCCTGATGAACAAAGTGGATGTCAGAAGGCCCTGCTCCATGCTAAGCATGTGGAAAGTCATTCTGGAATGAAAAAATGCAACTATAATCAAGCAGTGGAAGCCAGCAGTCAAGAGGAAGATCTTCTTCTGCACCAGGACATTCAGACTTTGAAACAACCTTTTGACCATAATAAATGTGGGAAGCCCTTCTTCAGCAGGGTTGTCCTCTCTGCACAGAAGAGGGGATGTGCTGAAAAGAAGCCAAACGAATGTGATGAATGCCGGAAAACCTTTTCTAAGAGGTCCACCCTCCTTGTACATCAGAGAATTCATACAGGAGAGAGACCCTATGTTTGCAATGATTGTAGGAAAACCTTCCGGGTGAAGACCAGCCTCACTCGACACCAAAGAATTCATACTGGAGAGAGACCCTATGAATGCAGCGAATGTGGGAAGGCCTTCATTGACAAGTCTGCCCTCCTTGTACATCAGAAAATTCATGGAGGGGAGAAATCCTATGAGTGTAATGAATGTGGAAAGACCTTTTTCCGGAAGTCAGCCCTCGCTGAGCATTTCAGGTCACACACAGGAGAGAAACCTTATGAATGCGAAGAATGTGGGAATGCCTTTGGCAAGAAATCTTACCTCATGGTACATCAACGAACTCACAGAGGAGAGAAGCCAAACGAATGTAAGGAATGTGGGAAAACCTTCTTCTGTCAGTCAGCGCTCACTGCACACCAGAGAATTCACACAGGAGAAAAGCCCTATGAATGCAGTGAATGTGAGAAAACCTTCTTTTGCCAGTCAGCCCTCAATGTGCATCGAAGAAGCCACACAGGGGAGAAGCCCTACGAATGCAGTCAGTGTGGGAAGTTTTTATGTACCAAATCAGCCCTCATGGCACATCAGATAATTCACAGAGGAAAGAAGTCTTACGAATGCAGTGAATGTGGAAAGTTTTTCTGCCATAAATCAACACTCACTATACATCAGAAAACCCACACAGGAGAGAAGCAGGACGTGTTTAATAAATGTGGTAGAGCATCCGTGGGGAAGCCGAACTGCAGCGAACACAAGAGAATGGACACCAAGGAGAATCTGTACGAGTGTCACGAACATGGGCGTGCAGCCAACAGAAGCTCACACCTCTTTGCCCATCAGAGGACCCTGTGGGAGAGACCCTATGCATGCAGTGAGTGTGGGAGGACCTACTGCAGGAAGTCAGCTCTCACTCACCATCAGAGAACCCACTCGGGGGAGAGACCCTACGAGTGCAGTGAGTGTGGGAAAACCTTCTGCCAGAAGTTCTCCTTTACTGAACATCAACGAACTCACACTGGGGAGAAACCATATGAATGTAGGGAATGTGGGAAATCCTTCTGCCACAAGTCAGCCTTCAGAGTACACCAGAGAATTCACACAGGAGAAAAACCATATGAATGTAACGAATGTGGGAAAACCTACCGTCGGCTCTGGACTCTCACTGAGCATCAGAAAATACACACGGGAGAGAAGCCCTATGAATGTAACACATGCGAGAAGACATTCCGCCACAAATCCAACTTCCTTTTACATAAGAAAACTCACAAGGAATAAGCTCAGCAAGGCACTGAATCCAGTGATTTCCATAAAGCTAGAACTCTGAATGTGCATGGGGAAACGAATCTTTTCAGTGTCAGGAACGTGTGGAAGGAAGTGTAAGGTCAGCCCTCGCTGTCATATCAGAGAGTTCACACCGGCCGAAAATGCAGTTTGCTTAGTGCATGTGGTATAACATTCAGTGTGAACCGTGAAATGCTCAATTCAGACATCATGCCAAGTGTGCCTCCCTTTACAAAAAATAGAACAAACATTATTTGTTACTCTATTGTTCTCTTCAGTGTTACTTGATAATGCGTCAGCGGGTGTGAGGGTCTAATCTTACTTCATTTCAAATCAATACCAGTTGTTCTTATGATAATTGATGAACTGATAATTTACAGATTTATGGTGTATTAAATCCTCAGATTAGACAGCTTGTTTTCTGTCTTCTGTCTCCATATTGTTCTGGTAACAGACCCCAATCTCTTTATCTGCAAAGGTGACAATTAAGAGGACTAACCGTGCTACCATATGTGTTTTTTAGAATTCATCTATTGAAGAGGCTTCTGTAAAGATGATTAAATTATATTATGTGGGTCCGTGTGGTTAGGCCATTTTTACGGAGTTCATGTTAAGTCCTGGTTTCTTAGTGGGTTTTCCCTGAGCCCATTGCTGCCTCTCTGTGGCTTTACACGTTCTACCCCAGGGAAGACAAAGTGAGCTTATCTAATTGGTAAAGCAGGGGAGAGTAACAGGGCTTGCTCAGCTCCATTGTGGGTTTTCCTGAAAGCATGATTTCCTGTCATGGGTATTGCCTGTGACTGAGTAGGCAAATTGGCCTAATTCTGTCATTCAGCTAATTGGCCCATTTGGTGATCTTGCCAAGATGCATTCACCAACTGTCTTGATCTGTATAAAGAACTCATCCTGACCCCTAACTACTGCTGCTGCTTTTAATTTTTGATTATTTGGGTGGGAGAAAATGGTGCTGTTTATGGGCCCCTTCAGAGAACCCAGTCTGAGCATGATTTATTTACCCACTTACTTGGTCCTTGTTTTATGTCCTTCAGTAGAGTGGACATAAGCATGCACATGTGCATGTGAATACATACACAGACCTGAATATGTAAATACATGTGCGTCTATACCAGTACTGTTCTTTTCCTGTGGAATGTATTCATAGTCACTTCAAAGATTAATTGTTGTGAATGGACTTTTATAATCTTCCACTTTAAAACTGTTTATTGATGGAGTTAAAAAAACAATTTTTACTTAAGTTCATCCCTTAATATTTTTCCTTGGTCTTGTAAAATTTATTATTTTAACTGAAACCAGCGATCGCTTTGCATTTCTTGACTGTTTTGCATGCTGGGGTCTGTTGTGCCTTCTGCTTGCCCCTTTGGGTTATGTGACAAACCATGACTCCACCCATTGCTGCATTGTTTTTCTTTATTGATTTGACTTAATATCATTTAGATGGAAAAGCTATATGAAGAAAAATTTTTTCAAGTCTGGTGAAAAATGTAAATCCTCAAATCCAAGGAATTCAATGAACCCTAAATAGGAAAGAAACAAAAAATACAAGGCAATCGAAAGCAAATTTCAAGACTTATGAAAACCTATTTAATAAAAAAACATCTTTTAAAAGTAGTAGCCAAAGAGAAAAAGACACAACATACGGGGTCTATTGGTTTCCTAGGGTTGCTATACAAACTACCACAACCTGTGTATCAAGAACAACAGAGATCTGTTGTCTCAGTTCTGGAGGCTACAAGTCTGAGGCCAAGGTGAAGAGCCCTGGCGTCTTCTGAGGTGCTGGAGGAGGTTCTGTCCCGGCCTCCCCTGGCTTCTGGTATTTCCATGGCTTGGCATTTTTTTTTCTTTTTTTTCTTTTTTTTTGTACCAGGGATTGAACTCAGGGACACTCGGCCACTGAGCCACATCCCCAACCCTATTTTGTATTTTATTTAGAGACAGGGTCTCACTGAGTTGCTTAGGGCCTCGCTAAGTTGCTGAGGCTGGCTTTGAACTGGCGATCCTCCTGATTCAGCCTCCCAAGTGCTTGGATTACAGGCATGCGCCACCACGCCCGGCTTGTGCCACCATGCCCGGCTCATGGTTGGCATTTTATCTGCAGTCTTCACCTGGTGTTCTCACTGTCCTTCTCTGTGTGTCTAAAGTTCCCCTTTTATAAGGATATACTGGGTAAGGCATCCACCCTGTTCAAGAAGGACCTCATCTTAAACAGTTACAGCTGTAACAACCCTATTTCCAAATGAGGTCGCATTCTGAAGTACTGAGGGTTATTAGGACTTCATCGTAAACTTTGGGGAAACAATTCAATCCATAATACAAGATAATGTGTTCATGACCCAGTACTGTACCACAGATTACCCCTAAACTTAGCAACTTAAAATAAAACATTTATCATCCCACCCAGTTTTGCTGGTTTAGAAATCTGGGAGTAATTAGCTAGGTCTGCCTCGGGGTCTTTGAACAGTTGTGGCCATTTAAAGACTGAGCTGGGGCTGAAGCTTCCACTTCAACAATGGCTCTCATGTGGCTGTTGGCAGAGGACCAGTTCCTCATCATGTGGCCTCTTCATAGAGCTTCTCGGGCACCCTCTCAACAGCACAACTGGCATCCCTCGGGATGAGTGACCCAAAAGAAAGCAAGGGAGACACTAGGGCATCTCTTGTTTTCACTACATGATCTAGGTCCCAAAGACCAACCGTGGTATGGTGTGGAAGAAGACCTGCAGGTGGGGTGCTGAGGCCATTGTTACCAGCGAACCACAGAACAATGGAGTGGTTTCAAGAAATAGGAAGCAGCCATACTGGCAACTGAATACGAACAACTCAAGGAGTTTACTAAAGGAAAGAAAATGGCATGGTAGCTTGCGAGGGAAGTGTAGTCAAAGAGGTTTCTTTCCAGAGACAGGTAATTGCATGTTTATATGCTCATAGGAAATTCAGTAGAGAGGGAAATGAGGGAGTAATGTTCTGAGTAGGAGAGAAAGGCTGGGGTCTAGTGTGCAGGGGAAAGGTACCCTTTTTAATAGGATGGATAACCGTCAGGCCATGCCAGTTTGTCTCCTGAAAATACCATGGATGGGCACACATGTGAGTTGGTTGGCAAGGTGGAAACTCATGAATTTATCTTAGAATGTTCCTTTTTTGGCAATGAAATGGGAAATTAGATCACTTTATGAGAAAGAATGGGAGAGAGGGAGAGAAGTTCCAACAATTGGTATTATTGATATGACTAACAATATTTTAGTTCTGCCATGTTGCTTTATACTTATATCTTCCTGTTTTTCTCCTCCAGCATAGCATTGTGGGGCTGTGTCTTTTGGTCTTTAAGAAAGTTTGTATTTCCATTCTATCAGTTACCATTGTACTTATGTCCTTATATAATGCCTTGATGTCTCCTGTTTTTTGCAGGGAGTAAGAGGGAAGACACAGTCTATTATTTTCTTAATATCAGTCCATAGTGAAATTGGTTGGTAATCACTTCTTCCCTTTTCTCTCTTTGTTCACCTAGAATCTAAGTTAAGCATCCCCTGAATTATTGGGTTCATACTGTGCCCTGTGGAATTTATTTCATTTGAAGATCAGTTTGGTTGAAAAATTCCTGGTTAGCTTTTTCTGTCATTGCGTATCCTAACATAGCTTACCCCAGGATATCTAGACCAGGGGTCATTCTTCAGAAGTCAGATGCTTCTGGATATTCTGTCTCTACCCGACTCCACACACTCTGGGCAGACCTCTATGAACTGCATCAGCCAGGGCCTCTTGCCATCAGGTGTATTGTTCGGGTCCCAGCCAGTGACCCTCAGATACTAAAATAATTTCCTCCCTGTGTCCTTCAGGGTTCAGTCAGAAGTAGAGCTGTATGTCTATGGGTGGTAGATTGGTAGATCAATAGATCGGTTTGTTGCAGAGATCTGACCTTAGACAATTGCAGGGAAATTGTCACATTATTGATCCCATGTCTGACATGCTGGAGTTTAGAGTCCACAGGCCAAGCAGTCAGGAAGGAAAGGTGAACCTTAAGTGGGCAGGAACAAAGACAGATGGACCTGTGTCAACTGGTGTCCTCAGGAGAAGCTGCTGCTCTTATCACTTCCAAGACTCAGCCCAGAGGCTAGATAAGCAAAAGGAAGATCCCCCTAAGGGAGAGGCGTCTCAGGCCTGTCCTGGCCTGGGCCACCAAGAGAGCCAGCACGGAGAGAATAACAGGGTCAGTTACAGGCGCCTTAGAGTACACAAGCAAGGACTGCTTCTCCTCCACCGCCCTCCGATGTCAAGTAGAAATGTCCTTTGTGGCCTGCCTTCACTGGAAACACAGAAAGGGAATTCTGGGGAACAGACTCAGCCAAACTAAGGTGACACATTACAAAGTCACCACACTCCTGCTTTCCCATGAGGGCCTGAGATGGTAGATCCCTGTTGACTCCCCAGCCCTAACCACACTCTTGTACAGTCTTCACTCTGTTCTCTTTCATTCCTCTTCAATGTGCTGTTGTTTTGTTTGTTTGTTTGTTTGTTTGTTTTTTAAGTAGGACTGATTCTGTCATTGGTACCAGAAGTGGCCCAGGGAAACAGAGTCTCAAAATGGAAATGATGGGATCCTGGAGTGGGACTAGGCCAGGCGCTACCACCGAACCTGGTGAACAAAGGGGACCAATTATCATAGCGTTCCTTAGCATAGAGTGATGATTCAGCTTTGGTCTGCCAGAGACAGCTAGCTGATCGTGAAGACCCTAGAGTGGACCTAGATGGGCAGCCTGCCAAGGTGCAACTTATGTGCAAGTGAAAAATGTCTGAGTCTCCCAGACAGAAACGTGCCCGCAGGTGAGGACAGTGGGAATTCACAGCACCTCACTCAGGTTCAGAGCTAAACCATTTCCTAGACCTAAAGTGGAAGGACCTTTGAGTCCTACAGAGCCTGTATGACTGCTGGGACTCTTCCCCTATGCCTTTCCGGGGATACCTGTGGTCACTTGCAGCATGGCTGTGCTCTGGAGAAAGGGAGATACCCAGCCACCCATGGGCAATGGCAATTCAGTACTGGCTTGAAGAATATGTTAATTCTTTTTGTTGTTGTTGTTTGGTTTTTGGTACCAGGAATTGAACCCAGGGGTGCTTTACCACTGAACCACATCTTCAGCCCTTTTATTTTTTATTTTGAGACAGGTTTTCACTAAGTTGCTAAGGGCCTTGCTAAGTTGCTGAGGCTGGCTTTGAACTTGCGATCCTCCTGCCTTAGCTTCCTTAGAATATGCTAATTTTTCATGTTCCCAAACACCACCATGGTGCATGAAGTGGAAGGAAGGTCAGGAGATAGAGTTTGGACCTGAATCCATATCACAGAGGGTTAGTTTCTGCCAGTGAAATCACAGGCCCCTCCTGCAGTTATTTCTCCCAGAATGGATGGGAGAGACAGGCTTAATTGGAAGAATCTCCATAGATTCCCTTCCTCCCAACCTCCAGTACTGGGAATTGAACTGAGGGGCACTCTTACCACTGAGCTACAACCCCAACTATTTTTATTTTTTATTTTGAGACAGGGTCTTACTAAGAGGCTGAGACTGGCCTCAAATTTGTGATCCTCCTGCCTCAACCTCCCGAGTTGCTGGGATTAAAGACATGAGCCACCATGCTCAGCTCCTCAAGGAATTTTGTCTTCATAGAGCATGGTGACACAAGCCTAGATGGTATAGCCTCCTATACGCACCTAGGCTATGTGACATAGGCTACAAATCTCTGCAGCATGTTACTGTACTAAATACTGTAGGCAATGTAACATCCTAATTTAGTGCCTAAGCATATCTAAACGTAGAAAAGTACATCAAAACACTACATGATTGGAATTTTTCGGTTCCATTATAATCTTATGGAACCACTCCTATGGTCCTTTGTTGACTAAAACATCATTATGTGGCACATCACTGCATACATCAAATGAATGTATTTCTTCTTGTTTAAAACAGTAAAATATTGGTAACTTGTCCCTTTGACTATTGGAAGTGTCAGTCATCTCCAGAGAAGTAAACACTGTCATCATGTCAGCGCTGCATTGTTCCTGACTCTGTTTCAAAGAATTTATATCCACATATTTGAAAATGAATCTGTAGAAGATACCCAGGACACCAGTTCAATCTACCCCTTAGATTACAGGAACTTCAATTATACAAATTTGAAATAATGCCAAAGAATGATATTAATAAAAAATATATCAGGTACAAATTTCATTATAGCACATGTCTTCCAAAGTTTCCAGAAATTGTAAAGAGCACTATTTGTGAATCTTGCTGTTGACACTTGGCTGCATCACTTTAGCCTATAAACCAAAATAGATCCACTTAGCAATCCAGTCCATGATTATTAGTGCCCTGTGAATTAATACATTGTTACTAATGTTACTTTGAATGACTTTGTAACTTGGACAGTTATTTTAACATTGACTTTTATTAAAATATAAGGTCTTTTAATTACTACACCAGTCTCATCCAAACACTCACTCAATGATAGCATTTTTAGGGTGCTTACAAAATTCATAGAGCCGGGCACAGTGGCGCACACCTGTAATCCCAGCGACTTGGGAGGCTGAGTCAGGAGGATCGCAAGTTCAAAGCCAGCCTCAGCAACTTAGCGAGGCGCTAAGCAACTCAGTGAGACCCTGTCTCTAAATAAAATACAAAATAGGGCTGGGGATGTGGCTCAGAGGTGGAGTGCCCCTGGGTTCAATCCCCAGTACCAAAAAAAAAAAAAAAAAATTCATAGAGACCAGTTACTTCAGGGTGGAAATTAGATGGTAAAACAGAGAGACAGACACTTAAGCAAACACAGGAGGCACTATGCAATTAATTAAGTGGAAGACACTCCCTGCGACCTTGAGCTAACACTGAGAAGGTCAAGAAGGCAGCACAGCACCTGGCACAGTGGACAGAGACCCTGCTCCCCAAGAATGCAGGCCTTTCTACCCTGTCTGTTCCACCAGAGCCGGTATGTATTGAACCATTCAGGTTTTGAAAATTTCCAGGTCTTTATAAAGAAAATCCGTTCACAGATTCACATGCTCTATTGTTGTGTGAGACAATGAAGTGACTGTTTTATTTTGGGGTTTGATTTTGTTCTTGTATTTGGTACTTAATGTTTATTTTTAAACCCTTAGAAGATGTGGTTGGTTTTTACAATAAATCAATCAATGCCTTATTCTTATATTGCCATACATATATATATGTGTGTGTATGTGTGTGTGTGTATATATATATATACACATATGTATATATATATATATATACATATGTATATGCATATATATATATTTCAGGGCTTTGTGCTTGCAAGGCAGGCACTCTACCAACTGAGCTGTATCCCAGCCCTTGCCTTATATTCGTATGTGAAGTGTACTTTATTTTAAATACATTGTAAACTCTACCCACATCAAGGTCTATATCTCTGCACTACAATTTTTAATGGCTACCTAATATCCCACCTTATAGATTCCCACAAAGTATTTATTTTTACATTTAGATTTTTTACAATGCATGACTGTTAACATAAACTGAGAAATGTAGCTTTCCATGTTCCTTTGGACAATTATTTTCCTTAGGTTATATTGCTGGAAATAGAATCAATACATTAAATAAAGTGCATTCTCCTTTTAAACCTTCATATGAAGTGGCCTCCAAACTGCTTTATAAATTATATTCCACAAAGAAATTTATGAGAATGAACCTTTCTCCTAGCTTATGCCCACCCTGGATATCATTTTTCTTTATAATCTTTTCCTAATGTAAAGGCCCCAAAATGTATTTAAACACTTGCATTTTTTAGTCATGCTTTATGGACTGTTTTACATACTTACTCCTCATCTACATTTTCACTTTTATTACTTGCCCTTCACATCCATAAATCATTTTTACGATGGTGTGATCTTCTTATAAATGTGTAAGAGATAATTAAATGAAGTCAATAAACCATTTCTTTCGTACACATAACAAATATATTTTCCAAATGTGTTTTTACTTGATTTTTTTTCCTGAAAGCAAGGTTTTAAATTTTTCTAGAGTAAAATTTGACAGTCATTTCTTTTGTGGCTGCTGCCTGCTGTTCAGATCTGTACCCAGAAAATAAATGAGAAAATTATTTATGTTTTCTCTAGGTACTGGTGTTTGTTGGTAAAATGTGAAATCAAGTGTCTTATGAAACGTGTGTGCTAGTGTGTGTGTCCTAGAGGTATAATCTGCCTCCCCCAACCTGGCTGCTGTAGTTTCCTAACATGATGTTTTTGATGCTACATTTCTCTCCTCCCCTATCCCAGCCCCTACTTGGAAATTCCACCTTTTTTATAGTACTTAAATTCTTCTGAACTCTTGGATTTATACCTGATGGTCTGAGAGCAATGGCAAATTTTATCTGATAGGAAATACTTTAATTTTTTTCAATTAAAAACTCTTGATTGCCACCCTAGGGTCTTTGTTCTTCCAGATGAAATTTAAATGTCTTCTGTTAAGTGAAATAAGTTTTTAAAATAAAGGGAAAAGCGAGGCATGGTGATACACACCTATAATCCCAGCAGGTCTGAAGCCTGAGGCAGGGGGATCACAAGTTCAAGGCCAGCCCCAGCAATTCAGAAAGGCTCTAAGGAACTTAACAAAACCTTCTCTCAAAAATAAAAATAAAAAGGACTGGGGATGTAACTCAGCAGTAAAGTATCCCTGGGTTCCATCCCAGAACCAAAAATAAATAAATAGGTAGGTAGGTGGGGAGCGGGGAATGAGAATAAATATTGACCCTGCCCATCTAGAAAAGCAGTATCTATCTCTACTCAAATCCCTAATGTCATATAGTAGAATGTAATAATTTCTTTGGTATGAATTCTGTGCAATTCTTCTTAATTTAGTCCTACATACTGAATACTACCATGAATGGAAGTTACTATTCAGTTATTATTTTTGGCAGAAAGAGAAACAATTGGTATTTCTATACATCAAAGTCCATGTTACCAAAAAGTGATAAACTGATATGTGTGGAACTGACCTAGTGTGGCTTACTGAGAAGAATATAGAATCTCTGAATCTAAGTAGGAGAAAACCATCAGACAAACGCAAATGGAGGAACATTCTTCAAAACAACCCATGTGTCCTCATCAAATTTCCCACGTCATCAAATACAGAGATAGACTGTGGAACTAGATTAAAGGAGTCTAAATAATATGGCAATTGAATGTATGTAATAAGTGATCCTGAACTGGATCCTGGATCAGAAAAATAGTTGTAAAGGATATTATTGGGACAATGGGTGAAATGCGAATCTGGTCCAGATATAGATAATATTACATCAGTGTTCAATTACTTGGACTTGATAAAGGTGTGGTAGATTTGCATCTCTCTCTCTCTCTCTCTCTCTCTATATATATATATGTATATATATATATTTACGAAATGTCCTTGTTCTTAGAAGATATATGCTAAAGTTTAAGGGATGATAGTTGATGTTTGCAACTTACTCTCAAATGGTGAAGATGGTGGGGAGAGAGGTAAAGAGAGAGAGTAAAACAGCCACAGTTCGTGAATCCAAGTAAACGGTTTACAGATGTTCAGTCATATTGCATCATTTCTGTAACTTTCCTAAGTTTGAAATTTGCCCAAATAAGGAGGTTAAAAGGGTTAAGAAAATTCTTAACAACAATGTTTAATGAAAAGCCAAAAATAAACATTAAGCTTTGGGGCCCTATTTCCATAAGGGTATCATATTGGCATCATCATCTCTGGGAGGGGAGATTACCAGAGTACTCCTTTAATCAAATCTTATTTCCACTTAGTTGTATTCGCTGTTTTATCTGTGGTTTTTATCGTATCGATTTTGAAATTTAGTTTTGGGTGGAGGTAGTATTTGCATTTGGGGAAAAACTTTTGCTGGTCATGAGTATTAATCTTTTATTACATCGATAAGCTTTATTTTCTATAAATATTTTACTCTATTGCTTGACTTCAGTTGTTATTAAACGTATGCAGTACATCCTTTCTGGGTGGTTTTGCATCTAAAGGGACACGTTATAGGTGGACCCAAGTTCAAATCCCTAACGGGGGGAGGGGCAGTTAGTAAGGAAGCCGAGCGCCAAAAAAAGTAGAAACAATTTTGAAGCATAAATCACCCAACTCGCGGGAAAAGGCAGGAACTCCAGAAATTCCCCAAGGAAGGGGACGCAGAGCCTTGTGGGAAACCGAGTCTCGACTTTGATGGATTACCCCAGGAGAGCCCGAGGAACTGGTCCCTCGCAGCTCCTTGTGCGCATGTGCAGTTCTTCCTCATTGTTCGCCAGCCCCTCTTGTCTCCAGCTTCGCGCGGCAGATAATGTGAATCTACGCGTCGCTCGGTGGCGGGTCCTGCAGGAGGAGTGTGCACTACAGGTGAGACCCTAGTTGGGAGGGTTGCTTTGCTGGGCTTGGGGTAGGTCTGTGCCCGCAGCTGGTGGAAGCAAAAACTTGCGCGAGTCCCACGGAGGTTGAGACCCGATAACACTTGTTCACAAGTCTGCCCTGCGTGCGTCTGGTGACCCAGGAGGTGCGCTGCGGATCGCCTTCTCTGAGCGGATGAGGAATGGGACACGGGTTTCTTGGTCAGAGTAAAGTGCTCCGCGGGAAAAAGCATTCGAATGGTAAAGAGTTGTTTGCACAAGCGTCTCGCATTTGCTTGTGTCCCGGCCAACCATTGCCTGGCCAGTCAAATGCAGACACCAGCGGGATGAGAGAGGATTCTTAAAACTCGTTAGCTGCCTGCAGGCTGAGGGAGGTGCTGGTTCTGTACGACAGGCTGATTTCAGAGCCTGAGTTCAAATCCCAGCTTTGCCACTAACAAATCTCTAAGACTCATGAGTAAAGCAAAGTTATTCCGAAAAGCTGCCTCAGAGTTGTTGTGAGCGCCTTGTGAGAGGCCACCTATCCGGCAGAGGTGCTGGCATTTACTCAGCACCTGGCAAGGCTACCTGCCTTTCCCACGGTTCTGTTCAATGATGTGGTTCTCAAAGACCACCGCAAACCCTTTGTTACCAACCTAGGGTCTGGGGGTGGAGTGCATGGCTAGCAACTGAAGGAGCTGGGCTGCAAACCTTGAATCATTTTATTTCCAAATCCCATGCTGGGTTTATCCAGAAGTTCATTTTCCCCAGCATCTCACAGTGGCATTTCCCTGAGGGCACAAGGAAGTACCTGGAGTGTGTGAGGACTGAGTCTTCCCTTGAGGCTCCTGGGGATTCCTTCCCTGGGGTTCTGTATAACTGAGACCTCCCCCCTCCATCAGGGACCACCTGTCTGTGCTGTTAGCAGTTTTCGGGCTCCCAAGCCAGGTTTCTGGCAGTTCTCAAACTAGCATGCATCAGAAACACCTGGAGGGCTTGTGAAACCCAACAGATGGCTGGGTCCCACTAGAGCTCCTGATTCTGTGCATCTAGATTGCCTATTTACAGATGATGCCGATGCTGCTGGTCTGGGGACCTCAGCATGGGAACCATCATTGTTAGAGATGGTAAATTCAAAGAGAGCATTGGGACCCAGCTGAAGATTTCAGTTATTCAAATGTATTCCCTCCAACCAGGTTCAAATTCCCTTGGATCACACAGCTCTTGTGAGGAAGGAAGGAGGGACAGTGAAAGCAGGAATCCCACCTGGAAGATCCCAACTCCACCCAGGTACAGTGCACCACAGCTGCAAGATGGAGGCCTCCGAAACAGGGAGTCTGTATTTGCTTTTTCTGAAGCAATTCCTGGCCCTTCCACCCTGAATACCAACCTTATACCTGAGGTTGCCAAGAACAGTCAGTCAAAGAAGGTGTGGTCCACAGGGAGGAGGTGAGCTGGGCTGAGGGTGGTGAGCCAGAGGCAGGTGTGTGAGAAGAAGAAACCCCCGTGGAGGGCTGGTGAAGCCTGTTAGGAAGGAGGCCGGGGCAGTACTGTGTCTTCCCCCAGAAACTCCTCCCACAGTCTTATTCAGCCAGGGAGATAGAGAGAAGAAAAAAATGAAATTATGTCATTTGCAAGAAAATGGATGGAACTTAAGAACATTCTGTTGCCGGGTGTGGTGGCGCACGCCTGTAGTCCAAGCGACTTGGGAGGCTGAGTCAGGAGGATCACGAGTTCAAAGCCAGCCTCAGCAACTCAGCGAGGCCCTAAGCAACTCAGTGAGACCCTGTTTCTAAATAAAATACAAAATAGGGCTGGGGATGTGGCTCAGTGGCTGAGTGCCCCTGAGTTCAATCCCTGATTCCAAAAAAAAAAAAAGAACATTATGTTAAGTGAAATAAGCCAAACTCAGAGTCAAGGGTCATATGCTTTCTCTCATCTGTGGAAGCAGAGAGGATAAAGAAAAAAAGCAGGGGAGGGGCCTGCAGGGGTCTCATGACAATCATAGGGAGATTAGTGGAGAAGAGGAAAGTGACCAGGAGGAGGGGAGGGAAGGGGGAAACACTGGGGAGTGACTCTGGCCAAATGATATTGTTATTTCGTGTATGTGCACAAATATGGAACAAATCCCACCTCTGTGCACAACTCCAATGCACCAATGCAGAACAGGGCGAAAGGAAGAGGAACTTTCTACACCCTTTACCCTCCAGTCCCCAGAGACTCCCTTCAAGCACACCTGTCTCTGTTAGTGGGTCCCAGAAATTCTTTAACCTCAAGGAGTTAAAAATATGTGTAGGAAAGTAAATGAGAAAATCTTTATAAGGTCTATATTGTTTTATCATTTTATACCTTTTATTATGGAAATATTTAAAACATACAAAAGTAGAGAAAATTCTCTAATAGCTCTAAGGTACTTGTCATAACTTCAGCATACACACAATTTTATTTCATCCATACATCCCCCCAAAATGTGCATGCACACACACATACACGTCCATACATACACTTTCCCCCATCCCCCTTCTACCTTCCTTTACAAGATCATTTTAAGGTAAATCACAGACATTTAAAAAAATGCATGGTGTACCGTGTTCCATACTGGACAGAAGGTCCTGCATCTCATCCTTTGTTATCATATGGTTGGTTTAGCCAGAACTTTCTTAACCGACCTTCAGGTTGCTTTGCTTGTCTGTTAGTAAATCAAAGTAAGTTCTGGAAATGTCAAGAAACCAATATTGACTTTCCCCAATGAAATGCCTACCTCTCTGAGTTCCAGGGTTGCAAGAGCCCCTCAGAAAGACACCTGCCCCTCCTGAAGGGTCAAAGGGGCATTCAAGTGGCCATTTGTCAGCAGATGTGTGGATTTTCAGCAAGTGCTTTGGGGACCTTCCAGGGGAACTCATTTCTCATGATTTCTGTGCTCCTTCCCTCTCCTCCAGCCCTGCCTGCATGCTTCTCTAAACTTCTGCAGGAGCAGAAGAAAATGAACACACCCCAGGTGAATTGTTTACTTGCTACTTCATGTTTTCAGAAAAACTAAGGGTTACTTTGTCAATTGTCTTTTCTTCATTTCCCGACTTTTCCCTGCATTGTTATTTTAATTTCTTTTTTCCTGATTTTGAGAGTCTACATTTTCTTTTTATTATTGATCACCCTTGATGAGTGAACACATCTGTCAATATCAGGATTTTTTTTTCACCTATAACACCTAAACAGAATACAGCCCTCTACATCTCAGTGTTTGTGGAAATCATCTAAATGCTGATTGTTTTTCACTTTCTTTTCTTCTTTTTATATAGCAAATATTATGTTTTAAATATTTCATTAGTGATTACTTCACACCTTCTAACTACTTGAACAATTATAATTTAAATTTGAATATACATTTGTGATTATTTTTTGCCATCCCCAGTTTAAAGGTAGAGTGACAAAATTATAATAGTTGGTTAGCTATAATATAATCTACAATTTAGGGCTGCATATTACATTCTAGCCGCTGTTAAATTCTGATATTAATCTTACCAGGTGTTAACTCTGCCTGGATTAGCTCATGTCATTTCAACACCAACATTGGGCAGGTTTTATTACACACTTTTTATTACACTGAGGGCTACGAAGATTTAAGTGATTCTCAAAAGCTTACAGCTGACATAGTTCAAAGAATACATCATTAGATGTTTGGCCAGATGGAGATCTGTTCAAGTTCAAGTATACTGCAAGTTCTCCACCCAGTTTTGAGAGTAAGTTATCTGCTCCTGTTCCAGCCTGCCCAAGAACTTGGAATGGAGCTGTCTTAGGGACAGAATGGCTAGATAAGATATGAATGTATTTGTTGTTTATCTGAAGTTTAAGTGTAACCTATTGGCATGTGTTTTTATTACTAACTCTGTCAACCCTGCTCAGGTGGAAGGCGGGTGCTCTCTGCTGACCCTTAGAGCTGACAGCCCCAGATCACCCAGAGGAGCAGACGCCCTTTGTTTTCAATGGCTGATTTTATGACCTCATTCCAAATGGCCCTTGGTGCCTTGGTGAGACTCACCCGGGTTCACCACCGATCCTCGTAGCAGGCGTCCTAGAGTCTCAGGAGTTGGCACCCACAACGTGTGGCTTTGTCCGAAGCCATAAGCACTTTGCCTGCACACTCCTTGCAGAGATGTGATTGTCACGTGTTGTATTTTCTTCTTTTTCGGGTTCTGCTGAGTTTGGACCGTGGCCTGTGCACACTGCACAGGATGACTGTGCCTGGCCTGCTGTCTGAGCCGGGATGTCTGAGAATCCCTGTTCCCTGTTGTTCTGCGAAGGAGTGACTTAGCTTCCAGCTTGAAATCCTTTTCTCTCAAAGAATTATGAGTAAAAAGACTCTGCAGAATCTCCTGGCATTTGGGGAGAAGTGGTGAGGCTCTAAGCAACTCAGTGAGACCCTGTCTCTAAATAAAATACAAAATAGGGCTGGGGATGTGGCTCAGTGGTCGAGTGTCCCTGAATTCAATCCCTGGTTCCAAAAAAAAAAAAAAAAAATGAAAACGCACACGCCCAGAGGTGTTTCCGTTTTCCTATTTACTTCCTCCCGCCTTCCTCTCTGTCCCCGCCACCTGGAAATCCCACCGCAGCCTCTCCTGGGCCCCTCTCTGTGTTCCTCCGCCTTTACCTCATCGATCTGTCTTCCTCCGGGGGTGTGGGTGTGGGTGTGTGTGGGTGTGTGTGCGCATGCGCATAGAGAGACTTACTCGCTTTGTTCCCAAGTCTTCTCTGGAGGGTTTCCTTTCGTTCCCCACATCAGTAGCCAGATCTTTGCTCTCTGGGTCTGGCTGCGCGCTTTCTCTTCTCACAGCCAGCTTCCCTTCCGTAGCGAGGCAAGCCCCTCTCTTACGTGGACTTGAAGATGCTGATTTGAATGTTTAAACATTATTCTCTTCCATATTGTAATTGAATGTCTGTCTCAGCCTCCAATCTATTCATCTCAGGCTGTTGTTCTTTATTTACATTGAATTCTTTCATCAGACTTCAAGTCTTTTCCTCTCGATGCTTATTTTCCAGGCTGGTGTTTTCTGTAGAGTTCAGGCTCCTTTTTGTTTTCTGGGTGAGGAGGAAAGCAGAGGCCAGATTCCATCTACATAGATGGCTGATGTAAGTCCCAGCAGCGCGGAGCTGTCTGCGGGGCACACTTCCCCTGGATGAGAGGATTGGCCTCACGCCTGTCACATGGAGAGGTGGGAGATGTCACAGACATTGCCTCCAGGCTGTACAGATTGGGAGGGAGACCATTGCAGGCACCCCCTCTGCTGCCAGAGAGAGTAGTACTGTACTCAGTGCACATCAGCTGTCTCCCCAGAGTGGCCCCGAAATAAGAGCTGTGCCCATAGGGGATGCTCTGCACAGTACAGTTCTCACAGATTCCTGGGGGCAGTTCCCTGCTTTT
>JAJEJO010002289.1:225492-257620 GCA_020662805.1 Glaucomys volans | reverse complement strand
ATCCTCCTGCCTCAGCCTCCCAAGTGTTGGGATTACAGGCATGGGCCGCCGCGCCGGGCAGTTCCCTGTTTTTTATAGGGAACATTCTCCTGAGCATTAACCTGCCAAGGGGTCTGGCCATCCTTCTGCTGACCAAACCCCCGTTCAACTCCCAGTCTCTGCTGCTTCTGAGCCAGGAGGTCTTGCTGGGCTCCGAGGAGAGACCCGAGACTTCTGAACATGCTGTGCTTGTGCTCAGAGTCAAGTGCAGTACCTCCAGAATCTGCCTCCTACTCTACCTTCCAGAAGCTTGTGGGACCTTCTCACTTGCTGACGGCCCCTCCCGCCCTCCTCTGCTGCGATAAGCATGGAGGTTTCTCTTTCTAGCTTCTGTTGTTTGGGAGGCAGATGAGATCAGTGTGTGTGCCCAGCCCATTGTGTTGACCCAGGAGTGTGACTTACTCTTGAACTTGTTGCTTCTGAGACACTTCACTTATTCATCAGCTGCTTGTTGAGCATCCCTGTGAACCAGGACTGCACTCGCAGATGCAGGTATGGCTGACATCTCTTGGTTCTGGTTCTTGGACTCCAGAGCTAGCTCTTCTTTCTCTGCTGTACCTCAGCTCTGTGTCCTCAATGTCCATCGTCTTTGTGAGCAAGTGTCTTCTTCTGATGGCTTCAGCTCCAGCTGAGTTAGGCCCGTTTCCAAAAGCCTATTTTTATCCTAGATCTCTCTCCTGAGCTCCAAGGCCTGGGGTCCTGCTGTTATGTGGCCCTCTCCACCCGGTCTCACATGTTCCTTAGTATAACAGTTCTCTCTCTCTCTCTGTCCCTCTCTTTGTGCCCAGTGCAGTTTTCTTGCCTCTTTCCTTCTTCTCAGTATATCCTGTGGCACCCACATCAAACCAGCTGCTCCAATGGTTAATCTGAGAGTCACCATCCCTTTTCCCTCACTGTATGCTGAATTGCTGGTGAATTCTATGTAGAAACAATTCTGGCTTCTCAATCCCATGCTCCTGCCTTAAGAGAGGTGCTCATCTCTCACACTAGTCTAGTATTGTCCTCTGTAACATCTCTTGAAAACAGTTTCCTAACCTTGGCCATTGATATTTTGGGTTACATAGTTCTTTGTTCTGGGGGGTGACCTGTCCATTGTGGATGTTTAGCAACATCTCTGGCCTCTACTTACTAATAGCCAGTAGCAGCCCCACCCACTTTCATTGTGACAACCAAAAATACCTCCAGACATTTCCCAGGGCTGGGGGCAAAATCACCTCTAGTTGAGAATCACTTCTTTAAAAATTCTCCAATGTGCTTCTGGAACATTACTATCAAAATGTAAACCTAGTCATATTACTTAGTTACGTGTCCCCATTGTCTATACAAGTGATCTCCAAAAAGAGGTGTACTTCTTCCCCCAGGACGTGCCCTGGTCCATCTAGTGGTGCGTGGAAAGTTTTAGAATATCCACTGCATTTTCTTTTTATCTAAAACAATTAAGAAAGTTGTCAACCTTTACTTTTGGAGAATGGCTTAAAGCTGTATGCATACGTGATTTCCAAATACACTGAAGGATGCTAAGGAATTTTTACTGACAGATGACTAAATATTTTGGAGACCACGGGTCTATAGAAGGAAGTCCAAAATTTCTGTCACACCACTGAATTCTTCCATTGTTCTTCATCTCACTCAATCCCCAACCTTCTCTTACCATACTTTTAGTTTCTTCAACTTAAGTTGTGATTTTAATATTGTCTGTGCCTTGGCTTATGCTGCTGCCCGTGTTCACACAAAACCCACTGCTCACACGCTATCAAATCCTCATCTCCTTGATGAAGATGACCCAAGAAAAGGAAAGTTAACTTTCCTCCCCTTTTTGGCCTCAGTCTAAATTGACTTCACATTTTTTCCGTGGTCCATATAATTCATTCCTGCACATGGCTATGTGGATAGAGAGTATCCTCATCAGTCTGTGAGATCCTTAAAAACAGGACCAATGTTTTATTTGTCCTAGTGTCCTATGGCACATAGGCACACAGAGGAAACTCAAATTGTTTTATGAAGTTAGAAATGAATTTTTAAATAAATACAAAGGCTCAGCATTTCTATTCTGATTTCTCTTCCTCCCACAAAGTGGAACACGAAGGAAGGTAGTGTTAGGCAACCTCTGTAACTCTTTCTGGTGGGGAGAACACAGTAGGACTTCTTTCCCGTATGTGTTTCCCCTGTCGTCTGGTCTTGACACCTCAGATTGAGCAGCCCTGGACTGTTGCAGGGACCAGTGTTATTTGAGGACGTGTCTGTGGAGTTCACCCAGAGGGAGTGGCAGCTCCTGGACCCTGCGCAGAGGTGCCTATATAGGGACGTGATGCTGGAGAACTACAGGCACCTGGAATCACTGGGTAAGCCCAGCTTCCCATGCAACTCCTGGCAGCATGCATTTCCTGTCTTGGGAGCCAAATTGTAGAGAGTGGTAAGTTTGATGCCGAGATTGATTCTAAGACTCTTTTAGGATACTTGAAAAAATACTGTGTTCTCACTTCCTTAATAAAGGTCCTTTCACCAGATGCCTGCCCCTAAAGCAGGAAGGGAACTTAGCCACTGGCCCAAGCACTGATAGGGTGACCAGATGTCCCCCCACCAGGCAGAGGTTTAGACACTGGTTGCAATGAAATGCAGTTGGACACTGGTCACATGTGCTTCTCCTTTATGTCCTTTAAAGGACTTGAACCCTAAGCAGCATTGCCAAGTCTCATGTCATTTCCCATCACAGGACACTGTATTACCAAACCTGAGCTGATATGCAAGTTGGAGCAAGGAGAAGAGCCATGGATCTTAAAGGGGGAATTGCCAAGTCACAGCCACATGGGTGAGTTGAGGTCAGAGAGAAAGGAACTGGGAGAATTAGATCCTGGGTGGCCAGTTTGGGACTTGGTATCTTTGAAGTGTGGTTTAGAAATCTGTTAGAGGCTCTGAATATTTTGAAGTGAGTAAAGAGAGATGATCACATACCTTAGACTTCTTCGAACCTCCTAATGTCACTCACAAGTGTACGTGTTCTTCGTTTTCTGTTTGGTTCTTAGAAAAGATTTGCTTGGTTTTACAGAACCTCGCTGCTTTCTTCATCCTTGTCCTTTATTTCTGTTTTCCTTTCTGTTCACCTTCCCCCAGTGTCAAACACTTGGACAGTATGCGTGTATTCATGTGTTCCTTTATTGAAGGTATGTTTGCCAAGCGCCTGCTGGGCACTGGCCACATTCTAAGTCTAGGAGACACAGAAGCAAAAGCTCTACTTCTGTCAAGAGGTCCAGTTAGCACTGGGCATGGTGGCACACACCTATAACCCCAGCAGCTCGGAGGCTGAGGCAGGAGGATCATGAGTTCAAAGCCAGCTTAGCAACCTAGTGAGGTCCTAAAGCAACTCAGTGAGACCCTGTCTCTAAAGAAGATATTAAGAAGGGCTTGAATGTGGCTCAGTGTTTAAGCGCCACTGGATTCAATCCCTGGTACCAAAAAAAAAAAAAAAAAAAAGATGTCCAGTTAGCAAACAAAGATATAATAGGGTAGGTAGTTGTCAGCAGTATGAAAATTAAAGTCAGATGAAACACTTGGAGACTGCTGGGGCCTTTTAGAAAAGGAGGCAGGGAGACCTTTTAGAGGAGGTGGACATTTGAACAGGAACAGCAGGATGGGTCTTGAATAAAGAGGTGGAGTGAACCGTGGGTGATCAGAGAGATTTCCAGACCAGAGGAACAGCAGGTACCAAACCTCTGAGACAAAAGTGTGCTTGATGTGGTGAGAAAGCAGCGAGAAAGTCAGTGGGACCAGAGCAGGTCAAGTGAGGAGAAGAAGCAGACAATGACAGAGTTAGCTGGGAAAGGCTTTGTAGTCCTGGTGAAGAATTTCAGTTTTACTGAGTGAAATCGTAGGTAAGAGCAGGCCAATGGCAACCCCTTTAGGCACAGCCTTTGAAGGTCAGGAGGACACAGGACTCTAGTAAGAGAGACTGGGAAGGACCATCCACCCAGGATGATGGTGGGCGAATCAGAGTGGTGTCCCAGAAGCCGCATGACCAATGTGTTGAGAAGCAAGAGTTAATTCCATCTCCGAGGTGGAAATGTAAAGTCGGCATCATCCCTTCTTTTCGTTATCCAGACGCCACAAGGAATATGAAGACCAAAAGTCAACTCCACCTTCACTGGAGACTGGAGATAGCTGAAGGCTCAAAGTAAAATAATAATAATAATAATAATAATAATAATAATAATAATAATAGTAGTAGGAAAATCTGCCAAAGCAATGAAAGTTGAGCATGCTCATGGAAGATGTAGAGAAAAATCTATGCAGCCCAGCACTCTGGAAAACAGTGGTAGAATGTATTCTGAAGACAGTACTTAACATGCAAATTTGACTGCAAATGGAACTTAGAGGGGTGAGGATGTTATTTAAACAATGGGATAGTAGCATTATCCTGAAGGATATCTGGCTTCCAAGTAGAGAACAGAACATGTTCCAAATAAGTGAAAAACATGAGGGGTAGGTTTGTGGTTGGAAATGAACAATTTGTAGAATTAAATAGCCTGACCTGATAGGAGCTGATAGTATTATAGACTTGTAGGATGATCACATGAATGTGTATTGTGAATTTAGGTGTAAAAATCTAGTATCTAGTTTGAAATCTAAGCATAAAAATCTAATGTCACATTCTTTGTTGGGATATTGACTTCTATTTGTTTTATCTAATGCAGAAAAGTCAAATGTTTTTAAGCATACAGTTGATGTTATTTCATAAAAGTTAAGTAACAGAAGATAGTAATCATTACCCTAGGCTGAAATTGTTTACAACAAAGAAAGACAAAGGTTAATAGAGGACTCTGGGCCATATTCAGTAACCAGGTGCTTAGTTATCACAGGAAAGAGAAGAGGTAGAGGAAAACATGCTATTTAAAATAGCATTCAATGTTAAGAGTTGAGAGTTATGTCCTTACAAAAACCTGCACATGGGTGTATATAGAAACTTGATTCATAATTGCCAAAACTTGCAAGCAAACCAATTTATCCTTAAGTAGGTGGGTGGATAAGTAGACCTGGTACATCTAGACAATAGAACTATTTAGCACTAAAATGAAGCAAGCTATCAAGGCATAAGAGGACAAGGAAAAACCTTACATGTTTATTCATAAGTGAAAGAAGCCAGTCTAAAAGGGCTACACACTGAATGGTTCCAACTATGTGACATTCTGGAAAAGGCAAAACCATTGAGTGAAAAGATCAGTGGTTACAGGGGACGGGAGAGAGATGAACAGGATTCATTCATGGAGAATCTTTAGTGAAACTATTCAGTCAGATACTATAATGGTGGATACTTCTCATCATACATTTGTCCAAACCCATAGAATGAACAACACTAAGAGCGATCCCTAAGGCAAACATGAACAATGAGTGATAATAATGTGAGGATACAAATTTGATGATAAGAATACTTGCCACTCTTGTAGAAGACGTTGTTTTGGGGAGGTTGTGTGTACTTAGGAAGGGGCACATGCAAGAACTCAAAGTACTCTGCAGTCTCTTTACCATGAGCCTAATTGTGCTAAAAAAAGAAAAAAGAAAAAAAAACCCAAAAACCTCTATTTAAAAATTCAGTATGTGACAGATCACAACCAGTTGGTAAAATCAGTTAATGGATTGAAAGAAGGAAGAATAGAATTTTCACCAGGACAGATTACTATTGATTAACTCTGGTATCATCAAAGGTTAGCACCACCAGTCAGAATACGGAGGTGATTGAATCCTGTTGTAATCCTGGCTTGTCCTCTTATTTATTTTAATATTCTTGTTGGACATTGTTTCCCCATATCAAAGCTATGTAGACATGTGGGACCTGAACTACAGGATTAACCTTTAGAGCTAAGGATGGGGTGATTTCATAGGTTTATTGGGGTTGGCATGAAGTGCAGAAAAGAGGAGAGAGACTGGAAGCACATAAAATGAATCAGGGATGTCAGTGTGGTAATTATGGTCTAGAAAGGGAGAGAGGTCAGGATCTGGTCTCTGACCTTCTCAAGCCTATTCCTTGCTCTGCTGTTTCCCTCCAGCACCCTTGTTCTCCTTGTCTTGCTGCTCAGTGTTCTGTATCTGTACTTCATGTTTTGAATGTCCTCTATCCTTGAATCAATCATTTTCTTGACATCCTTTGCTCCCAGTTCACCATTCCTTGTGTTTTATTTCAAGCTCTCTACCCATTTTGAGGTTATGTTTGTAACAATCCAAAGCAACGTGTTTTTTTCCAGCTTTCTCTCTTCCTATTATAGTATGTGGCTTTGTCTTTGTTTTCCTATAACCCAAAAAACTAGAAGAAATATTTGCTTAGGACTATTGTCCACCCAGGAGGCTGCCGGAAACCCAAGAATCAACTCAGCACAAAGAACTGTGTACAAGTTCTTTCCTTAAGAAATGTGCCAAGATGTATAATGTATGGTTAATTCTTCATTTTTCTAGAAGTCCAGAGAGCAAATAACATGAAAGAAAGACAAGGAAATGGAAACAAAGATTCAAGACAAGCTGTATTTATCCACAACAAAATACTCACCAAGGAAGGAAGGAAGACCTTAAGAGAAACGGTAGAGATGATCACAAGTCCAGTGCCCTCAATAAAAACATCCCATAACTGTGACTCATTTGGGACAAGCTTGAAAGATGTTTCAGAATTAACTATTGGTAATAGAAACCATGTAAGAGAAAAGTCTGATGATTTCAGTGAATGTAAGACCCCTGATACTAAGCAGGAGAAAATATATACAAGGAGCAAATCCTATGAGAATGATAAAAAGAAGAAACCCCACAGTCCTCATGAGGACTTTATTAAACATCAGAACAATTCATCTTCAGAACAACTTCTTGAATACAATAATTTTAGGAAGGCCTTTCTTAGAAAGACACCCTTTGTTACCTGTGAGAGAGTTTACACAGGAGAGGGGTCCTCTGAAGGTAACAAATATGGAAAAACTTTCAATCAAAAGTTAAAGGTCAATTCTGATCTGAGGATCCTTCAGGAAAGGAAGCCACATGAGTGCAGGAAAAGTGGGAAATCATCACGTATGAAGCCAAAAGATGCACATCAAAGAATTCACACAAAGGAAAAGCATGTTGCATATGGTAAATTGGGGAAATCCTTTAGCAAGCAGTCAAACGTTACCCAGTGTCAGAGAATGTGCCCAGGAGAAAAAACTGATGAGGGTAACAAAAGTGAGGAAGCCTTAAGGAAGTCACACCACACTCAAGATGAAAAAACTCATGCAGGAGGGAAGATTTATGACTGTAAGGAGTATGGGAAATCCTTTCACGAAAAATCATGCCTCACTCAGCATCAGAGAACTCACACCACAGAACCAAGCAAGCATGATGACAAGAAGAGAGCCTTAGAGAGGAAATCATGCCTCACTCTAAATCAGAGAAAAAACACTAGAGAGAAAACTGATAATGGTAATAAATGTGAGAAATTCTTCCTCAAGAAGTCAATACACACTCAGCATCAGAGAATGACCATGGGGAAAAAACCTCATGAGTGTAAGGAAAGTGGAAGAACCATAAGTGGGAAGTCACACCTCACTGAACATCAGGGCAGTCACAAAGGACGGAGAACCTATGACTGTAGTCAGTGTGGGGAAAGCTTCCATAAGAAATCGAGCCTTGCCCAACATCAGAGCGCACACACAGGGAAAAAGCCCTATGAGTGTACTGAATGTGGGAAATCCTTCTTTGTGAAGTCCAACCTCACCGAACATCAGAGAACTCACACAGGAGAGAAGCCATATGAATGCAATGAATGTGGGAAATCCTTCTGTCAGAAATCGGCCCTCACAGTACATCAGAGAACTCACACAGGAGAGAAGCCATACAAATGCAACCAATGTGGGAAAACCTTCTGTGTGAAATCAAACCTGACTCAGCATCAGAGGACCCACACTGGAGAGAAACCCTACAAGTGTAACGAATGCTGGAGATCTTTCTGTGTGAAATCCAACCTTGTAGTGCATCAGAGAACTCATACAGGAGAAAAACCCTACAGATGCCCTGAGTGTGGGAAAACCTTCTATGAAAAGTCAGCCCTCACAAAACACCAACGAATTCACACAGGGGAAAAACCCTATGAATGCAATGAGTGTAGAAAAACCTTCAGCCAGAGATCAGCCCTCACCAAACATCAAAGGAAAACACACAAGAAGAAAGCGTCTATCAACACCCCCCGCATGGAGAAATCAACTTTGGCGAGCCACACTGATTGAAAATCAGCAGAATCTGAGGCAGAATCCCTGACAGGTCAATACATGTAAGAAAATCTTCACAAATAGAACTAAGGGAAGCAGATAATTAATATAGGAGTAAACCCATACAATTGTTTTTAATATGTGAGTGCTTTCTTTCAGCAAGTACTTAAAATTATTGAGGAAAATGTATGATTTTAAAGAGTGTAGATAAAAATGTCCTTGTGGAACTTTAATTAGAAGTCAGATTTCAAATGTAATACCAAACATCACACAAAAGATAATAGAAAATAGTCTATGCTTAATAGAAACGTGAAACGTGGGTCTTTTGTAAACACAGGAATTGTTTAAGTCCTGGCTATGTCAGCATTAAATAGAGTCCTTTTGGCTAGTCTTCTTGATTTTCTTCATTGTGTTTTTCCCCTTTGTTTCCTAATAAAATTTCTCTTAGGGTTTTTTTTTTAAATAATAAAGTGGACACAGAT
Organism: Glaucomys volans; assembly: GCA_020662805.1. NCBI lineage: Eukaryota > Metazoa > Chordata > Mammalia > Rodentia > Sciuridae > Glaucomys > Glaucomys volans. The sequence continues at coordinate 248,889 of JAJEJO010002289.1, read as the reverse complement.
GAAGATAGAAAAAGCAAAGTAGGTGAAAAAGAAACAGAAGCAAATTATAATGACCTCAAGAAGCAAAACTGGAAAGAAACCAAACATAAAATTTATCACAAATCGTAAGAATGAATTGAACTTCTACATAAAAGTCAGAGGCTATTTAATGATGATTTAAAAAGCCAAGCCTGCCAGGCATGGTGGTGCACACCTCTAATCCCAGTGGCTCAGGAAGCTGAGACAGGAGGATTACCAAGTTCAAGGCCAGCCTCAGCAACTTAGCAAGGCCCCAAGCAACTTACCAAGATTCTGTCTCAAAATAAAAAATAAAAAGTGTTGGGGATGTGGCTCAGCAGTAAAGCACCCCTGGGTGAAACTCCAATTGCCAAAAAAATAAAATAAATAAAATAAAATAAAATACTAAGTCCAAGATCTGTACCTAAAACCAGTTGACAGATGGAGTTTGAAAATTAAAGGATGGCAAAAATTTATCTTTTTATTTTATATATTTATTTATTTATTTTGGTGGTGCTGGGGATTGAACCCAGGGCCTTGTGCTTGCAAGGCAGGCACTCTACCAACTGAGCTATATCCCCAGCCATATCTTTTTAAAAAATGCCCATCTACTGAAGTGTGACTGCATGAGGGTAAGTCCTCAGTTATGTGGTTTAACCACCTCCCACGGAGTTGGAGTCTAGGGGAAAGATGGGTGTTAAGAATCCCACATGCCCTTGGCACATGGCAGCTGTGGCACAGTGGACTGATTATCCTCTGGTAAGGCTGGTCCTCTTCCTTTAATAGCAGAACACCCCAGGGATGTTAGCAGGGTACGTGGCCACCCACCTGGACCCTATGTTTCTGAGCCTACTTTGCCACCAAAAGAAGCAAGAAGGAAATGTCCCCTACCTGTCCAATGTGACTCTTCAGTAGATTATTGAAAGAACATAGACATTTATTTCCAAATGGTTTATTGAGAATTTATCCTCCTTTGGATAACACCAAAAAACCAAAGGCCACCAAATACACTGTAATAGAGGATTGGCCAAATAAATTGTGGCATATCCAAAGAAAAGAACGCCTTGATATTCACTTACAATAGGTAACTGCTATAGGGTTGACTCTGTGTCAGTCCTCGTTCTAACTCATGTATACACGGATAATGATAAGACTCATTCAATCCTCATAACAACCTGTGAAGTGTACTGTTATCCCCACTGTACAGATAGGAAACCAGGACACAGACGCTAACCTGCCCAAGGTCAGACAGCTGGTATGACACGGAGCCTATCTGAGTCTAAGCAGTCTGGCTCCAGAGTCTGTGTTGCTAATCTCTAGCATCTTTAGTTCCTCATCCAAAACTCATCTTGTAGGAAAATGCACTGATATGAAAATATGCTTTTATCTTTTTTAACCCTTTTTGGCCAGAGAATCCACAAAACCCTCTGGAAAGTGCAAGGTAGGGCAGGGACTTTCTTGCGTGTCTGCCTTTTTGATTGACAGTGCTCCCTTGGTTGTGATTTGTAGTAGAAATTTCTTATAGTTTAATGTATTTTAATAGCAAACTCTTATGGGAACAGCACAGAAGAAAGATAACATTAAAAACATGCTTGCATGTAGGACAACTCAGAAAAGCATAGTGAGTGGATGGAATCTACCGTATGACAAAAATGCTACCAATCTCCTTTGGCGGCTGTCAATAAGAAATTTACTTGTTTAAAAAAATCAAAATGCTGGCATTGTCCAGAAAAATATAACCATTTTATTTATAATTGTTTATAAGGTTGAACTGCTGAAACTTGTTCACTGAATCAATTTGAGTTACATTAATGCTTTACATCCCTGCATTTATATTAAAAATTCACACAAAAATGAACCAATACCTGATATCCATCCCCTATTATTCCACTCACAATCATATACTTAGGTACCTTTGGACCCCATGGGAAAATATATCTAGCATTCAGAACTACCAATGATAGGAAGAGGAGAAAAAAAGAAAATTTTAAGAATGAAGTGTTTCCCAAAATAGTGAATTCTTCAGCATGTTCTCTGCCATGTGGCATACTAGTTAGATGCCTTTTGGCATAATTGTTCCCTATTTGGCATGGATAGCACACAGGTTGGTGTCTTCAAAAAGGTCAACAAGGGAGGTCTCCCTTGCCTCCTGCAAAGCACCAGTAGCTGTGCTCTGGAGGCACAGATTTGCTTTAAAGTTCTGAGCAATTTCTCACCTCAGATGCTGGAAGGGGAGTTTTTGAATCAGAGGTTCAGGGGGCTCCTGATGACGTCTGATTTCATGAAGTGCCACCTACCTGGCCTGTACCCATGAGGTTTCTTTGCCCCTCCAGGAGAGGGCGCACTCTTGAGCCAGTCATTTCCTGGGTCCTTTACCGCAGGTCAAATTGCAGGCACCTGCTTTGTGCCTGCCATGGTAGAAAGAGGTTCTTACTTTACCCACCTTCTCCTTCAGCTGGAGCCTGGCCAGCTAGAGGTGGCGTTAGAGAGTGACCGTGGCATGGAGGCAGCTGTGAACACAATTTTGGTAGTAAGAAACTTTTGATTTTATTTGGAATGATAAACAGGACACTAGTGGAGGCCACCTGACTTCTCCTCCTGACATGGTTTCTAACCAACTGTGTGACCTAGTCCAGCCCAATTTAGAAATAGATAATGCTATGTTGCTTTTCTGTTTTCATCATTCTGAACTTTGTAGATCAGTCTTACAGAGCAACCAGCATATCCCATAGGCTCAAGATGATGAATGGGGCCTTGGTATGCAGCCATCTTGGATCAGGAAAGACTGAGCAAAGAATAAAGAAAGCAGTGTCTTGGAGAAGGTTGATATTGAATTTCCACAGCTTGGCTAGATGATGCCATCTTGCTCCAATTGTGTCCTCACAGACATCCAATATAATGGGCCTTGTATTGTGGAGTCTGTCCCCTCAGCTCAGCTCACTACTCTGAAAATTGCCCCCGAATCCCCCCATTATCACAACGTCCTGGTAGTCTCCATTAGACTTTGCATATGCTGAGCAAGAAGATAAAGAATTGCTTCTGGGCCCTGCTGCCAGGCAAGGGCTCTTCTGCCTCTGCCTTCCACTCTGGTGAGAGCTCTCATGTAGGCCTGTGTCCCCTTGGATGGACATCTATTCCCAGACCCCTCTCTTTAGAGTACACAAGAGAATTTGCATTCACATGGGGTGAGCGTCTGAGCCCCAAGCACAACCTCACTTCCGTATCTTGCCTACATGGCTGTCAATATCCTGGCTGTGATTTGTGTGTATTTGCAAGACGTTAGCATTGGAGGATACTGGGTAAAAGGAGCACGAGGTTTCCCTCTATGATTTCTTACAAATATCAAATGCTTGTGAATCCATGGTTATCTCAAAATGTTTAATTTTTAAAGGGAGAATAAGAATGATCCCATAATGTGGGTTAGCAGTTCCTTCTGGGTCTGAGAAGGAAAGAGGAAAGAAATCTCCCTGACTTACAGCACTACCTTAGGTTTATAGTGAGAACAGATTTAAAGTCACGTGTGTAGTTCCCCCAAATGACTTCCTTTTCCAAAACAACTTAATTTCTACCTCTGAGTCCCCACCTGCTTAACAAAGACCTAATCCAGGCCCATTCGGATGAATAAAGTCAAATTCTGTGACTTCCTAACCCTTTCGGATTGAGAACACAGTCCCATTCAGGATCATCTTCTCCTGGTCCACCTCTTTCACGTTGAAACTGAACATGGGGGCTGGGGAGGGTTGCATGCTGCAGGGGAGAGGGCATTGCCTCTTCCTCTGTCTTCATCAGGCCTCCTGCTCCCAGGGCCCAGGTGCATAGTGCTCACTGGTCCTAGGCACCGGTGGTGCATGGGGTCCCCAAGAATGGTGCCTGGTTGGACTTCGGGCGCTGACTCAGTGCTTCCTAGCCTTTGTCTTTTCCAGGCTGTGCTGCTGTGACAGAATACCTGAGACTGAAAAATGTATAATAAACAGTTCTGGGGGCTGAGAGGTCCAAGATGGAGCGGCTGCTGACGGGAGCCTTCTTGCTGTGTCATCCCATAGCAGAAGGCAGGAGAGGGAGGGAGAGAGCATGGTCCAACTCACAGCCTCGGCGCTTTGGTAATCAGCATTAATCCATCCTTGACAGGCCTCCCCTCCTAATGCTGTTGCCCTGAGGATTAAGTCTCCAGCCCATGCCCTTGGCGGGTAGCAGGGGACACATAGCACCTCCCTTGGCTGATCCGTGGTGTGGAGCCATTCATCAATTCCTTACCAGTGAGACCATCTCTGCCACATCCTGACTATATATGACTCACAGGACAGAATTAGAAATCAACTATTTATTTTCCGCTGTTCCTGTAAATCTGCACTGGAGGACTCGCTCCTCTCCCGGCCCTAGATGAGCGCTCAGGCAGCCAGAACTTCTCTGGCTGCCCGTAGGTGATAAATAACCAGCAGCCAGCCCAGCAGGCAGTGGATAGGTGAGGAGACCTCAGCAGGATCGCTGTGTAACTACTTGGTGGGGCAGGGGATGCTGGCTTGTTGGTGACTTGCCACAGTGGTTGCCACTTGCTCAGTATAGGCTGTGCCCTGGCCTTGAGTCCTCGGCCTCTTGGCAGCCCCAGGGCCGGTCCCTCCACTGAGCCCAAGGCATGGCCCTTGAGACCTGAGAGCAAGAACCACTACCCTGTTTGCTGTGCTCTGAGTGCCACACTGTCTCACTCTCATTGTCTGCTTTGGGCACCCAGAGTCACATCAGGTTCACTCCTGGCTGTCCTCTGTGGGGCTGGGGCTCGTCCCTAACGCCCCATCTCATGCACCAGGGGAAGGATCTGCTCCTTCAGGGAACCAAGCCTCCGGAGCAGTGCCTACTAGGCACTCCTCGTGTCTAGCTTGACCTTACCTGGGGACGGGATACCATCAGGGTCCTGTGTTTCTGCCTCTGCCTGGTTTCTCTCCATCCCTGCAGAACAGTCCCCTGCGAAACCAGCACTGTGGGGCTTGACCCGAGTCCCTTACCCTCTTCTGTGCAGCTTTGAGGAAAAAATGGAAATCATCAGGCTCCAAATAGCCAACTTCTTCCATCAACCCACCCCTGCCTGTCCCTAATCGTCTTCCTTTTATCTCAGAGCCCAAGAAGGTGACTGCCTCTGAAGGCAGGAAGAATGCACCTTGGGCACTCCGGAGGGGCACACCTGGGGCCTGGGGCCTCAGAGGAACCTGATTTGAATGCCACGTTTACCATGTCGCACTGCGTGGTCCTGACTCAGTCACGAGGCCTTGCTGGGCCTCAACCCCAAACTTAGCTCTCAGCACGTGGCTCACAGTACAACCACCACAGTTGAGTGAATGGACTGAATTTAATTTCCTGAAGGACGTTCCTGTAATTTGCAGCAGAGGGTTCTGGTCGCACATCCTCAGCAGGGTTCATGTCACCCCAAAGGGGGAAAACTTGTTCTTGCCACCCCCCCAGTATTACCTATTACATTGGCTTATGGCCCTCCAGAGGACCACCATATAGAAACAAATGTACCAAGGATTCATAGCATTAAAATTTCAAGGAAAAGGGAACAATTAAGAGAAAAAACCAAAATGATTCCCTGGGGAAGCTATAATTTTAAAAATAAAAGCTGAGTAGAGGAAGGGGAATCATTGTACCATACCTGAAGTTAGAGATACCTAAGACAACTCTTCTTCAAGAATTTTAAGTAGCTGTGACACTGCCCGACCTCAACCATTTCAGACTGGATCTGCTCAGGAGGAGCCCACCTGGAAAGCTTGGATCTCAGGCTCCCTCTGATCACCCCATGTCCCCAGCCCCTGCACACTCCCACCCTCCTGGCCCCACCCCTTCCCAGGCACCACTGATCTGCTTTCAGTCGCTCTAGGTGAATTGGCACGTTCTAGGTAGTGTTCTACAAGTGGAACCCATCCCTACATGGCCTTTCTTTCCTGGTGTAATGATTTTGAGATTTGCCGGTGTTGTGTATCAACAGTCATTTGTCTTTATTGTGGGTTGAATTCCATCCTAAGGCTATTCCATAGATGTTCATTCACTCACTTGTTGGTGGGTGTTTGGATTGTGTCCAGTTTGAGGCCATTATGAATAATGGACATTTATGTCCTTATATGGTCACATTTTCATTTCTGCTGAGTAAATACTGGGGAGAGAAATTACAAAGTTGTATGGCAAGTACATGTTAAACTTCATAACAAAGGACTGATTAAAGTCTGTTCCCAGGCAGAGGGGCCGTTTCCCACTCCTCTGGGCAAGGGAGAGACATGCAGTGGCTTCAAAGGGTTCTCTCCTGGGAAGACATCTGAACGATGCCCAATGTCCACACCCATCCTTTGAGGAGCAGAGAATCGACCACCACCTCGTTGTGTCAAGATGATTTCTGGAACCTCTCTCCAGGGGAAAGAAGACACACACATGCACATGAAATCTCTGGCATGGCAGGAGGCATCTGAGATTCCGCAAAGATGTGCAAAATGCAGAGGACAAAGGAGAAAGCAAAAAGGTGTGACCCCATCTTGAGGGGTGAGTGTGGCTCCCAGTCTGCTCTATTCCATTCTGGTCTTTCTCCTGTGCATATTATACATAGAAATGGATGAACTTCTGTTCCCTTATGCCAAGAAACACATCGTCACAATTCAAATTTCCTAATCAGGCCGTTGAGGATGGTCACCCCTCACAACAGACCCAATCCCAACTCCAGACCTAAGCTGGCTTTGTGACTCCAAACACATGAACTAAAAGAGAAGCTGGGTCCCTTGAAGGACCCTGCCACATGCAGCAGATGACCTTGTGCTGGGGATACAGGAAGACTCAGTTTAAGAACCATTGGCATGTGGTCCAGATTGACGTTGATGCCCAGAGATCCAAAGCATCGTCATAGCCTCTCTATTAAACTTGGACATACAAAGGGCAGGAAATAAAATCCTGGTCCAAGGGTGGACCAGGGTGGGTCTGTGAGGCCCACGGGTCAAGCCTATGGCCATCGCCCCAGTCCTCAACTGGAATACGTGTGTTAGCAATAAGCCCAGCCCCCGAGCTGACTCCGTGGCCAATGGGGTCAGAACGGTCAGAGTGAGGAAGACCCGTGGGAAACGTCTTCCCCAAACACAGCCGCCTTGATTCAGCCAAGGGAGTAAATGGAAACACTGTCACATCACAGGAAGAGTGTCAGAGATTTGTGTCACCTTATAAACCTAAATGGTGCCGATGCGGTCATCTCCATCGTATCATGTTTAATACATCACTCAGGGCCCTGCAAACCCAGATGCATCCTGGGCGTGAGAATGGATGACTGTGACTCCATCAAAGTGGCTCAGTGCGCTGCTGTGCCAAAGGCGTCACCTTTGCCAGAGCAGATTAGCACAGTCCCAGTACGTGGCGGGCAGCCACCGATCCGGCCCTGGTGTACGCTTGCATCCCTGTCTGAGAAGGGGATCAGAAGCAGTTTTCATGCCCGAGGAATGGACAACAGTACACAAGTCCAGCTTTGCCCCAGAGCAGTGTTAATTCCTTAGTCCTCCTTGGTGATATAATCAGAAGAGACCTAGACTGGCTGGATGTCCACAGAACCTCACGCTGGTCCCCTCTATCAGTGACATTTGCTAATTAGACTGGGTGAAGTGGCTTGAACATGGAGGCATTAGGCACAGGCACTCCAGAGTGTGTGAGGAAATCCTTCAAAACTGCAGGGCTGCCAAGCAAGGGAAACATTTAGGGTTCTGTGTTAGTCATCTTCCCATTGCTGTCACAAAAGACCTGAGAAAAATTAAAGGAGGGAATGTTTATTTTGGCTCCTGGTTTCAGAAGTTTCAGTCCATGGTCTCTTGGTCCTGTTGCTTTTGGGCCTGTGTTGAGGTGGAACCTCATGGCAGGAGCACATGGCAGAGGAGGCTTCTCACCACGTGGCAGCTAAGAAGCAAAGAAAGAGAAGAGAGGCCAGAATTCCAATATCCCCTTAAAGGGAATGCCCCCAGCAACTAACTTCCTTCCACTAGGTCTCAATATTTTTAGATGTTGATGGACCTTTCATTTTATTTATTTATCTGTATGGGGTGCTGAGAATTGAATCCCGTGCCTCACACATGCTAGGCACTGCTCTACCACTGAGCCACAAGCCCAGGTCTCACCTCTTCAAGGTTCTGTCAACCCCAATAGTACCACCATCTGGAAACCTTCAATATATGAGCCTCTGAGAGCTATTAGATCCAAATCATTACAGGTGCCAATGTTTGAGGCATGTTGAAATATCTCCTCCCAAATCAGGGTAAAACTACTGCATCTTTTATCTCCTGCCACAAACAGGAAATGTCATGCCTCGTAGACTTCTGTGAGTTCTAGAGACAGCGTGTTCCAAGCCTAGGGATACTGCTCCAACCCGAACACCAGGTGAAATAAAAGGCTGGTGTCCCTGAGAAGGGCCCAGAAGCAGGTCCACGCTGCAATGCAAGTGGCCTCAAAGATTGGACCATGTAGCCTAACAGGCCTTATGGTGTGAGAGATGTCGGTGGTGAGAAAAGACAGTTAAATTTACGGCAAATCTCATTGAGAAAAATCACAACCCAGATCCCTAGGGTTCTGGAGCAAAGCCGTGTCTTCTACACCCTGCAGTAAACAGTTCCTGAATGCTTCTTGACCCCAGTAGGGTTGGAGCCCTTGGCTGTGGGAGAGCAAATGGCCATGCAGCCAGAACTATCCACAATGAGTCAGATTTTGTCATATCAACTAAGTCATGAGATCAGACAGGCCCAGAGCATGCCAGGATGGAAGTGGGACATCAAGAATCAAGCCCAAGAGGACCAGAGAGCACAGTGATCCGCATGAGCCAGTAACCCACACCCCCTTCTCCCCCTTGGGCCAACTCAGCTGACACACAGCTGCATGGAGTGTGGGGCCCTTTATGATCACGTGACAGAGCAAGAAGCCTGAGCTCGGTGTCTATTATTGATGGTCAGTAGACAGGTGCATCCATCACATCTCCTAATGAGAATGACATGGTGACTAGGAAGGGGTGGATCCCCTAGGAATGAGGATTGGGGTCACGCCACCAGGCAAGCCACCAAGTCCAACGGAGGTGCTAAGGATACCGCCATTTATTGGTGACGAGTTCTGCTTCCTCAGATGTTGAAGTTTAACATCAGAGAAGCACGCCAAGGCACGCAGGTGAGGCAGGTTTTATTTGAAGGTAGTAACACAGACTTCTCCAGAGAGGGAGAAAGGGGCCAAGGCTGATGTTCTGGAATCCCAAGAAGTGAGTGCGCCCTGCATCTTCTATAGATTAGGGTCTCCTTTGTTCGCCTATTCTTTCTCCCCTTATCTTTCTCCTTCCTGCCTACGGGTTTAGGCCCAGGAGATGCCGCTGCTGCCCGGTGAGATGGCAAGAAGGTGAGAAGCAGATGGGCAGGGGAGGGCCAAATGGAGTGATTCAGAAAGGTTGGGGCCCAGGGGGCACTAATTAGCAATTCCCTGACTGCAGCTTTTTGGGAGGGGCAGTTAGGTAGGTAACCTTGGAGATCAAAAGGGCTCTGGAGACACTGACTTCCAATCTCCCCGGGGTGGTCCCCAACTTCCCAGACTCAGATGGCCTCCATTCCTCTATTCAACCCGATTAGCTATAATTTTGGATTCACTGAGAGTCAGTGAAGCTGGTATGGAGAGTAGAGAACAGAAGTTTTCCAAGCAGCTACTCCCCTACGCTGGACCCTTGTCACACAAGCAAAATTAAATTTTTTACACGTTCAAGCCATGGTGAGTTGGGTTTCTGTCACACAAAATTCTGACAGAGTACTCCTAACAAAAGCTTATGGCTGGGTTTTGTTCAATTCTACTTAGGGGATTTGGGGGTTTAATAGGAGAATTTAGCCCATTTGAGGTTAGTATAAAATGGATACATAATTGATTTTATTCCTTCCATTTAATTTAGGTTCACGGTTTCACTTCATCATCCCTCTTCCTTTTTCTTATTTTTGCTGGCCACTTATTGCATTTTTTTCTTACAGATTTTGATATTCTTCTGTCCTTTTCCATTCCAGCAGTGGTGATTTTCCTTTTGTTCTCTCTCTTTTCTCTGAGCTTTTTGAAATGTGCATTATCATTACCAGGCAGTCGCACCCAAGAATGGCTTACTTCTCTCCGAGGAGAACTTTGTGCCCCCTGATCCCCACTCCCTGCTCTGCCCTCTCTGGACCCCAGAGATGTAGTGAGTCTCATTTCTATTCTACACCCCAGAAGCTGCTTGGCTCACCAAAGGCTCAGCAGCTGGTTTTAAATTGAAGGATTCTAGCAGGAGATTTTCCTGAATTCCAAAAGGCAGGATGGCTGTAGGCCACTTCACAGATCCCAGTGCAATAGAACTCAAAGCGGCCACCCAAAGAATAGCCAGACAACAAAAAATCCTCACCACCAACAGAACCCCACGGGCACGAATGTCCAAACTCGCTCTTCTAATTAACCATGGAGTTAAAGAAAAAAATCAAAGTAGAAATCATAAATTATTTCTCATGCATAACAATGAAAGCACCAAACATAAAAATCTATGAGCTGAAACTAAATGCAAATTCAAACAGATTTAAATTGCTCTATTAGAAAAACAAAAATTAAAAAGCATAAAGAGGTCTCAGGTAAAGGCAGCAGATTGAGCATAGAAGTCTAATTTTGTTCCCACTGAAAATCCAATTAATAATAGAGGAAAGGAATTTTATTTTCACCTTCCTATTTTGTAAAATATCAAATCCCCAGAAAAAGCAGAAGAATGCTACAATAACGTTCACATATGAACCATCCAGATTCACCACTTAAGATTTTTCTCACTCTTTACCTTTCTGTTCTTTTTTTACATACATGCACACATTTTTAAAAATCATTGGGAAATAAGTTAGCAGTGTTATGATACTCCACATGTAGACATGCACTCCCTATGCATAAGGACAATTTCCTATTGCCACAACTGATTTCTCTCAAAGACAGACCCTGAAACAGAGATGTGAGCACAGGAAGTCAATTAGGGAGGGCTCTTAGGATCAAGGTCTACCATGTTGAGGAAGGACCCAGCAGAATGTGGAAGCGGACTGTGACAGATTCAGTAAAAACAAAGCCACCTCCAGGAAGAGCTTTGAAGCTGTGACGGCACTGAAGAGTTGTTCCAAGTTGGAGTGAGGACAGATGACTTGGAACATGGAACAGCCTCATGTTTCCACCATCAGAGAGGAGAGATAAACCACTGCTCTGGCTACCCTGGTCTAGGAAGCTGTGTGGAGAAGCCTGGTGGTACAGGCTGGAAATGAGTGCCCTGAAGTCAGGCGCAGTGGTGCATACCTGTCATCTCAGCCACTTGGGAGGCTGAGGCAGAAGAATCACAAGTTCAAGGCCAGCCTCAGCAACTTAGTGAGGTCCTAAGTAACTCAGTGAGACCCTGTCTCAAAATAAATTGTAAAAGGGGCTGAGGATGTAGCTCTGTGATAAAGAGCTTTGGGTTTTAGGGCTCCAGTGCCGAAAGAGAGAGAAAGAAAGGAAGAGAGAGAGAGAGAGAGAGAGAGAGAGAGACAGACAGGGTGGGGGTATTATTGCCCTCTGGGCAGACTTTGAACCATTGGAGATGATGCAGGGAACAGGAAGTAGCCAGTGGATAAGTTCCTCCTCCTATGAAGGATGTGCTAAGACAGGGTGGTCCACACAACCCCTCTGAAGATGCGCAGGGGCTCAATAAGGCGTGGCATAGTTGCAGAACCCTGACCCTCTGGGAAGGCCTCTGTGCTCTGCTCCTCTCTGTCCGCCCTCACTCCTTTCCCTCCGCCTGGTCTCTGGGGTTGCACTCCACAGTGAGCTGTTAGCACCCCCACGTGATTGCCACAGGTTGTTTCCTGGGGAACCCAGGCTAAGACAGTACTCTCCTTTGAGAAATAAGAAAAGAACAAGAAAATAAGCTGGGCAGGGTAGAAAATAGGAACGGGGAACATATTTAAATAGAAGACAATATTTTAGAAAGAATTGGGGGAAATAGGAAAAAAATAAATCTAAAATATATTTCTTTGAGGAAAAAAATCCCCTGATAAATCAGTTAGGGTTCTATATGCAAGTGATAGATGCTGATTGAGCTGAAAGCAAGTTTATTTAAAAGGTAGTCAGCCACCTGCAGTATTGTTGGAAAAGTCAAAAAGCCAGGCTCAAAGGTAAGCAATGAACCGGGCACGGTGGCGCACGCCTGTAATCCCAGCACCTGGGAGGCTGAGGCAGGAGGATTGGGAGTTCAAAGCCAGCCTCAGCAACTTAGCGAGGCCCTAAGCAACTCAGTGAGACCCTGTCTCTAAATAAAATACAAAATAGGGCTGGGGATGTGGCTCAGTGGTTGAGTGCCCCTAAGTTCAATCCCTAGTACCACGAAAAAGAATAGCAATAGGTAAGCAATGCCCCAAACTGTACCCAGCACTGGTCTGGTACCCAGCAATGGGTACCCAGCAGCTCCTGTCACCACCCCCCATTGGCAGGAACTTGATGTGGCAATGTCTTCCTAGATGGGCACCATAAAGTTCATTGCCCACGCCACCTGGGCCTGTGGAAACGGAGACTCCACAGGGAACCTGAGCTCTCCTGGGGCTCACTTCCAGTTCATCCCCAAAAGGTCAAAGATGCACATCTTAACTGTGGGGGGATGAGGACTCTAAGTCTACTGCCTTCTCGGGGGGACTGGAGAGACTGGAGTCAGGATGTAATTTTCCCCAGTATGAAAGGGCTATTCAAAATATGATGGAAAGCCGTGAATAAGACAGATGACTGCAATAAGAAATAAAATAGATTCACCCCTCATGAGGCAGATAAAAGATAAGTGAAAGAGAACAAAAAGATGGTTAAAAAAAAGTTCTGGCATAACTTATTATCTGGAATACCAGAGCCCAAAGGAAATACAATGTAGGAAATTCAAATTTATTCTAATGACCCCTTTGAAAAGAGTAAAATGAAATATGTAAAATTAACTTCAATAACATTTGATCCAATGTATCCAAAATATTGTCATTTCAACACATAACACAAATGTTCTAAATTTGACATTTTGCCTTCCACATTTTCACACTAAGTCTTACTATATTTTACACTTACAGTCCATTTCAATTCAGACCGGTGGTATTTCAAGTGCTCAATGGCCACGTGTGTCCTGTGGCAAGTATATTGAATATTGCAAAGATGGAAGAAATAAAATTGGGACCATATTTCATATCATCTAAACAAAAATAAGTTCCAGACAAATTAAAATCTAAAAAATAAAACCACTATCATTTTAGAAGAGAACATAACACCCTATCAACTTAGCACTCAGTGAGCTCTTCCTATTTATGTGCAAATCAGATGTCAGATAAGGGTTTGATTCTTATATATACAAAGAGCTCTTGCGAGTAAGTAAGTGTTGGAATCAAAATGATGAGAAGCCATCATTACACAACTCAGAGAGGAACAAATCCAAATAGTGAATAAATGTAAAAAGATGTACAGTCTCTCTAGGAGTTGGGAAAATGCAAATTAAACAATGACATCTCACTTTATTCACATCAGACTAGCAAATTGGGAGCATGGCGACACCTCTTCCCACACCGTCGGCAGCTCCGACCCTGTTAGAAAGCAATGTGGTAGCATATATCAGAATAAAACTACTCCGTGCATCCTTTCACCCTGCAATCCACACGTGGGAAACTATCCACAGAAACAAAATCACCAGAATGCATTGGATGCGGGTGGTCCCATCAACAGTGATGGTGATTGCAATGTGGGCGGGGGTGGCGGGAGAGGGGAGACCCTGAAAACAAGGTGAATGCCCCGTAGGTAGAGAAATGGGGAAAGAGTTATGGAACATTAGATCATGGCTCATTATGCAACTATTAAATAATAGTAATTTAATATCTGTTAGCTTGAGAGCACTGAAAGGTTCAGATAAATTAATAAACTCTGGATCAATTTTTATAATCTACATGTATGCGCATACTTAGATATGATTTATGGGTCTAAAGAAAGAAGGGAACAGTCGTTTGCTGGCCAGGTTCCTGGCAGCAGGAGAAACAGGGGTACCAATGGAGAGAAGGGGGAAGTGGAGATTAAAAGAAAAAACTATCGTTCGAGTAAAGGTGATTTTTATAGAGTTATCATTTGTGCTTGAGAAGGGTGAATGTTTGTCTCAGTATAAAGCTACTTGATAAAGCTTGTTAATCATGGTACTCAAATCCTTTCTGTTCCTTACTTGATTTTTTTGACTACTCGTTCTTCAATTCTAAAGATGCAATCAAATTTCCCACAAAGCTGCAGATTTATTGTTTCCTTGTAATTCTATCAGTTTTAGTATTACCTGTTAGGCACATTCAAGTCTCCAAGTTTAAACTTCTTGGTTAATCATTGTATCATGCAAAATATTCTTTTTTTCTCTCGGGATAAAATCCACTTGACCTAATGCTCAGATGGCTAGCCACTTGCTTTGTTTGTTCTACCATTTGCCTTGTATACCTTTTTTTAAAATATTTTTTTAGCTGTCAATAGACCTTAATTTTTTATTTATTTATATGTGGTGCTGAGAATCGAACCCAGTGCCTCACACGTGCTAGATGAGTGCTCTACCACTGAGCCACAACCCCAGCCTCTCGGATACCTTTTTATATCTTGATAAATTGATCTTTCTGTGTTATTCTATCTTTGCAGTCTCATACAACAGCACACTGTTTGAAACTTTTTTTTTTTACTTAGTTCAAGGGTCTCTGTCTTTTAACAGTAAATTTAATATATTCATATTTATTGTGGTCATCAATATGTTGGCACATTTCTTACCAATTTACGTTGTGTTTTCTTTTTTACATGCTGTTTTCATTTTTCTTTTAAATTCTTGCTTTTTGATTAGCTGATGGCTGATTATTTGTTTCCTAATTAATTTTCATTCTAATGACTTGGAAAGTATGTTCTGCTCCTCTTACCTTTATATTTGTGGCACACATAATTAAACCTATTAATCATTGTCTTAAGTTAATTAATATTTGTAGCTTCTCAAAATATAAAAGAGGCTCTGAACATGTTTTTACTTCTCTTTCCTTTCTCCATTCCGGACTTTATAATGCTCTGTCCCACATTACTATCAGGCTTTAGTTCATTACTATAAGAACTGATATTTCTTTAGACTTAAAAATAAACTTGGTTGGTTTCCTCGCTCACCTCTGCTTCTTATATCCCATGCTCCTCCCAGATTCATGTCCTCTTTGCTGGAATATATTTTCTATACCTGTGAGTTCTCACCCAGAGGTGACGCAGTAACCCCTCTGTGGGTGTTTCACATTGTCACAGTGAGAAGAAATGCTACTAACTTCTATGTAATGGATGGTGATCAAGGACACCAAGTGATTGGCAATATGTGGCTTGGTCTTGCACAGTGAAGAATTGCTCCACCCAAAATGTTACTAATACCCTTTTAAAAAATGCTATTCTAGGGGTTGGTGTTGTGGCTCAGTGGTAGAGCACTTGCCTGGCATGTATGAGGCACTGGGTTTGATCCTCAGCACCACATATAAATAAATGAATAAATAAAATGAAGTTATTGTGTTCATCTACAACTAAAAATATTTTTTAAAAGAGAAAAATGCTCTTCTACACAAACGGTGTTATTAACTTGTTGAGTCTGTTCATATCTTAAATGTCTTTATGATACTTTCATATTTGCTTGATGGTTTGGCTGAGTAAAGAATCCCCAAATCACGCACATTTTACCAGAAAACATGTAAAGCTATTATTTTGTTGTTTTCTTACTTACAAAGTTGCAAATGAAAATCCGATACCAATCTTCTTCTTATTCCATCTTGGGTCATTTATTTTATTACCCTAGAAACATTCAGGGTTTCTTCTTCTTTCCTTAGTGTCCTGAAATTCATATGATGTGCTTAGATATCAGTCTCTTTACATTCTTCCTAGAAATATACACCAGTTCCTCTCACAGGAGTATTTCTTAAGTTCCAAGATATTGTCTTAAATGGTCACCTTGCTTCCAAGACTCTCCTTCCTTAATTTTCTTCTCTCCTGTGAAAACTTTGTCTCTCTGCCCTCCTTTGGTACATTGAATGTACCAAAGAAAGCTGGTACGTTCTTTTCATCTTTTTTTTTTTTTTTTGCACTGCATTCTGGGAAAATTCTGCTTCTGAAACAAAGTACCACAGACTGGGTAAGTTATAAGGATAATTGATTTATATCTCATAGTTCTAGAGGCTGAGAAGTCCAATGTCAAGTTATCAGCATTGGTGAGAGCCTTCTTGGTGCATCCTCACATAGTGGAAGCCATCACATCAGCATATGGACGGGGGTTAAGTTTTTAACACATGAATTTGGGGAGATAGGGCCACATACCCTGCTGTGTGGCACTGGAGCAGGGACTTCTGCTTTGCCCACATCTCCCTCTAATGCCAACAGGGAAACCTGGGAAGGCTGTAAGTCAGGAAGAAGATGAGTCTGGTACTTGCTCTTTCCTGTTTGCTTTCTATGGGGTTCCTTGGGCAGCACCCCAACATCACTTACCCACCATGACCGTGGCTATGTCTTTCTGTAACGCCTGCTCAATCTACTTTGCAGCTTTTTTTTTTTTTGACACTTCCAGACCTGTTTCTAAATATTCCAATGTCTTTCGAATGTTTCTTTCAGCCCTCGGGATGGTGGATGCTGCCTGCAGTCACTACCTCAGGAGAGCTCTTTTGACCATTTTTTTAGGTTGACAACTTCATTCCAGGAAGCAATTCTTTATATTGATTTATCTCTGTTCAAATGACTGGGGGGGTTTCTCTCTCCTGACTGGACCCTGACACTTTGGTTTGAGAGATGAGAGCATCCCGCGGGACAGCTTGAGACAATTCACCTAAGCAAAGATGCAAAATCTCCAGAGGAAGACATGGTCTTTCAGAAGAGGACTGCTCGGCCGTAGAGGCCCAGACCAGGGGGAGTCGATGGCATAAACTCAGCAGGACATCTGCAGTAGTGACGAGAGTACAAACCTCCTCGGTGGCCTGGAAGGTCGTAACGGCCTCTGCTATAGATTGAGTGCTTGCGTCCCTCCAGTATTCCAATATTGAACCCTGACTCCCTCTAATACAGGTCACAGTCTGCAATTACCTTTGTTTCTTGTTTGTTTATGTGCCGTCTTCCCGGTGTGGACATGAGTGCCCAGAGGTGGGGGACCATGTGTGGTCGCTCACCAACAAGGAGCTGCTGGGTAGCATATGTTGAGCATCCAACAAACATTTGTGGAAAGAACAGATAATCTATCACATCAGGAGGTCTCCTACAATAGATGAGAGCCACAAGGTCACCTCCCCTAGCCAGACCCCCTGGATCAGGCCATCAGGCAAGAGTGGACCTTCATTTTTCCAAGAATGGCTGCCCCAGATTTTCAATGAATGGGCTGGTGTCCTGGACAGTCCAGGACAGTTCAGTGAAGCTCATGGAGGTGCCCACCAGAGCCAAGGAGCAGAGCCCAGGAAAGGAGCCCAGCCCCGCCAGCTCTGGTCTCCTGAGGAAAGGCAGGGATGGCCCTGGCAGCAAGGCTGTCTCACTCTTGCCACCCTGACAGACAGACAGACATGCATACACACACACACACCTACTTGGGCCTTGTTAACAACTGCCACTGACTGAATGCCTCCTCTGGGGTAGAAGCAGGCCTTCCACTTGGGTTTTCCATGCAGCCCCCTCAGCAGCTCCAGGAGTCAGTTCCTACAATTAACCCTATTTTACTGATCAAGATAATGAGTTTCAGAGAGGTCAAGTTCATGGCCCCAGGACCAGGACCCACAGCAAGGATGGCAACATTCAGCCAGCACAGCATACCAATGCTGAAGCATTGCAATTCTCCCACACGCGTTGGCAATTGGTAGCTTCCTCAGCCCTAGTTCTAACCCCACTTCCCCAGCAGCCCAAGGTCTTCCTCCCCCTCTGACCCTTCACCTCCCCGCATTCTAGTAGCTAAAGGGTCAAGACTTTGGTGGTCCTGCGGGGGAGGGGTGGAGAGGTGTTGCCTGGGACCCTAGGGGCTGTCTCTTCTGATCTGTCAGGAGTCATGCTTCACTGGTTGCTAAATATTTTACATTATTAGTCAAGATTATCTGCTGCTGTTGTAACAGGTCTTAGGACTGGAGAAGCAGGTCCTGGGGAGAAGCCGAGAGCCAGTTGGGGCTTCTCTCCTATTTAGACAGGTGCAGCCACCCAGAGGAGTCCCCAACCTACCCAAGGTGCACGCATAAGCAGCACAATCTCCACAACCCGCTCTTACCAAGCTGTCTGCTCCCAGTGAAGCTCTTTACCAGCAGACAGGCCAGGGGGCGCTGCAGACCTAAAGATCGGCACTCACTGGTTTCCAGAGCTCTGACACCCAAGGTCAGAGTCCACTAGTTCTAGCCCCAGATCTGCTACTTAATAGCTGTATAACAAATTACTTAATCTCTCTGTGCTTCCGTTTCCCCTTGTGAAAAATGGGAGCAATAATAATAATTCCTAATTCAGAGGTTTGGGGTGAAGGTTCAATTAGATGCAGTGTGTAAAGTCCCTGGGAGTAAATAAATTAATGTAAAATCCTTAAAACGGTGCTCGCCCTCCACCCCAGTGTTATTTGGTAAATGGTAGCTATTATTTTTATTTACTGTGTGTGTTCGAAAGTTTGCAAATCTCTTTGCATATGCTTTCCCAATGCCCTCCTGCCCCACTACACACACACACACACACACACACACACACATATGCACACACCCTCCGCCTGCGTTGAATGTTGGAAGATGATCCCTGTGCCAGCAGAGGGCGCTGGTCCCTTGCAGGCAGGCTGAGCAGGACCCTGCTGGGGCTGACAGCCACTGCTCAGGGGGCCCTGAGTTCCAGACCTTCACACAAATACATCTAACACCCCTCCCCCCATTCCCGGAAGAGCGATCTTGGCAAATTAAGTTATCGTGAGTTATGTGAACCCCAGGCTGGAGAGCTGATGCTAGACTGGCTGTCTGCCTCCTGCCCTTTGCTTCCCGCTTAGAGAACCCAGTCACCATGAATTTTCTTAATAATACTTTATTCTCCTGTTTTAGCCATTTTTCTTCTCTTTCCATCTGAGGCAGAGCGTTGTCTTAAGGGAGACAGAGCCATGTTGCAAAAAAGACACAGGCTAGGCAGAACTGGATTTGAACACTGGCTCCAAAGCTCAACAAATAACCCAGGGCAACCATCTAAATGGCTTGTGCTTCTGTCTCCTCATTCATAAATAAGAGTGACAGCAGTGTATGCTTCATAGGAACTTAGGGATCAAGTGAGAAAAGTCACATAAAGACCTTAGCATACAGTCTCATCTGCATCCAGGCTTGGAGTGTGAAACGGGCTGGGACATAGTTCAGGGACGGAGAGCTTGCCTAGCATGTGTGAGCCTGGACTCAATCCCCAGCACCACCACCAAAAAGAAAAAAAAAAAAAAAGAAAAGAAAAGAAAGAAGGAATGAACGAACGGATTGAATGAAATGCCACAGTACACTGTTCCATTGGATAGTATAAAGAGAAAGACACCCTTTGAAGTCACACTGATTTGAGTACCAGACAGTCTGTGTGGCCTGAGCAAGTTTCTTTGCAAGTTTAAACCTCAGTCTTGCTCATATGTAAAATGCATGCTCATATCCATTGAGAGTTGGCTGTTTTAAGTATGATAATGTACATCACAGCCAACAGGGTAAGTCTTGACACATGACAGATCCACAATAAATGCTGGTTCTATTTCTTTTAGAAGACAGATGCGAATTTTGACACTTAGGACCTACCATACCAGAACTCCTTTTCCTGTTTTGGCAGGAATGGTTTTTTGATAATAATTCTATGTGAGAAGGGCCACACTTAACTTATACAAGTGGAAAGACTCAGACATCGGTCAAGTCATAAGCCATAGAGACCTTCCGGTTACTCAGGGCTTATTTTTATCTGTTTATTCAAAGATGTAATAAATAAGATATTGAGCACAGGTCATGTACCAGGCGTGCTCTGGGTGCTGGGGATACAGCAATGAACAAGACAGTCGAAGTGTCTGCTGTCACGGGCTTACAACTAATGCAGAAGTCAGCAAACAAGACGGCAATGTGACATCAACCGCTAGGAAGACAAGAGCAGGTTAGGAGAAGGGAGTGGGTGGGGGGCTGGGTTTGGGAGTCAAGGAAGACTTGTTGGAGGCAGCATGACCTGAATAAAGAGGAGACGGGAGCGTGGGAGTTGAGGAGGAAGAGGGGGGTGAATAGGCCCGGCTTTTAAGTTGGGCTTCTAAGGTGGGCTTGGAGGGAAGTGAACCCACAAAGGGATGACAAGTCACAGTCGTGGATGGTCACATGGATTAGAGAACTGGGAGGGGCATTTCTAAAAGTTCCGGTTTCAGATGTTATTTTAAGGGAACTCAAAATACGATAATTACTTCACTCACATAGTAAATACTTACTGAAAATTTTTAAATAATTTGTTGAGCACCTATTGGGTGTTGGACACTGTGTTTAGTTTTGTTTATTTACCACAACTTGTTTAATTCTCATAATAACCCATTAAGGCTAGTAATGTTGTTTTTCCCCTTATACTGAGGGTCAGAGGGATCTAGTTACTTACCTAAGGGCACACAGCTGGTGTGGTAGAGAGGCCTGTAGGATTACAAAGTTCAGGATCTTAACTACTATGCTCTACCATGTCCCAGACACTACTGAGATCATGTAACTGTGACATTCAGCTTTAGGCATTCCTCCTACTTGATCCCAGCCTAAGAATAGGGTGCCTGTCCTCAACTGCACAGTGACAGGAGCTGGAGTGAAGGTGGAAGGATCTGGAACTCTACTCATGCACACGAAATTTTAGTGGAGCCGTCAATCCAGGAGCTGCCCTCCTTAACTGCAAGGAAGACTTGTTACCTAAACTTGGTCCATCAGACTCTTGTTCCAAAGACTCTGACTCTGATCAAAGGAAGTTCTGATCAAGAAGGGGAGAGAAGAAGCCAGGGACAATGGTACATGCTTGTAATCCCAGCCACTTGGGGACTTAGGTGGGAGGACTATGAGTTTGAGCATGCCTGGGAAATTTAGAGAGGCCCTGTCTTGAAATAAAATACAGAGGGAGAAAAGGATAGAACTGATATGTGTTGGCCACCTAAACTCCCAAAGCATCTTCGTTTTCTGTCCTTCTCCAAGGCTGGTTCTCCAACTTCCTATTACCACTATCAGTTACCATTGGCCTGCTAGCAAACTCCTCATCTGCTGAAGTTAGCCAGCCTGGTTCCTAAGACTTGCAATCAAAGAACCTTCATCAGCAAACTGGGGGGAAAGACAAAGAATTGTAAAGCTGAAGTGATCCCTGGATAAATGCGTATTGAACAGGGCCAGGTCTGGGGGGGAGGAGAGGGAGACACCCAGGACACAAATGGAAGGAATGCAAACAGGCTCCCTCCTCCTCCTTCCAAAATATTAGTGACTTGAAGAACAAAGATTATTTCTCTCTCACCTTAAAGTATGGTGTGAGCATTCCAGGTCAGCAGGGAGCTTTCTGTCCCAGATGATCACTCAGGGACTCTGGTACCCATGGGTCCATCATTCCCCAGCACATCCTCCTCCTCATCGTCATCATCACGTGGTCAAGACTGAGTGGGCTGGTGAGGAGAAAGAGCAGGGAGGAGGCAGACCCGCTGACATCAGACCCTGGCCTGAGGTTTCACGCATCACTTCCACTGACGAGAACTAGTTACCCACCGGATCTTTGTGGCATGTGCATCTGGGGACTGAAACATAACTGGGTAGCCATGTTACCATGGAAGGAGGGGAGCAGGGATGCTGGTGGACAGCTCGCCATCTCCACTGCAGTCATTGCTCACATGGAGCATACTTTCCAGCAGATTCTATTCTAAGTAAAGGCTGCTGAGCTGAGTGTTCTCAGGGTGGAGGGGTGTTCATGAACTAGAGAAAACGGGGAAGACAGAGAGATGGGGGAATACCACTGAGAAGTGCAGCCCCTGGAGCCTGGGAAGACCAGAAGGACATGGCCTGTCATCTTCTGATGGGGCAGGAAGGACATGGGCTGGATCAAGGTGGAATGTTCATAGAAGCTCACAAAACAGGATGGTAGGCAGAGGATGGAAGTGGAATGAAGAAAGTCAGGCTTGAGTCTGACTTCCAGGTTGACCTCAGGTATATCCTTAATCTTGCCAAACCTTAGATTCCATCTTTTTAAAATAAGTATGATAACAACATCATTAATATAATAATACAGTAATAATGAACAATAAAATAGTAATTAACAATAAGGTTGTTGTGAAGCTTCCATATAATGATGATTTATGAAAAGTCTGAGTGTCCAGCAAAGGCACTTATAGATCAGGTGTGAACAAACTACTGCCCCAAGGCATCCCCCGCTTTCTTTAAAAAAGTGTTATTGGAACACAGCTACACTCATGTGTTTATGTATTATATGTCATACATATTATATATGATATATATGTGCATGTATTATATATGATGTATAACATATATGATATGATATGTATGTGTGTGTGTATCTCCCCCACCACAGCAGTTGAGCAGTCATGATGGGACCTTGTGGCCCAAAGTATATATGACCTGGACCCAATGGGAAGTTTCTAAGATTAGTAATGGCTGAGCTTGGCCTCCTGGGCATCACTTTATTCACCGGTAAAACAGGACTGATGATCATCTTCAATTCCACGGTGTTTAGAGGATCCAATGAAACAACGCATGTACAACAGTTCCACAGACGGTAACGTGCCATACAAATGGTGGTCATTATTTAGTCCCCTTGCCGAGTATCGGTTTCTTCACTATAAATAGACAACAAAATGCCACCTCCCAGGATTGTGTAAGGATCTGTGAGGGAAACAATTAAAGTATAAACTTTGGAATCAAACAGGGAGAGGCTGGGTATCACCAGCGGTAGGATGGTTGACTCTCTCTGGGCCTCAGTTTCCTCATCTGTAGCAAGGAGATCAGCGCACTCCCTACACCACAGGATCGCGGTGCGCCTGAGGGACGCAGCGGGAGTGAGTCCTTGGCGAAGCGCCCGGCCTTGTTCCGATCCGCAGGTGCGGTGACGAATGCCACCTCCCACGGATCCCTACCAACAGTACAGCTGAGCTGTACCCCTCTGCCTCTGCTCAGCGCCCACGGTCAGCCCTGGGTGCCGGTATAATTAGCTCCATCTCGGTAGTGAGCTGCCGCGGCTGCTCACTGCCTCTGACACGACTGTCACCTCCCACTCAGTTCTCCAAACCAGTTATCCCCACTGTTGAGAGTGAGTCACGTGCCCACTGGGCACAGAACTGAGTGCCACCAGAAAACAGCTTAGTCCTCACAACCCCTGATGTGTCACAAGGAACCAGGGCCTTTTCCTTCATTCTTGGGCTGTGCA
>JAJEJO010002289.1:89430-225392 GCA_020662805.1 Glaucomys volans | reverse complement strand
GGGGGGCGGAGACTGTTGGCGTCCCTTCACTCCAGCGCCGGCAGCTGGGCCCGCCCCTCCTTGAGTGACAGACAAGCAACCCAACTGAAGAAGGAGAGCTCAGAGTGACGGCGAAACGGAGCAATAGAAGCCCGGGCCGGCTTGTGAGGGGCGGGGTCCCAGGAAGGCGGGGCTGGTGGACGCTGAAGGACCCGCGGCGGCGGGACCCGGGCGCGGGAGCTGGGCCTAGGTCTGCGCCCTGGTGAGTGAGGGGTGCGCCCGGGGTCCGAGCGCGCGGACTGCCGGGAGCGGCGGGCCGGAGGGACGCAGGGAGGAGAGGCGGGTCCGGAAAGGGGGCCCGGGGCTGCGGCCTGCTTCTGCCCTGGGGGCTGAGGGTTGGAGAGGGCGCGCCTGGGCTGGACCCTGCGGGTTTGGCGGGCCTCTTGGGGTCGCGGCCCTGTCGGGCCAGCCGGGCTGAAGGGGAGACCTGGACCCTACCGGTCAGGGTCGCCGGGTTGGAAAGAGGGCGGGGCGGGCCGGGGGAGCAGGGGCTGGGCCGGGCGGCGCTCGGAGGGAGGAGGAGGGTGGGAGGACTGAGCCCGGGAGGGTGGAGGCGGGGAGGCGACGGGCGGGGACCTGAAGACGCCTGGGGGAGCGTTTGGGCCGGGAGGCGCGAGTCCCAAGCCCGGGGTCCTGCCGGCCTCGCCCCTTGCCTGGTGCATCACCCCGCCCCGCGGAGCCTGCCGGCTGCCATCCGTCTACTCTCCCCGTCCCGGTTCCCCGCAGCTCAGGCCCCTCTCGCGTCTTGCCTGGACGTTGCCGTGTCTGACTGTCTGCTCACAGCGCCCGGCCTCGCGTCGGCCTCGCGTCGGCCGGAGAACTTGTTTCAAAATGCAGATCAGGTCCGGACACTTGGCTTGAGACTGGCCGGCTTCCCACCAACCGTTGCAGGGTCAGCACTGGGTCCTCGCCCAGGTCCTGGAGATCTGGCTCCACCTCCCCCTAGTCGCAGCGTACCAGTACTTTCCCTGCACAGGCCTTTTTCTCTTCCTTCTCCATCCCTAGCTCTTGGTACCCTTTGGATCTTTCTCTTGGTGCTTCTTCTCCCTGGCCTTTAGTGAACTGTTGATCCTCCAAATTTCCCTCAAGTATCACTTCCCCAGAGGAGGCTTCCCTGACAAGTCAGTGCCCCACTGTGATCATCTTGTGTGCTCTTTCACAACACTTGCCCAACTGCAGGTTTGCATTTATTTAAGAAAGTATTAATGTCTGTCTGCCCTACCAGATAGTAAGGCCTACAAAGAAGAAGATAGTGTTTGGTTTTGCTCTTGGTGTCCTTAAGGCACTCTAAATGTGGATTAGGGCTTAGATATATTGAGGAAGGGGGTATGAATTGTGGTCCCTGATATTTTACCTGTAGGAAATGGAAACCAACCTTTGGAATACTTTTTGTGTACCAGGCTGTATGCTAAAGTGATGCTGCCCAGTAGAAAAATAATGAATATCACATGTTATTTAAAATTTTCTAGTTTCAACATTAAAAAAGAATGAAAAGAAACAAGTGCAATTAGTTATAATAATAATGTTTTATTTAACCTAATATATTCCATAGAATTGTTGCAACATGTGATCCATATTACATAACATTAATGGAATATTTTACATTTTTTGTACTAATTTTTAAACTCTGGCATGCATTTTTTGCTTAGAATGGCCCATCTCACTTTGTAGTGACCACTTTTGAAGTGTTCCATAGCTAGGGGCTGCTATATTGAGCTGTGTAGTGCTAGACACTTTATATACCTCATAATGCTTAATTCCCTCTAGAATATTTTGAGGGAACTATTGGTATCTGCATTTTACTGATAAAAAAGGATGCCACTCCTAAAAGTTGTTACCTGCCAGGGATCATCCTAGGGTTTGTGAGTGGAGGGACCAGGACCAAGACCTCCATCTTGAGTCTAGTTATTCTTGTTATTCCTCATGCTGGTACCAAGGAAGTTATGAGGTGCAGGAAGCAGGAACCAAACTTCTTTAAAACAATGACACCAGTATATAGGATATTCTGGCTTGTTCTATACCAAGATAAGGTGTCTGGATATATCAGTAGCACCTGCCTTGGTGACTGAAGTAATTACATTTGATGCAGTTGAAGAAAAATACCTTGCAAGGCAGTCCTTCTCTAACTCAGTTACCATACCTTGATCAGCTACACTAACAGCCTGGTTGCAGAATCTAGGTAGAAAACCCACACCTTGTAGCATTTCAGAGGTGCTGAGAATACTAAGCTTGAGTTTACAGTCTGAGTTCAACGGTTGCTTACTGAGTATCTAGCATGAGGCCAGCACTGTCCTCACTGTCCAGGCCAATTGTGACTAGACAGATGAAGACAGCCTTCATCTTCAAGATACTTAGATTTGTGCTTAGAAGGACGAGACCAGATCGCATCAAATAACTAGATGATGTGCAACTAGATGTGGTAGGGTGAAGAACCAGACTCAGTGATTTGCTACAAGCAGCAAAGTGGTCATCTGGCCAAGCTGCAGGATGTGTTTTTAAGCACATATTGAATTGGAGCTCCTCTAGTCAGAGCAAGTCCTTATAGTTTGCCCAGTTCCTCCGTGAAGGTTGCATATTGGTTTATTTACTTACCTGTCAGGCTGCTTAAAGCATTTGAATTCAGAACCCCATTAGGCATGCTGGTTTAATCTGACTCACTAGAAAAGGTTTGTCCAGAACCTCTTGTGTGCCAGGCATTGTGTTGGTCTCTACTCTGGAACTGAAATAAAACTCTCAAAGGTTCTTCCACTAGTAATAGGAATAATAATAATATAACAACATCTACAGATGCCTTGCCTTTTATACTGATTTTCCTCCCTGATTATCACCATATACCTTCTCCCATTTTGTCATAACCTGGCAGTAGGGTTTGTTTGGTTTTTTTCCCCTTAATGCTGGTGAAACATGTTTACAGTGTTTATTTTTTCTTCAAGTTCACACAGCTAGAATTCTGCTACTCTGCCAGGTATTATGCCTAATGCTTTATTATCCTGTTTAATGTTCACACAGCTTTACAAGGTTTGGTTCTCATTCCCATTTTTTGGGAAGTTCTCAGAGCTGAGATCCAGATCCAGGTCTGTGTCATTCCAGAACACAAGCTCCTTAGCGTTAACCTACATTGCTTCACAGGTTAAGGTTGGAAGAAACCTCCAAAACATCTAGTCCAACTCCTCCGTGTAGATCCCATCCAGAGAGTCTTGTGCTTGTGGCAAAGCTGTGCTGCAGGGGGAGGACTGAACCAGAAGTGGGGGCCTAGGCCTTTTTTTGTCTCTAACTGGTGGTGTGATGTGGCCTTGCCAGCTTCTCTGGCCCTCACTTCCCTCCTTTACAGAATGAGAGGGCTTGGCCTAATTTTATGAGAACAGTGCTGTGTTGTTATGGTCACTATTGAAGGAGTTGGACCCATATCCTGGGATTTCAGTCATAACTCAGGCCTCTTCTCAGCCTACCGCAGCCCCTCCCTAACCAGGCTTCATCTCCTTGGGCAACCATGGTAATCTGTTGAAGGGAAAAGTTTCTCTCTCTCTTTTTTGTTTGTGGTACTGAGGATTGAACCCAGGGGTGCTTTACCACTGAGTTACATCACCAGACCTTTTTGTTTTATTTTGAGACAGGGTCTTGCCAGGTTGCTAAGATTGGCCTCAAACTTGTGATCCTCCTGTCTCAGCCTCCCTACTAGGTGGCATTACAGGTGTATACTACTACATTTGGCAGGAAACAGGTGTTTTGTAGTTGTATCGAGGATTGTAACCAAGGGGCACTTAACCACTGAGCCACGCTCCCAGCCACCCACCCCACCCCACCCCCACTACCACTTTTTTAAAATATTTTATTTTGAGACAGGGTGTTGCTAAATTGCTGAGGCTGGCTTTGAACTCATAATCCCCCTGCCTCAGCCTCCCAAGCTACTGGGATCACAGGCGTGCACCACTGTGCCTGGCAGGAAACAGTTTCTTAAAGTTCATCTGTATTTCTGTCTCGGTTTCTATTTCCTGTCATTTCCAAAAATGGAGGCAAGTGGTCTGCAAACCCCTTCTAAACCTTCAGTTATTGAAGTTAGGGGTTTGGAAAGGTCTAGGTAACGGAATCCTACTGGTAGTATTCCTGTTCTTTTTTACAGGCAGTTAGGTCTGGGGGCATCACAGGGAATTTGTGGTATGGAAGTCTGTGGACACAGCTGTATGTAGGGTGCTGTGCTGCAGGCTCGGAGTAGGTACAGGCTTCAGAGTCCTTGTCCTCAGGTTTCTCACCTTCCTGGAGCATGGTTTCAGTCCTGGACCCCATTAAAATCATCTGGGGGACTTGTTTGGGTTTTGGTGTGTTCTAGGGATTGAACTAGGGCTTCCCACAGGCTAGGCAAAGGCTCTGTCACTGAGCTACGCCCTGCTATCCCTCCTTTTTTTGATTTGAGACAGGACCTCTCTAAGTTGCCCAGGTTGACCTTGAACTTGCAATCCTGTTTTAGCTTCCAAGTAGCTGGGATTACAGGTGTGCACCACCATGCCTGGCTTACCACTGGTCTAGAGTCTGCTTCCCAGGCATTACCACGCTGTGGTGGTGTTGGCAAATTCTAAGTCAGGGGTCTAGGCTAGAGGGGGTGCTTCTGCATTGACACTAGCCCCCAGAGATGCCCCTGCTGCTGGTATGCAGATCACATCTCTAGTAGCCAGGGAAGAAACTGCACATAGAGAATTGCAAAAGTAGCAGGACTTGTGAAGGTGTGAATAAAGGACTGAAAGCACAGATGAGGGAGCATCTAATTGTACCTGAGGTGAGAGGGTTAGGAAGCCACCTAGGAGAGTGGTAGTCTGAGCTGGACCTTGAAGGTTGAATAAAGTTGTGCTAGCAGGACAAGGCAGGGAATTACAGCAGCAGCCTCGGAAGAGTATGGTGTTGGAGGGATATGGAGCCTGATGAGACGTACTGGTATCTTCGAGGGTGAGTCTGAAAGCTACTCCACCCCAAAGCCATGGAGGAAGTTGGATGCTCTCTTAAGCCTCACATACCCGTCTCTAAACCTCGGAGTGTTTCAGAGTTGGTGCAGGATGAGTGGAGACCTGGGGCTCTTAGAGTGGGAGTTGGGGGAGAAGCCCACACAGTATCTGTTTCCACACCCTCCTCACCCATTTTTTTCTCTGTGCAGGTTAGTGGCTTTTAACTGTATCAGGTGAGTCCTGTGTTCACATGTCAATACAAAGGAGACCCTCAGCTGCCCACGGTGTGGTGGTCCTTCCCTGGGTTTCTAGCAGTGGTGTAAGAACCTGAGTCTGTGACCTGGAATCCCCCTCTTTGTGCTCATTCAGTCTGTGAACTAAGGGAAGTGGAGTCACTTCTCAGATGAGAAGATTGCACTGGGGGAAGCCTTTACTGAGATTGTGTTCTTGATTAAAAAAGAGGGTGTGACCTCCAGTGCCTTCCTGGTGAAGTTGTATTCTGTTGCAGGAAATATAAACCCAACTTACCCATGCCTCCCCCACTGAAACACAAGCAAAAGAACAGAACAAAAAGCACACATCATCCTTACCCTTCAAGGAAGTGGGGAGGGAGAGGAGCTGGAAACCTTCTGGCATTCTTCATCCTGAATTCCTTCTGGGGAGGAGATCATCTTTCACTTCCTCCCCAAAGATGGTCTCTCCAACCTTCTGGCAGTTTCAGTTCCATGATCAGTCACTATAGGGGTGATTGATAAAGCCCCTGGGGCCTTTTGTAATGGTGCTGACTTTATAAGCTCACCTTCCAGAAGCTACTTAGGGTTGGCCCCGCTGGAAACTGCTCTTCCTAGTGTCGTGTTTCCCCAACTTTGTTAAAAAGCAGAGCTTTCATTCTCATACTTCATAATAGAATTATCTCAGATCAGCCTCTTGTTTTGTGGCCTTTTTAGCTTCCAATTCATCTTTATATAGGTAATGCTTTAAAGGGAGTGGGAGGGAACTGGGCATGTCGCTCAGTGGTTGAAGGCTTGCCTAGCACTTGAGAGTCCCTGGGTTGAATCCCTAGCACACAAAAATAAACAAATAAATAAACAAACAAATAAAGGGGGTGGGAGGGAGAAGGCTGCAGAGCTGTTGAATCCTGGCCATTTGCTATTGAACTACAGTACTGCTGAGTGGTGGAATGAGAGGCTATTTATAACCTGGAGAATTCGGCAATGTTATTGAATTGCTTTGACCTAATTTCCACTTCCTATCTGAAATAAAAATGAAAAGAGTAAGCAAACACGTGCTAGAAGGGTTCCCTACAAGGAAATCCTTTATTCTAGGAATATTAATTACCTGAGAAATATTACTCTATTAAGGTTCCATAGAGAGAAAAGCAGAAGATATTTTCCCCTTCGCTTTAACAAAGTCAGGGGTGCTAAGGCTGATTTTCAAGTAAAATTTGTTCTAATGTTAGAAAATGAAAACAAAATTATAAACATGGAAATATAATGTGGTTTTGTTACAAGGCATGGGCCTTCCTCAAAACTGAGACAGCTGCAAAGGCCCCCTTCACCCCTGTTCTTAAAACCATGCCAGAAAGACTTCAGACATGTCTCTCAGACTAGTAGGCATGAGTTTATTAGAGGGATAGGAAAGGGAAAAGGGGACACTCTCAAGGGAGAGGGGGGCCTCAGAGGAGAGGGGTAACATGCCTTTCCTGTCCTCCAGTTTTATTAAGGGGTCCCAGGAAGTTTTCAGAAAGTCTCACCCAAGTTTACCTCTTGATTTTCGATTGACAGCAGGATGACCTCAGACTTTCAAGTCCCTGCTGTGCCTGACACCTCCTAAGTTTTGGCCCATGTTGATCACTTCTTATCGGAACTTGTTCTTACAGCTTTTATGGTTCGTGGGAATGATCTTTATATTCCTGAGCTCTGGGGTCTGGTCTATGTAAGGATCACAAAAGTCTCCCCTTCAGGATAACTTGTGTTCTTTTTACCTGGCATATTGGACCTGCTTTTCTCCTGCAGATAATAGATTATTTGCTGAGGAATATAACATATCCTGTTAACTTACACCAAACAGGGCTGCAGGTAAATTGTTTTTTGTGTTGCTTTCTTTTTTTTTTTTAAAGCATGTGGGGTTAGCATAGTAGGCCCAGGGTATAGAATTATTCCCTTGACCTCATGCTCCCATCACTCACATCTGTCTGTTCCCTGTCAGTTGGAATGCAGCGAGACAGAGGTAACAGCCAAACTACTTGAACAGTTCCTGCCATTCTTGCCCTTCTGGAGGCAGACCTGGTTCATAGGAGTGGAAAAGGCCAGAGCCATTGTGTTTGTGCAAATAAACGCGCTTCCTGCACCTTCTCTGTTCACCAGGTACCTTGCTAGCTCATGAGACCACCCACTGTTCCTGGTGTGGAGGAGTTAGTGAAAAGGAGCTACGGCAGTGTGTAACTCTGTTGAGTATGACAGGACTGTTCATAGAAGCAGGGACAGAGGCCCCTATCCTATTTAGCTTTGCTGGGAAAAGGTAGAGGAAGCTAAGGAGGTAAAGAGAAGGCACCATTTGAGCTGGACTTTGAAGCTTGGCTCAGAGCATCTCTGGCAGTCAGTGGAAGGGAGAGAATGTGCAGAGGTACGGAAGAAGCACATGGTCTGCCTTGTAGAAATCACAAGTGGTCCGGGAAAAGTCCGACTAGATTGCAGACTGAACGACGTGCCGAGTAGTATTTTTAGACCCTGGAGGACCTTCCTGTTAGAACACTTACTCTACAGGTCTCTCAGTGTCAGTGTGCTTTAACTTTAGATACACAAAACAGAAGTCTCCTCAGAGCGCCTGCTGCAAGTCAGGTACAGAGCTGCCCGCTTTCACATGACTTTCCAACAACACTAGACCACCCTGATCAGATCCTGGCTGTGCCACTTAACTGTGTGACCCTCAAAATGCTACTTCACTTTTCTGTCTGTCTGATGGGGATAACAATTTCACCATACAGGTGCAGCATGGATTAAGTTAATCAACATAGGTACGCCCTTAGAGGTGCCGTGGCATTGTGATTGTTACCTAGCCAGTGTCCTCATCACAGGAAGTACTGTGTAGAGAATTAACTCTGGAGTCAAGACCTAATCTTGAGACCCGGTTCTTATGTGATTGATTGATTTCTTTGGGGGAAGGGCATAAAAGGAGATAGATTGACAAGGAATTTTTCAACCCATTTGAACTTTATTTGCCTCACCTGTAAAATAGTAATGTTTTTGAGGGTTCTTGTGAGCATCAACTATAAAAAGCTATAACATAAGTACTTTAGAGTCACTGTATAACTGATCTGTTTGAAACAAGCCACACTTAACTAAGTGGGTTTTGTTCTCGTAAGTTTAGCTAGTGTTAAGTAGGTGCTTACTCAGTATCCTCATCTTATGCTAGTGATATTGCTTTATTTTCTTTTTTTTAAATTTATTTATTTTTTAATTTTTATTTACTTATTGATTCATTGCTTTATTTTCTTACCTCCATGAGAGAGTTCTTCAGAGCTTGGGGTCAGTTTTGGCCTTAGGCTTTTTAATTGCAGCAAACAAAAACACTGGCTTAATTTAAAGAATTGTAATGGCAAAATATTGGAGAATATCAGGTAGCCCAAGCATAGGAAGTGTGGCCATGGAATCCGGAAAGTCATTAGGCTGACTTTTTCCAACTTGTCAGTCCCACCAGCTGTGACAGGGTTAGGGACGGTGTCATTCACCCCAAGTAGGCTGCCTCGGGTTTGTGGGATACACAGAGCTGCTGAGAACAGGAGGTTATTAATATCTTTTGGATAATCTGGGTGGTTGCAAGTCTCCATGACATAATACAGGTGTGAGTTTTTGGAACAGCTAAGAACCATTCAGTACTAGTTTTTAGTAAATGATGAGACAACCTAGGGAAGGCTGTATGGGGCCAAATAAAGTAATATCTACAAAGTAATGAGCTTTAGCTTATTTATCTCCAAAGGTAGAATTCAGAAAGGAGTTTGAAAAATACATAGTTTGTTTCTTAGAATAGGAGTTTCACTTTTTTTTTTTTTTTTTTTTATGGAACCAGGTATTGAACTCAGGGGCACTCAGCCACTGAGCCACATCCCCAGCCCTATTTTGTATTTTTTTTAGAGACAGGGTCTCACTGAGTTGCTTAGTGCCTTGCCCTTGCTGAGGCTGGCTTTGAACTAGCGATCCTCCTGACTTAGCCTCCCGAGCTGCTGGAATTACAGGCATGTGCCACCATATCCAGCCTCACTTTTTTTTTTTTGGTTAAGGACTTTACAATGGTATCTTCATTTGGATCTTATAAGTTCCCCTTTAAAATCATGGACTAAGAAGCACTTGAGACACACTTTACTTCTACACTGGAGAACTTCAGTTCTGCTGCTTCTTACAGCAGAAGAAAATGGAGACTTGGGTGAAGGGATATGTACACAGCCGGAGAGAACTGGATTAGGTCCCAAGTCTTTGGGCTCTAAATCCAATTGCTTTCCTCAGAGGGGAAAGTCATCCCAGCCCAGTGCTCTCTCTCTCTGTTCCTACCCTGCCTACTTATTTTAATAAGAAGAAACCAAACTAAATAACAAATGGTCTAAAAAGCCATGTTGTACAGTTCCATGCTGTACAGTATGTGTATGAAGTCCAGAAACAGGCACCACTCGTCTATGATAGAAATCAGAAAGAGAGTGCCTTTGAAAGGACCAGAAGGAGGTTCGAGGGCATTTTCTGGGGTAATGAAATGTTTAGTGTCTAATTGGATGGTGATAGCAGGGAGGTGTGTGTTTTTGTGTTTCTACTATGCATTTATGTACACAAATGTACACTTAAGCACGTTACATTTTATTGTATGTAAACATATCTCAGATTTTAGAAATGATCTCACAACTGTGCAGTCCTGCCTCCCATTACAGCAAGGATAAGGAGACTGCCCTCAGCACCCAGAGTCACGGCACCACACCTACTGTGGGAACTTCCCACCTTGCTCTGGCATTTCAGCTGGAAGTTACGCTGAAGTTACACTGAACCTTTTCAGAGGTTTGTTGTGTGCCTAGGCCTGTTCCACATAGCAAGCTGCCTGGAGCTGCAGAAGTTGTAGAAACTTTCAGGGCCATCAGGTCAACCCATTTCAAAACCTTTAGGCTTGATTTGCAGTGAACAGGTACTCAGGCCTGCTGAGGGGAGGGGAAGAGCACTGGGCAAGTCGAATCCAAGTTCTGTCCCCACTTTGCCACTTACTAGCTGGGTGTCCTTGGCTTAACTGAACTCTGAGCTTTACTTTCATCATCTTCAAATGGGGATAATAGCCCTATTCTGTCTACTGCATGGGCTACTGAGAACCGTCAGCAAAATAAGTGAAAGCATTCTG
Organism: Glaucomys volans; assembly: GCA_020662805.1. NCBI lineage: Eukaryota > Metazoa > Chordata > Mammalia > Rodentia > Sciuridae > Glaucomys > Glaucomys volans. Next base: position 215,049 of record JAJEJO010002289.1, on the reverse strand, counting down.
AAAACCGTATATTTCACATGCTCAAGTCTTGCAAATGCCGATATGACTGCTGGCTTCTGAAGCAGCCCACCCTGATCAGGAAACGGTTGAGAAAACTTCCATCTTCCTGAGGCCTGTAGATGTGCAGGGGATGGGGTTTTACTCCTTTTCAGCAGGGAGGGTTGTACACACCAGGTTGTGAGACCGTCATCTGTGTTGGGCTGAGAATGTGATGGCACGCATGGATAACAGCTTAGCAGCAGCTGTGCTGCATGTACCAGAGAGGCGGGCGGTCCCCATTAGTGAGGCATGAATTGCAAGTGAGCGACTTGACCTTGAGATGCAGAAAGGTCTTTTTCATTAAGAGAGCGGCCTCTCCTGGACCTCTAGGCAGGGAGTGTAAATATACGTTGAAATAATCCATCAGCCAAGTGACTTCCCCTCATCAGACCTTGGAGAGAGATTCTAGCTACTGCTTAGAATCCCACTAAGCCATCAGAGTTGCCTAGGATACCAGTCACATGGGCCCATCTCCCAGACTTGCTCAAAATGATTTACTTTTCTTTATTTTAGAGAGAAGTGGGGGAGGGGGTCAGAGGTTCTTCCAAACCTTTGTCCTCCTATAGAAGGGCCTTTGTGTGAAAGTATCCTTACCACTTCCCTGTGCCTAAGCCCACAGCAGCCCTTGCCCTTGGCAGTGGGGACTAAAATAGCATTTCCTGTCCCAGTTCTCTTCCCCATTTTCTGAATTCTGCGTCATCCTGTGCAGAGGAGGCTCCACATTGTGTCCTTTGAGGGGGATGGAGTGGCAACAGTAAGTAGGAAGGAGACCGGAGAGTATGTGGTTGGGCCCTGCTGAACTGATCTTTCTAGGATGACTGCTGAACGGAAGTAGCATGGCTTTTTTAGCTAACCACTCAACCATAAGGAGACTGTCTGTTCTTATCTGTCTTGGAGCATGTGCTTCTCCCTCCCAAGGTCCCAAGACAGGAATTTGCAGTAAATTTGCTCTTCGACCACCAAATCCTCTTGACCCTTCAACTGAAGTGTCACTTGGCAGATATGCTACTGGCTGAACTGTAGACAATAAATAGGTTTGTTGCTAATTTAATCTGAAGAGACAAGGACCCAAGGAGAGGTTTGGTATGATCTAGAAAAATTCAAACCAAGTAGTTCCATATGTTACTTCAGACAGTATCTGTCTGTCTTTAGATTCTCCAAAATAGATAACAAGAATGAAAATGAAGGCATACTCTGTGACTTTTTCTTTCCTGTTCTTTCTCCCCAGGCAGCTGTGTCTGTGTGTGCATCTTGAAGGAGTAGGGCCCACTGGGAACGATGCCACCGCCATCTGACATTGTCAAAGTGGCCATTGAGTGGCCAGGTGCTAATGCCCAGCTCCTTGAAATTGACCAGGTATGCTCCAGCAGTGAGAAGCAGCCCTGCAAGAAAAGGCATCTGGGGTGCATGTCAGAGGGTGTCTTTAGGCATGAGAAGTAAGGACAGCAACAGGAAGGCTGAGCTTTGGGCCTGGCCCCCCAAGGAAGGTGGGTCACAGCTTGGAAGAGGCTTCCTCCTCAACAAAGCTGTCAGGAAAGTATTCGCACACCCCATCCTGATCCTGCTTGGCGGCTCCTCTCCTCAGAACCTGGCACAACTAGCACGTGATTGCTGGTAAAGGATCTCTCTCCCTCTCTTTTTCTTTCAGAAACGGCCCCTGGCATCCATCATTAAGGAGGTTTGTGATGGGTAAGTTAAAACTGTTCTTGTTCTTGATAGTGGCAGCAAAGTCTAAAGAGCACTGCCAGACCTTGAAGGGACTTTGCAAGGTATTCAGTTGGGCAGTTCCCTGTGTGGGCTCTTGTGGGCCACTGTCTTACCAAGAAAGAATAGTAGACGAGGCTGTCCCTGAGGTTGTCCCTGAGGCTGTCCCTGAGGCTGCCTGTGAATCTTCAGTGCTCTTCCAAGTCCAGGAGTGTTCCATGGAGGTCCTGGGAGGGTCTCAGGCCCGCAGTCAGTGGTGTGCACTTCCCTCTGATGCTAACCTTTACCAAAGACCAAGGAGGTCATTTTCAACCTCTCAACCTACAACTTTGTTTTAATTCCACTGTGGTCCAAACAAGACACCTAATCCTTTAAGCAACTCTGTTGAACAGTATTTATTTGCAGCTTCTGGATAGGCCCAAAGGAATGATCAAGTGAGACACACTGTTTTCTTTTGCATAGGTGGTCGTTGCCAAACCCAGAGTACTACACCCTGCGATACGCAGATGGTCCCCAGCTCTACATCACTGAACAGGTTAGTACAGGGAGGACCGAAGCAGTGCAGGCCTTAACATCTAGGTAGCTCCAGTTCTTGGATAAAGTGTTATTTCCTGGACAAAAGAGACAGCACAAGCCCTGCTCTCCTCCAGTGGCTGGAAAAAGGTCGACTTTTACTTCCCAAGAGCACAGGATACTTGAAGAGGCTCTCAGAAGGAACAAGCAAGAGAAGAGAGCCTGGTTGAAGAGTATCAGTTGCAGTTAAAGTGATCCCTCAGGACCCACAGGGTTGGTTCTAGGACTTCAAGGATGTGGAACCTGGGGATGCTCAGAAGGCACAGTATTTGCATATTATGAGGCACATGTCCTCATACATTTTGTTTTTCAATATAGGGGATCCAACCCAGGGATGCTTTACCACTGAACTACATCCTTAGCCCTATCTATCTATCTATCTATCTATCTATCTATCTATCTATCTATCATCTATCTATCTGTCTATTTTTTTGGTACTGGGGATTGAACTCAGGGGCACTGGCCACTGAGCCATATCCCCAGCCTTATTTTGTATTTTATTTAGAGACAGGGTCTCACTGAGTTGCTTAGGGCCTTGCTAAATTGCTGAGGCTGGCTTTGAACTTGAGATCCTCCTATCTCAGCCTCCTGAGCAGCTGGGATTATAGGCGTGCACCACTGTGCCTGGCCCTTTTTGTTTTGTTTTGTTTTAGATAAGATCTCACTAAGTTGCTCAAATTGGCTTCAAATTTGTGGTCCTTCTGCCTTAGCTTCCCAAGTTGCTGGAATTAATAGACACGTGCCACCATGCCTGGCCATATCCCCTCACATTTGCAATCATCTTTGGATGACTTGTCGTACCTAATACAAAGGAAACACTGTGTGCAGGTGTTGCACTGTACTGTTTAGAAAATGACATCAAGGGAAAAAATCCCACCTGTTCAAAAGCAGTTTTTCCCCAATATTTTCGAATTGCCGTTGTTTGCATTATCTGTGGATATGGAACCTGTGGGTAAGGAGAACTGACCATACTTTAAAAATGAGCAGAAGTTCTTGTTCGTTCAGATTGCTTATACTGTTTTAATATTTTATTTTCATAGTTTTTTATTGTTTTGTTTTGTTTTTTCTTTGCTTCCCAGACTCGCAGTGACATTAAGAATGGGACAATCTTACAGTTGGCTATATCCCCGGTAAGTATTCTTTCTTGTTTTATTGATTTAACAAACATATATGAGCACCATGGGCCAGACAGACCTAGAAACTAGGACTATGGTGATTAAAAGTGGATCTTTGCTCTCATAGCCTCCTTGATAGCAAACAAACTAATGTGATATACCTCTCGCAAGGGTCTCGAGAACCAGTTGCTTAGGGACCTGTGGGAGCTCAGAGAAGGACGGTCTTCTCAGTCTGAGGGTTTTCAGAAGACCTTCCCAGAGAATGGGACACAGCTGAGATGCTAAAGGATAGGCTCGAATTGCTAGAGAAAGAAGAAAATGAAAGTTTCCAAGCAGAGAAATCAGGACGGCAAAGGTGCAGAGGTATGCTGTGTTCTGGAAGGGGTTGGGGGGGAGGTGCTAAGGTTGTGTGGCAGTCATTGAGAAGCCGGGTGCTGAAGCTGCTTGTGTGTCCTGCTCCCGGTCCGCCAGAAGGAAGTGGTGACGTTGGAGGACTTTAGGATGGAAGGTACATTCTACTTAGATTTAAAGTTTAGAAGGACCACTTCCATAAGGGGTGGAAGATGGGCTAAAAGAAGGAAGGCTGGTGGGAGGAGGAGTGCCTCAGAGGCTGGTGAGGAGCATTAGCATCTCAGTGATACCATTGGACATGAAAGGACAGACCTGAGAAATACTTAGGAGACAGCCTTGATGGCTCTGGTGAAGAACTGGATGTAGGCAGCAAAGGGAGAATCCAGGATGACCCCCTGCCTTCTGCAAGAGCAGCCCTTAAAGGTAAATAAAAAAACAACTGGAAGAGAAGAAAGAAAATCTGGAGTGTGAAGTGACCCGGGAGCTGAAGGCAGGAGAGAGAATCAGGATGGAGGAAGGTGTGGTTTACAGTTTGTAATAAGCAGAGAGGGAAGGCAAACTGAACAGAAAAGCTGTATGTTGACCTTGAAGGTCAAGAGCACATAGGGTCTTCTGGCCAGGTGTGGTGGCACATACCTGTAATCCCAGCAACTCGGGAGTTGAGGCAGGAGAATCACATGTTCAAGGCCAGCCTCAGCAACTCCCTGAGGCCTTAAGCAACTTAGTGAGATCCTGTTTCAAAAAAAACAAACACAGGCAGTGGTTAAACACCCTTAAGTGGTTAAGCTAACTGGTGCTTCAATCCCCAGTAAAGAAAAAAACAGAAATAGTTCTGCTGGGAAGAGCTGGTGGCCATATTGTAGTGGACAGAATAAAAGGTAAAAAAGTTAAGACCTTGAGTCTGCCATTCTATTAAAAATCTTGGTTTTAAAAGGAAGATGGAGAAGGCAATAATCAAAGGGTTGTGGAGTCAAAAGATGGGCCTTTTAAAAACAGGTCGAAGGTTGATGTATTTCAGAAATCATAATTTGATTTAGTGGAAGGTCTCTCTCCTAGTTTGGTCCCCCATCTGCCCAGTTCTTCACCCTTCATAGTATTGATTTCTGTTTCAGTTTTGTGTGTCCTTGAGGCTGTAATAAGATGGGAGAGATACAGACTGAAGGAGCAGGAAGGAGGGTGATTAACAGAACAGGACCTTCCTGCTCAGGACATGGAGGACCTAAAACCCAGGTGGAGGGAGCCACCTTGACTGGCAGGCCCATGAGAAAGACCTCCGTGGAGGTGCAGCTCTGGCCATGCTTGTAGAAGGGCTTCAGGGAAGGAAGGGCGTGGTGGTGACGGCTTTCTTGGTGAGGGAGAGGCTCATCCATGTGAAAGAAAGGAGGCATGGAAGATACCTCCTGACCCTGAACGCCTGTATTTTGCTGAATGTTTTATGTATGTTGTATCATTTAATCCTAATAACCAAGGAGATAGGCCCATTTTGCAGACAGGGACACTGAGAACTTAGATTAAGTAACTTGCCACTTATCATACAGCTAAAAAAGTCCCAGCTGGCTCTTTTCCTGTGTGACTCTGGGCAAGTTTTCTCACCATCATGTTTTTCTGCCTTCTCTCCTGAACTCTTCTCATCTTAAGGACTTCATTCTCCTAAACTCTGCTAACTTAACATGACAATTTATGAAAGTACTGAAGCATTTTACAGACCTCTCACATGGAGTAGTTGACTTTCCCAGAAGCACATCTCTCTGGAACAGGAGGCAGCAGCCCAGAAATACTGTCTCTGGAGGACAATTGATATTTGGATTGGAAGTTTCTAAGCGTGATGCAGGCCACTGCTTTTCAGATTGTTCTGTTCTGTGACCTTTTCTTGTAGTGCACTTTCTCTCTCCTGTAATATTCAGAGGATTCGTGTATCATTGAGAGTGGTGTGCTGTTCTGGGCCCTTAACCGTCCAAGAAGATAGGGAAGGGGAGAGAGAGGGCTCAGTCCGGGTGGCAGCTGAACTGGGCTGCAGTCACTTGCTTAACAGCACGAGAGAAAAGGAAGACTGGGAGTGTTTTTGCTCTCAGGGCTCTTCCTTCCCAACAGAGAACATGAAAAAGTTTAAAAATATAGAAAGATGTGATACTGACTATGAACTTATTAAGTTCAGCACAAGGAAAGAGGAGTGAGCTCGAGAGGAAGAGGGATTTTAACTGTGGCTTGTGGGAAGAAGGCAAGATCCTATTAGGAAAAGTCTAAGGCTTGTGGCAGAAGAAGTTGCGTCTTCACCACATCATTTTCCTAAAGCTGTTTTGAAATGATTGGTATCCGACTCCTTGGATTCTTAAAGTCCAGAACTGTTACTTTGGGGAACAATCATATGGACTTTGAAAGTGTTTTAAGACAAAATACCAGGCTTATCACATTTTAGGGTTAAAAGGGACCTTAAAGATCATCAGATTGAATTCACCACCCAGTGCACGAGTTCCTTCTATAGTGTCTCTGACAGGTGGTTGTCCCGGTTCTCATCGATTGCTTCCAGTGATGGGGAGCTTAGTTCCTTAAGAGAAACCTCTTCTGCTGTTTGACAGCATCAATCAACTGAAAATTCCCTGTTAAACCAGTGTCTGTTTCTCTTGTGTCTTGCCATAGTAAGTGGATCTCCCAGACTCCCATATCTCTATATTTCCTGGTAGGACTGTTTTTTTTTTTTAAATCCATAGACCAAAGGGGTACAGAAAAGGTACAGATAACTATAGGTTGGTCTCAGCATCCTGCATACTGAAATTCCCTGATTAATCCTGTAAACACATATCTAGCAGTGTGAAAATCTAATTCTGCTGGGGGCTCAGATGTCTACGGAAAAGCCCCTGTGAGCTATCCTCAGAGCAGGAACCTGCCACAAAGAGCAGATGGCATGTATTTTGTCCCTGGTCTTGCAGTCCCGGGCTGCACGCCAGCTGATGGAGAGGACCCAGTCATCCAACATGGAGACCCGGCTGGATGCCATGAAGGAACTGGCCAAGCTCTCAGCTGATGTGACTTTTGCTACCGAGTTCATCAACATGGATGGCATCGTTGTGCTGACCAGGCTCGTAGAGAGTGGAACCAAGCTCTTGTCTCAGTGAGTATTACCGCAGTTGTCTTCTGAGGATTTCAGAGACTTACCTACACTCTGCAGGGCCTCTTGTTCTCATTTCCATTGAGTTAGATAAGAGTTTACCAACACCTTCTGTACACAGAGCAGTGTGCCAAGCACTAGAGTCCACACAGGTCTAATTCACGGTCATGATCCTATATCTTAGGGTCTGGCTGTGCTCTCATAAATTAAGTAACAGTACAAAACAGTACTGTGCCAAGGGACTAATCCAAACAGGAACCATAGAAGCCAGGAAGAAAGAGAGGTCTGCCCAAGACAGACCTGCTAATTCATGGGAAATGCTTGGCCTGATGAGGGTTAGTGATCAGACTAGACTGCTCATTATCTCCCAGGATGGAGGACTGTTTTAACAGCCCTCTGCCTGCTGCCTCCCTCTCCAGGCATCCCTGACCCACATCCTCATGTGAGCATGCAAGCATGCACGCCTTCCTTTGTGTCTGCCACTGCTTTCCCTACCATTTGCCACCCCTTGCCACACACTTTCTTAGGGAGCAGGTGATCCAGAACTCAGCCGCACCACAAGCATCTGTACACTTCTCCAGAGTTAGGCAGATGTGGTGGGTGCTGTGCCTTGTGATCAGCAGTGAAGGACAGATGTTGAGGTTTCCACCTAAGCCTGCGGAGCCTCAGCTGGCATGCAGAGAGTCAGAAATCTCTCAGGTGATGGATCAGCTACTAAAATTCAAAATCAAACTGAGGTATTCGTTTTAAGTCTCAATCTTCCAGCTGCACTAGAGTCCTGAAGCCTTCAGCTGCTGTAAGCACTGACGTAGGAGTCCTTCAGCCTTCTGAGAGTAGAGGGTTAGCCAGCCTTAGTTTCTACCTCTTCAAAATGGGGACAACGCCTGCCTTCCGTTAGCATTGTGAAGAGTGTTGTGGTAAATGGTCTGAACATCCCTGGTAAATGGAAGATGGTTGGCTAACTCTAGCGCACTATATAGATGCTAGTGCACTGTACAGATGTGTGGGGGATTAAATGTGTAAGGAGAGACAAAAGAGAAAGCAGTCAAGTCCTTACTCTCTACCAACGCTCCTGTAATGGCTGTGCAGCAGCATCCACTGCCCTTACCACGACCTGAGACCTAACTCAGTTTTACAGAGGACAGAGTTGAACTTGGAGAAAATAAAATGTCCATGTTAGTAAATGGTTGCCCAGGAACTGAACCCATGCCCAGGCCTTGTGCTCTGTCCTGCACCCTGCTGCCTTTTGGCCTAAAGGTTAACATGGGACATAAGGTTCCCTGGGTTCTGCTAACAAACATCAGAGTTTGACAAAGGTCTGATGTGTTCTTTGTTTTGGGAAACGAGTGATTCTGTGTCCCTGAGATGAAGCAGCACAGAGGAGGCAAGCCTAATTACCCAGCTGCACTTTTTCTCCCGATGGTAGCTCCCTGGGCTGAATCTGCTCCACATCTGTCTGGGTGTGCATGCAGGCAGTTACAGTTCCTTCAGCTGATTTTCCCTGGGGTGTTTACATTGAAATCTGTCCCTTTTGTGCCTGCCTTCACACTTGTGTTCCGGATCTGAATCTTTGTATTATTTTGTGTGTGTGTGTGTGTGTTGCACGTCTCAGCTACAGTGAGATGCTGGCATTCACCCTGACTGCCTTCTTAGAGCTCATGGACCATGGCATTGTCTCCTGGGACATGGTTTCAGTCACCTTTATTAAGCAGGTGAGGCCTCCAAAATCCTGTCTCTCTTCTCCCTCAGTTGCCAGTTGTCCTCTGGGCTCAAGGGGAGATACGGGCAATCCAGCCCATACCCTGGCGAGAGTCAGATTTGTGTTCCCCAGGGCCAGATTTTTTCATCCTCAAGCTCTGGTCTTTTTTGACTCCTAAGAAATTTACACTTTGTTTTGTAAGTGTTCCTCAACTTGGGTTCCAACCTGATAAGCCCTTTTGTAAGTTGAAAATATTATGAAGCCAAAATGCACTTAATATGCCAAATCTGCTGAACGTCATAACCTAGCAACACAGTACCCTGTAGAGTTTTGGTTGTTACCATGTGATCATGTGACTGGAAGCTGTGGCTAGCTTCCACTGCCCAGTGTTATGTGTGAGAGTATTGTCATTGCTAGCCCAGGAAAAGATCAAAGTTCAAAGTTTAACTTCTTTGGAATGCATATCAGTTTGCATCATTGAAAAATTGGAAAATCATAATTTGAATCATCGTAAGTCAAGGACTGCGTACTCTCGGGGCCTGTGTTGAAAAGGGGGGCCAGCATCTCAGAACTGAATATGGTCCAAGTAGAATTGGATGTCATTGAGACTCAGATTAAACCAGCCAGTCAATCAGTGCTGTCCCAGTCTTCTGACTTGCTTCCTCAGTTCTCCCAATTCTTTGAATAAGAAAGTGTGCATTTCATTTGCAAATTTGCCTTCCATTTACAAATCTGCAAGCTGTTTGAATTGTCAGATTGTAGACTGTGGGTAAAACGGTCTACTTTTGGTTTTACCCTCCTTCTACCAGAAGGGGCAGTGTCAATTCAGAAGACTGAACTACAGCCAATGAATAATCTATCTGCTGACCTAGAATTTCCCCCATTATTGGCTTACGACATTGGGAACTTCCAAACAGTTGGAGGCATCTGAGCAAAACTGGAATGACCATGTGTCAAGGATGTTATAATGGGGGTTGAGAAGAGGATTATATTAAAAGACGTCAAGGTCCTTTCTGCCTCTCTAAGTCTGTGATGTTCTAAATATGTTTAGGGGAAAGTGTATGTCAGAAGCAGAGTAGATGGAGATAAAGTAAGGTCCCAGTAGCTGTAAATCTTTCACTTTCCACACTCAGTTTTCTCACACCTGAATCCTTGATTTGAAGAAAAGGATTGAGCTCTTAGATTTTGAGGAAACACAACTGAATGAATACTATAATCTGCAATTGAGATACTTGTGCCTAGGGAACCCTGGCACATTGGCCAGGGTGCCATAAACCAGATACCACTGTCCACCTAGCCACCACAGCCCACATGCAGGCATGCCCGAGGACAGTGCCTCTGGGGCTAGTGCCGAAGCCTCAGCTGCTCAGCTCTCATGGGCCCTGAGCTTCCCAACTGATTTGCTCCTCTCTCGTCTAGATTGCAGGGTACGTGAGCCAGCCCATGGTGGACGTGTCAATCCTTCAGAGGTCCCTGGCCATCCTGGAGAGCATGGTTTTGAACAGCCAGAGTCTGTACCAGAAGATAGCAGAGGAAATCACTGTGGGACAACTTATCTCGCACCTGCAGGTGTAAGAGACCCCACCCTGCCCCTTCCCACCTATCTGTCCTGGTCTCCCTGGTTCTTCTGTCTTCTAGTGCGAGCTCTGCTTTTCACATATTCAAGCTGTGCTCATCCCTTTGCTCATCACCTCTTCTACACAACTTTCAGAATTCCCCCCTTGATTCAAGCCTGACCACATCATGCTCTTGTCTGCCCCCAAGGCTACAGTGGAAGTTTTCCCAGTCTCCCCTTACCACCTGGGGACCAGACAGAATTACATGCTGCTTCTCCTGAGGACCTAACAGGCTCTGTCTGTACCTATGATAGTTATATTTACATAGAATACTGTATCTTTATTATCTGTTTTCCATCATAAACTTGGAGCTTTATGAGAAGAGGAACTGATCATTTTTGTGTCCCTGGCTTTGATTTAAGTAGAAACTCAGTTAGTAGATGTTGGGTAAATGCTTGCTGAAAGAATAAGGCCTGGTTTCAGGATATGAGTTCAAATCCAGGCCTTTGCCTTCAGCAGGTTACCTTGTTAGTCTCTTTTGGCCTCAGTTTCCTCATCTCTGGATTAGGGTCCCACTTCCCAGACTGTGAGGACAAAGGAGATTTTAAGAAGGCCTAGCGTTGTGGCCAGCACAGGTTAGGTATTCAGTAAATTCAGGTGTTTTGCTTTTGTTTGTTTTTTAAGATTCTTAGATCCTAAAACATTTTGTTAGATACTAACACCAGATGGCAAATGAACCCTTTGGGGTACCATATCTTTGCTGTCCATTCGTTTTTCTGCAATTTAATCCAGGCTACACAGTAGAAGGGACTGACTTCCCAACACCCAGGGCGGTAATGGTGCAGATCCCCAGCCACCCCTGGGAGGTGTGGTTCCCCATCTGGGAGTTTACAGCAGCCCCATCTTCACCTATTTATGCTCCTGACCCATTTTCCTTGCTAATCCAAGTAAAACGAAAGCACAGTTATTTCTTTGCATCTCTAATTTTACCTTGTCACCTTGTTACCTTGTCACTTTTAAGGAGTTCTTCAGCACCAACTTTAAAACCCAACAAGCCAACAGGGTTGATTGGGGGAGGGGACATTATGGCCCTGGATAGAGTTAGGATTTTCTGGTGACCTTGCATCTACCTCTCTTTCTTTGTGTGTGATTTGGGAATGTCCCCAGTTCCCTTCCTGAGGATGAAAGAGGACCATGGCACTTGCTAGAGATCTGTCATGACTACTTTCAGCCCATGGCTGATAACAGCACATTTGTGTTCTTCTGTGTGGAAAGGGGCCACTCAGTGCCCTCCATTAGAGTCCTGAGTGCCCCTGCCTGACCAGGAGGCCCATCGGCCCCACTGGAAAGAGAGCCACAGGATGCTCCCACAACGTGGCAGGGGTGTCAAGTGCAGGGATTATAAGATTCCAGAAAATGGTTGTAGTTAATTTGTTTAAAATAAAGTAGGATAAATTTGTAGTCACACTTTAGAAAAGCACAATGAAGTGCACGCCTGTAATCCAAGCGACTTGGGAGGCTGAGACAGGAGGATCGTGAGTTCAAAGCCAGCCTCAGCAACTTGGTGAGGCCCTGAGCAACTCAGTGAGACCCTGTCTCTAAATAAAATACAAAATAGGGCTGGGGATGTGGCTCAGTGGCCAAGTGTCCCTGAGTTCAATCCCTGGTTCCAAAAAAAAAAAAAAGAAAAGCACAATGAAGTACCTTCTTGCCTATCATCCCACCTCCAGACATAACCACTGCTAAGCATTAAATATTCCTGTAGTCCTTTTTTCATATTTTTAATAAAATTGGGATCTTACTATACATGTATGTGTACCTTGGTTATTTTTTTTTAATAAATAATATATCTTGAACATTTCCTGATGTCAGAGATTCTTCTAAAAGGTTAGTTCTAAATTTTTTTTTCCATCCCAGACACCTTTGAAAAACACATATATACTATATGTGTTCTTCTCTCTTTGGAAAAAGTATTACATAGTTAATTAAATACACCGAATAATCTCTGTGCCATTTCTGGGGTTCATGGTCTCTAAGCTGATCCCTGAATTAAAGGTTAAGAGTCTTTACACTTGCCAGGCAATAGTGGTACCTTCTGATAATTCCAGTGACTCAGGAGACTGAGGCAGGAGGATCACAATTTCAAGGCCAGCCTCAGCCACTTGGTGAGACCCTGTCTCAAAATTTAAAAAAAATTTTTTTTTTAAAGAGTTGGGGATGTGGCTCAGTGGTAGAGTGTTCCTGGGTTCAATCCGTAGTGCTACAAAACAAACGACCAAACCCTCTAAACCATTAAATGAATTAATTTTTTTAAAAAGACAAAAAAAGAACCTTTATCCAAAACCACAATTTTTAGTAACTACTCAGGATTCTGATATGTAAAACAGTTGCTAATGAAAATATTTGGATTGCTTAACATTCTTTGCTTTTTAATAGTACTCTAATAAAACATCTGGTCAATAAATTGTGATTAGTGTCTTGCATAAATTTCTGTTAGTGAAATTGCTAGGTCATGAATATGCCCAGTTGAAATGCTTTGAAACTCAGCCCGAGATTGTGATTGTTTGCAATCTATAAGTGACTGTTTGCATCCATCCATGAGTATCATCTTGCTGCTCAGTCTTCTGATCTCCCTCTGCTTCTTTTCTCTACTGACACAGCTCCAACCAGGAGATCCAGACCTACGCCATTGCACTGATTAACGCACTTTTTCTGAAGGCTCCTGAGGACAAGCGACAGGTCTGTGACTGCCTTTCCAAACTTGCTATTTGGGCTCTTCTGAGAGAATTCTCACTCCACTCAGCCTTTGCTCTGCAGAGAGCAGAAATGCAGCCATTTCCCAGGTTCCTCCTAACCTTCTGAGGTCAGAGCCCAGCAGGGCGGCTTTGCTAAGCAGCCCTGGGAGAGAACTGTGAGGGGAACTGGCTGGTCTTAGATCAGAGCAGGACCTAAAAACTTTTTTCTTCTAAAAGGCCAGAGTAGATATTTTCCACTTCATGGACCATACAGTCTCTGTGGCAACTGTCCAGCCTGGGCTTTGTGGCCGACAGTAGTGGCAGAGGGCAGGTAAATGAATGGTGTGGCTGTCTTCAGTGAAATCTTATTTACACAGACAGGCAACAAGTATGGCTGCAGTTGCTAACTTCAAAGATAGAGGATCAAGAATACAGAAGAGGAAGACCCTCTTGGCACCTCTGTTGAGTTCTAGGGATTTTAACAAATGGGACTTAGCACCAAGTTTTGAGTATAAAGGTCCTCTGATCCAGATTCTTTATGTCTCTCTTCCCCTGTTTGTTGGCTGGGTGACGATAGGCAAACTCTCTCTGCCTGTCCATTTCCTCTCCTGTATCAGAGCAGCTGCACTGTTTACCTCAAAAAGATGTCAAGAGGAAAACAAGACATCTGTTATACAGTGAGGGAACCTGGGAGCAGCTGGGCAGTAGAATAGGCACTTACCTAAGAGTCAAGGGGCCTGAGGCAAACTACTTTTCCTGCCTTTCGTTGAGCAAATGTTTCAACCTCTTTGGGTCTCATTTTCTCTTCCTGTAAGATGAAATGGCCAGATTAAATGATATCTGAGGGCCCTTCAATCTCTTAACATTCTAGGTCTCTCTGATAAAAGCCCAGGTGGTATACAGGAGTAAGACTTTTTAATTCTCTGTCAATATCATGGGCTCCATAAAATGAAGTCCAAGTGGAATGGCTAAGCTCTTGGTAGATTCTAGAGAGAGGAGCAGAAACATCCGTGGTTCTGTCTGTCCTTGTCTATCCTGGATGGTGTGGCTGTTAATCTCTTCCTTCTAAGTCCTTGTTTGAATGTAAGCTGAAGCTCATTCCGTCTGCTTCTCTCTGTGCTTTTTGCTTTCTGCCGGCAGGACAAGCACCTTAATCCTCTAGACCTGCCTGTCACTGTAAGTAGCATGGCTATGTGGAAGGGGCCCTGGCTCTCTTCCAGGTGGGGAGGTCAAAGATGGGCAGAACTGTCATGGGTGGATCAGGATGTTCAGGCCATGCCAAGGCCCTGGAAAAGGTTGGGAGCTATAAATCTCGTTAGTCAGGACACTGAAGGAGCTCTGTAGGTCAGTGTCACAGGAAATACTGAAGGCAGGCCTGCCCTAGGGAATGCGGCCCAGTCTTTCCTTTGTGATTTGCCTTGCATGGCCTGTGGTCAGCGAGGAAGGTCAGATTCAGAAGTAGCCTGTGACCTTCATCCAGATGATACCGTGAATGCATCACCTCCCAATTTGCTACAGCAACAGGGTAAAGGTAAACCCATGCCCTTTGGGGAATTTGAAAAGATGTAGTTGACAAAATGGAGTCGGGATGCTCATGTCTTGGATAGAGGGAACCTTCAAGAGGCCACCTTTACAGGATAGGAGAGACATCGAGTACTCCCTCCCGCAGCATCAGAGAGTCTTTGGTGGGAGACCTTTATATTCCAGCTCCAGGCCACAATCCGTACTCTCTCTGAGCCGACCACAGCAAGGTTTAGTCTCAACTGACCTGTAGCTACCAACGAAGTTTCTAGGCCACCTTCCTCCTCTGCTAGCCAGCATGTGCACAGGGGATGCAGAGTAAAACTTAAAGCTCCTGGTGGTATCAGCCATCGGTCATGAATAGAAATTTAGAAATGAAAGAGGAATGCCTTTCCGTTTGAGAAAAATGACAGAGATCACAGATACGATAGCATGGGAGAGGTTTTTCAGCTCCTTCAGGCTCATTGACTTAGAATTATCTATAAAATTAAATGAAGGCAGCAGTTTAGAAAGTGAAGTCATACTAATTAACATTAGGAAGAAGTAATGGCTGACATTAGAAGAAGGAGATGGCACAATTGTGAAAAGCTGTCAGAAGAATGAAAAGCACTATAATCTGGGACCATTTTGTTTAGGGGAAAATAGCTTCACATTTCAATAGCTCTTTAGGGTAGTACAGTGTCATAACACAGAATAATCACTGTTCTTTTTGATGAAGCCGAGTCCTTGGCAATGATTAAATTATAAGCATTGTAGTCTTTTCAGAAATAATGTATATGGTTCTTAAAGATTTGCAAAAGAATGGTCAAAATAATAAACCTTTAAAATTTTGTTCCCTGGAAGATTCATTTATGTAGAATACTTTTATTTCCTGGGCATGCTAAGTAAATGAATTGTCACTGTCAAAATCTAAACCAAATATAATTAAGAAAGGTGAACCTATTAGGAGAGCACATGGCTCTCTAAGCAAGAGAAAAGTGATCGGGTAACTGTTCTAGGACACCTATGCCCAGCCCTGACTGCAGGGGAGCTCAAGGAGGTGCTGAGCCAAAGCCCTTTGCTCAGTCTGGAGTCAGTGCTTCATCAAAGTTCCTTCCAGCCTGGGCAGTGGCCTGGGTGATGCGTGTGGCTTGGGAACTGCTGCTCGTGCTGCTCGTGCTCTGCGTGCAATGTCCATTGCCCAGCATCCTTGTAACACTAGTGTCTTATTGTTCATGTCCTTCTGTGAAGACTATGTGATTGATTGTGCCATTAGGTGGAAAACTCTGTTTGAGTTCATTTGCACTCATTTCAAAAAAGAAGAATTTTTTAGGGTGTAAGATACATTTGATGGTCAGTAGATTTTCTTCCACTCACCCACTTTTTGTTGGAAAGGAGAGAAAATTTAAGGAAGGGAAAAAAAAAACCTGACATCACCTTCCACTTGATACTAATCACAGATGTGTGCCAACCATCTTTCCTTATACTTACTTATTTTTTTCCATAGGATATGGCCAATGCATTTGCGCAGAAGCACCTTCGATCCATAATCCTGAATGTAAGTACCTAAGCACATTGTATTTTGTTACTAACGTTTTGTTACTATTAATAGCTATTATAACTATCATTCTAGTTATTATTAAAATTACTCTTGAGTATTAGGGCACCCAGAGGGAACTTAATAGGTACTAAACCTTTTGTTTTAGTTATCTTTTTCACTGCTATGACCAAAAGACCTGATAAGAGCATTTTTAAAGGAGGAAAGGTTTCTTTGAAGGCTCACAGTTTCAGAGGTATCTGTCCATAGACAGCCCACTGCATTCCCTGGGGCTGGAGGTGAGGCAGAACATCGCGGCCGAGGGATGTGGCAGAGGAAAGACATTCAGCACATCCATCTGGAAGCAGAAAGAGAGCACTCCACTCAACAAGGACAAAACGATACCCCCCAAAGGCATGCCCTTGGGGACCCACCTCTCCAGCCAACCCAGCCTACCTAAAGTTCCCATCAGTTAATCCCTATCAGGGGATGAACGCACTGATTCAGTTAAAGCACTCATAACCCAATCATTTCACCTCTGAACTTCTTTGCATTGTCTCACACATGAGCTTTTGGAGGACACCTAATATCTAAACCATAACACTTTTTTTTTTTTTTTTTTTTTACCATGCTGGGGATCAAACCTACGGCCTCATGCATGCTCGGCAAGCACTCTACTGCTGAGCTACATTCCCCACTGTTCTTAAACTGTTAGGATTTTTCTCATAATCCTCTGTGAGCAGAGTTGTCTCTGGGAAGCCATCCCACCAGGAATTCCAGCACTTCATGAAGGGACTAAAGCCAGCTTAACTGCTTGTTGCAACTCCAGAATGTTTATCCAGAAAGCATGTTAAAATAGGCACAAAAACTGGGCGTGGTGGCATTCCCCTATAGTCCCAGTGACTTGGGAGGCTAAGGTAGAAGGATTGCAAGTTTAAGGCCATTCCTGGGCAACTTAATGAGACCCTGTCTCAAAATAGAAAGATCTGGGGATGTAGCTTAGTGGTAGAGCACCCCTGGGTTCAATCCCCCCTACCACACAAGTAAAAAAAAATAAAAAATAAAAAAGGGAAAGCAGTTCATACTGATCATCAGCCTGAATCGTGTAGGGCACTGACAAATGAATAAGAGTGCATGCTCTCAAAGACCTTTGGTCCAGTAAGAAAAACAGTAATCAAAGCATGGTGTGGTCAGTGCTTCTATAGAGATTTGTGGTCTTGGAGAGAACAACAGGAGAAATGAATCCTCACCTAGATTCAGGGAGTCAGGAAGCCTTTAGAGACATGTCTTTGGGTAAGTCTTAGAGGACAAGTAGGCAAACCAGGAAGAACAGGATTTCCAGCTGGAACTGAACACTGTGTGATTGGGTGCAGGGCAGGGCAGGCAGCACAAGGACCAGATCAAGTAAGGCCTTAGTCTGAGGACAACTGAGGGGATTTACTCAGAGTGGCAAGAGAGCAAGGTTTGCATTTTAGAAAGACCACGTGAAAAAGCTGTGTTGTTTTCTGAGGGGTGAAGAAGAGATGAGAGGAGAGAAGGACTTGCTAGGCAGGGATCTGGAAAGAGGCTCCTTTGCTGTTACTGTGGTGGTGACGTGAGGTATAGGAGGACAGAAGTGGGTGGAAGGGGAGCCAGGAGCTGGGAAGGAGAGCCAAGGATCTAGATTAGAAGGAAATAATTCCATCAGTTGTCAAAAACAAGGGGAAACTGGGAGACCACAGTGAAAGGAGTAAATGAAAACTCAGGAGTGCAGTGTTAAAAAAATAACGCTGAACTTGGACTTTGGAGTTGGCCAGACCCTGCTCTGCGATTTTCCAGCCTGCTTTGATCTTGAACAGTTCACCTCACTTCTCTGGGCTTTGATTTGGCTCATCTGGAGAGCCAAAGACTAAATGAGATGAGCATGTTACCCACAGGCACAGAGAACATGGTGCTCAATAGGGTGCCTGGCACTTGGTAAGCCTCTGCTCTATGGGCAGAACAGGAAGCAGTGGTGTTAGAATTCAGGAAGTAAGCCCCGAGCACCTATGAAGAGGAGCAGTCAGCTGTTATGAACGTGCAGTCTGCAAGCTTCACCTTGCAGAGCTTGCTCCCACCTGCTATATACTCTAGTGTCACAGCTCAGCCACCAACCCAGGAGGAAGGGCTCTAAGCTAATGCTGGAATGCAGCCCCCAAGTGACTGGGAGTGCACAGGTTCTCATGCATGGCTGTCGACACTCCTGAGCAGCTCTCCAGGCACCCTCATCTGCATCTGGGATTGAGGGTATCCTTCCAGGGAAATGTAATTATGTTTGAGACTTCCTTGCCTGAGTGGGCTTAGAAAATCAGCTCATTTCTGAACATACCTTGTGAACAAGCAAAAATTCCACCACAGAAGATGGCTCAGCATCAGGACTTAAATGACCTACCAGAAAATGGTTAATGCATGCTCACCGACGACCAGGGGTTTAACTGAGTCAAGCCAGAGAGCTTAGGCCTTGAGATGGTTGGCAGTTAGTAAGCCTTCAGGTGAGCCCTCCAACACTACCGCCACGCCATTGCTGGCTAGAGTAATTAACTACCTTTCCATCATGGTGTCTCTTTAGTTTGAGACAGGGGACTAAAGTGAATGAAAACCAAAAGGGGGAGAAATTAGGGTGGTAGCAAGAGGGAACAGCAGAGAAGAGAGGGCTCAATGAGGTGTGAGGCGGGCAAGAAACGTCAGAGGCAAGGAAGATCCTCTGGGCCATGAGAGCAGAGAGTGAAAGCTTGGGCACAGGCAGAGTGAGGAAGAGGAACTCATTCTGGGGAGACAGGACTGGGAGGAGTCTCCAGGACAGAGGAGGGAGGGGGCAAGATCTGGCTCAGGCGCATTGGCGCACTCTCTAGTTTATGGAAATGCTGTCCAAAATGGTAGCCATCTGGGCATTTGAAATGCGTCTAATGTGGCTGGGAAATGAATGTGTAATTTTAAATTCAATTAAATTTAAATACCCATACTCTGCTGTGGCAACTATACTAGGTAGCATGGATCTCGAAAAGGAAGAAAGCACAGAGTCACAGCTGGGGAAGAGGTCTAGAGCAGCTGGTGGAAATAAAACTTTATCTACATGTTTAATTTTAAATGTTCTAGTTGCAACATTAAAAAAGGAGTAAGGGATGCCAGGTGCAATGGCATACACCTATATTCCCAGTGGCTCGGGAGGCTGAGGCAGGAGGATCACAAAATCAAAGCCAGCCTCAGCAACTTAGTGAGGCCACAGGCAACTTAGCAAGACCTAGCTTCAAAATAAAAAATTAAAAAATAGTTTTAAAATGGGCTGTAGATGTGGCTTGGTGGTTAAGTGCCCCTGGGTTCAATCCCTGGTACCAAAAAGAAAAGGAGTAAGGAAAGCTAAATAAGGTGGCACTTGCCTATAACCCAGTGACTTGGAGGCTAAGACAGGAGGAACACAAGTTCAAGGCCACCCTGGGCAACTTAGGGAGACCTGTCTCAAAATAAAAGAATTTAAAAAGAGCTGGGGATGTAGCTCAGTGGTGAGCACTTGCCTACTAATTGCAAGACCCTGTGTCTGATCCCTGTTTGGCACAAAAGAAAGGAATAGGGGGAATGAGGTTAATGATATGGTTTATTAAACCTAAGATACCCAAAGCATCATTTCAACATGAATGAGTATAACCATTACTAATGACATTTTACATTTTTTTTTCATTCTAAGGCTTCAAGTTGTGGTACAATTCGACACAACACATTGGCTTAGACTAGCCACCTGTCAGGTGTTCAACAGCCACTGGTGCCTAGTGGTCACTAATTGGACTGCAAAGGTCTATGAAAATTAATCTAGAGCCAGAGCAAGCTCTACAGAGAACCGATCTAAAGCTCGAGGGAGCTTTGGAAAGATAAACATTCAGAGTCAGATGCCTCTGGAGAGGGCGGTATGATGGAGCTTTCTGTGCTGATGTCCTGAACAGTGCATGCACGGCAGCCACTAGCCACAGTGGCTGGGGAGACAAAGAAGTTGAATTTTTAACCTAAACAGGTTTTAACTGATTTAAATATAAATAACTACCACATTGGACAGCACAGCTCTGGAGACAGGGCTGCTAAGAAGAGAACCTGAAGACACAGCCGTGGGACATGTGGGAAACTGGCAAGAATCATTTGGGAAAGAAAGAACCCACAGTGACAGGATTCGGGATGGTGGGTGAGACCAAGTGGGGGAGTGGGGAGAAGTACAGGGAGCAAGGAGGAAAGAGCAGGGTTCCATGGGAGGGAGAACAGGATGGTGAGAGACAGGCAGGCGGAAGGTCCGTCATGCCAGAGAAAGACGCAGACGGAGTGTGAGTGAAGACAAGGGAACCTGAAGTCGGGGCAGGGGAACCTGAAGTCGGGGCAGGGGAACCTGAAGTCGGGGCAGGCATCCGGGCCAAGAGAGGAGGCCATGAGCTGGTGAGGGGCGTGGGGGCACAGTGGGGAGGAAGAGGAGGACGGAGGCCCTATGGGGGACACACACAAGTGATGGCAGAGGGGGACAGGTATGGGAGAGAAAGGAGGGGACGGGGCAGTGTAAGAAGTTGGACAGGAGATGTAGAAGCCCATTTGTGTAGAGTCTCAGTATCATTTGAAGAAAGTGATTTTTCTAAAGCTTCTCTACTGGGTGAAGCCATGGAAATATTTTTCTAAGAAAAAGTGACCCTTTGTCCATGCTCTGTCTACTGCCCTGGATGAAGTGGTCGGCAAGGTGCCTGACTGGAGTAGGGTCCAGCACTCTGATGGGGTGGCCCCATGGCCAGGTGCAGCCCTATCCTTCACTCCACCTCCCGTGGAGGGGAGAGCAGAGGAAGGGAGGGCGCCCAGCCTAGCCCGTGTGGCTCATCTGCCTGAACCAAGCCCGTTCCCCACCCAGGGCGCCTTTTTCACCAGCAGGCCTATGGCTTTTCAGAAAAAGACAGGTGGCCCTGTGCTCTCTGCCTTTGCTTTTTCTAGCATGTGATCCGAGGGAACCGTCCAATCAAAACGGAGATGGCACATCAGCTCTATGTCCTTCAAGTCCTGACCTTTAACCTTCTGGAAGAGAGGATGATGACCAAGATGGACCCTAATGACCAGGCAGGTGCTAAATGGGACAGTGCTTTCCTGGCTTTGAAGATGCTATGTTCTCACTGCTGTTGTGCATTCCCTGCGGTCTGTATGCCAGATTCTGTGTGGTCTTTATCTGCTCTGGGAAGTAGTGTGGTGTGTGCCTAGTGGAGACTCTCTGGGCCTCGCCTGTTTCTGCTGGGGTAGAGGCGGAGTTTGGCTCTGGAGAGCCTTCCCGCTCTCCCTGTCTTTCTTCCCTTGGCTGACTGACTCACTGGCTGACTGTCTCTTTACCTGTCAGGCTCAAAGAGATATTATATTTGAACTAAGGAGGATTGCCTTTGATGCCGAGTCTGACCCTAGCAATGTTCCTGGGAGTGGGACGGAAAAACGCAAAGCCATGTACACCAAGGACTACAAAATGTTGGGATTTACTGTAAGTAAAGAATGGAGGGTGGTAGGCCTTCCTCTCTGACAGGAAGTTAGGAGGTCCACCTAGCCAGCCTGACAACTCCTCCTTCATAATGGTGGCCTTAGAACAGATGACAGTAATAAGGTGAAGAGTCTTGATGCTTGGTTTGCTTTGGCAGTGGCAAGTTTTTTGCAAGATTTGGCCCCGTGAAACATATTCATCAGGGGGCGGGCCCAGGAGGTCCGCCACAGTGAGCAGAATGGGGACCTGTCTCCCAAAGCAGCTAGGTTTTTTGCAAAGCTATTATGACTATTTTGTGGTAGAATATGAGCAGAGGGTGGGGCTGGTTTATGTTTTTGCTGCGCACCTACTCAGTGCCTGGCAGCCTGCTAGTGCTGGGATGCAGGATGAGGCAGCCACATCCAGCACTCTGGGAGCTCCCAGTTCAGTCAAAGAAATGGGAATGTGAAGAGAGCTAGGACCAAGGTGGTGAGTGTGAGGTGCTGGCAGCAGACACAGGGAGGGTGGCAGGGCTTCCCCAAAGGCATGCCACACACAGGGACACTACTGAGTCTCAGATCAGGTGTCTCTATTTCTCCAGAACCATATCAACCCAGCCTTGGACTTTACCCAGACTCCTCCTGGAATGCTGGCCTTGGACAACATGCTGTACTTGGCTAAAGTCCACCAGGACACCTACATCCGGGTAAAGGTGGCGGGGGTGGCCTGTCGCTGCCAGTGCCCATCTCTCGCCTTCCTCCCTCACCTTCCTGATCCTCCCTTCCATCTTCCCCCACAGATTGTCTTGGAGAACAGCAGCCGAGAAGACAAACACGAATGCCCCTTTGGCCGCAGTGCTATTGAACTCACCAAGATGCTCTGTGAAATCCTGCAGGTCGGGGAGCTGCGTAAGTCTCTGCAGCTCCCTCTCCCCCTTAGCAGTGTTGTTGCCAAGAGCCTTATAAGACTGGAGGTTGTGAACAGTTAGATGTCAGTGGGACTGGACAACCTTGGGTTTTTTTTAATTACTACATGAGCTGATCTTCCATCTTATCTTTGTGGGAATCATGGCTGTGGCTTTGTTTAAGCTGGTAAAATTTGATGAGTGATCAAAAGCTGCCAGTGCTGTGTCAGGGCTAAGGGGGTCCATAACCGGGGAGAGGCAAACCAGGAAAGGCACCCAGGAGAAGAAAGCTCAGGAAGTGGAGAAAGGCCCATCCCACACTCCTTGGCAGCCATGATTCTTGGTCTGCTTTTGTTCTTTGGAACTTTGGGGCAGAGAATTCAAAGCTTCTGGCTGTAAGCTCCCAGGCCCGGTGGGCAGAGCCTTTAGTCCTTGTTACTCTTCTGCAGCAAATGAAGGGCGCAATGACTACCACCCGATGTTCTTTACCCATGACCGAGCATTTGAAGAGCTCTTTGGAATTTGCATCCAGCTGTTGAACAAGACCTGGAAAGAGATGAGGGCAACAGCAGAGGACTTCAACAAGGTCAGCATCACCACACCACGCTACTCTGAGGCCCATGCAAGATCATCACACAATGGTCTCCGACAGCTGGCCAGCGCCTGGGGAACCCTTGAGAGAGAAAACCAGCTTTGTCTGCAGTGTTGAGTCACAAGACTGAGGCACTGGCGAGCCTCGGTCTCATCTGGCTGTGACTTCCTCTGTGACCTTGAGTGGGAGTCCTCCCCTTGGTGCCCAAGGCCCTTATTTGCCCAATGAAGCCAGCACCTGCCCCTCCTGTTCTCCTTAGGGGGCAGGAAAGTTAGCATAGCAGAAAGCTGTGGTTGCTGTGCCCTACCTGTGTAGTCACTGTCAAACTGCCAGTGTGGGAGAGGCTAGGAGACCATGGGTAGCCTCTGTGCATCATGGGTATTCATTGAGAATAGTCCCTTGGTGCTTTTGGAGTGCCCACTCTATAGAGCACTGTGCCAGACCCTCGCAAGCTGACACTCTAGAAGCTGAGGGTTTGAAGTTAAGCATCTCATAAAAAAAATTGGAAAGTATAAAGAAGAAAAAGTCACCTATAATTCCACCACCCAGCAACATCCACTTTTGTGTTTTTCTCTATCCTTTTCCCATGGACGTCCCCTTCCTTAGTGAGATCATACTGCACACAGTGGGGCAGCCAGTTTTGTTCTTTAGAGGAACTGACACATTTTTTAACATTCACAGTGTGCCAGGCACTGTGCTTGCCTTCCATATAATCATCTGTCACTTGGCCTGAGTAGCCACTAAGAAGGTGTCCCTCAGAAAGTCAGTACTCTCCTTCACCCAGCAGGCATCTCTAGGATCTGCTCTGCTCAGGATGCAGGAGCTGAGGAGAGCCTTGGTCTCCTGACCTGTCCATTGACCAGAGCGATGGCATGAGTTGCTGCCTTCTTTCCTCTCAGGTTATGCAAGTAGTCCGGGAGCAGATCACTCGAGCTTTGCCCTCCAAACCCAACTCCTTGGATCAGTTCAAGAGCAAACTGCGTAGCCTAAGCTACTCTGAGATTCTAAGACTGCGCCAGTCTGAGAGGATGAGTCAGGATGACTTCCAGTCCCCACCGATTGTGTAAGTGCTGTCCTGGAGGAGCCTGGGAGGGAAGGGGAGCAGGTGCCAGCTCTGTCTTCAGAGCTGTCCCCATGACCTTCCACTTACTTTAGTGCATGTCCACCCCAGGGAGCTGAGGGAGAAGATCCAGCCTGAGATCCTCGAGCTGATCAAGCAGCAGCGCCTAAACAGGCTCTGTGAGGGCAGCAGCTTCCGAAAGATCGGGAATCGCCGAAGGCAAGGTGAGAGGAGACGAGGGGCTCTGGGCTGGTGCTCACCCAGAAGACTCCTTGCTGCCAGGAGGAGCCTTCCTGAATGGCCCCCTAGGGAGCAGGAAGGCCACAGTCGTCCTTTTGTCCTTTGTGGGCCCAGGCCTTTCCCAGTACTGTCCTTGCTCACCGGCTTGGTTTCCTTGTGTTCCAGAACGATTCTGGTACTGCCGTTTAGCACTGAACCACAAGGTCCTGCACTATGGTGACTTGGATGACAACCCTCAAGGAGAGGTGACATTTGAATCCCTGCAGGAGAAAAGTAGGTTCATTTCTCTGCTGATGTGTGGTAGTAGCTAGACTTGTCAGAAGACCTGAGTTCTAGTCCTGGCTATTTGAGTACCTGTTCTTGGGCCGATGATCTCCCTGAACCGGATCATCTTCCTGGCCCACCTCTGGGCGGTTTGGGACTGATGAGGTCACAGATGTGAACATGGGTAGATAGTAACAGGTGGTACAAGGCTAAGTTGAAAAGAGCAAAGCTCTGGGGCCAGACCACCTGGATGCAGAACCTGGCTTTGCCTCTAATTAGTGATTAATTCTGATTAATTGCAAGTTAATTCTCACCTCTGCCTTGGATAGTTCTGTAATAGTGGTCACCCTTCCGAGAGGTCTGCATGAGTGGTGAAGAATGGCTGGCAGGCAGGCAGCCCAGCTTAGCAGCTGCCACTGACATTTGCTCTGATGGCATTGTCACCTTCGTTACTGTGAAGTGTCCATGGCCCCACTCCTTGGGAATTAAACCCAAAAGCCCCAAAGCAACACCCAGTGAGCTCTGACAGCCTCACTAAACCATGGTCTCTGGGAAGTGATGAGGAGGGAACCGTGCAAGGCCATGGTCCATGCTACCCTTCCTGAGGCAGTGGAGCCCTTCAAGTCTGGGACCTGCAGCTTCCTGGCACTCGGCCCAGGGTCCCTTCCAGCACTGAGGCAGCACAACCAGCTGCAGCATAGGCTTCTGGACGCTAACTCCCATCGATTATCAGTTCCCGTTGCAGACATTAAGGCCATTGTCACCGGGAAAGACTGTCCACACATGAAAGAGAAAAGTGCTCTGAAACAGAACAAGGTGAGTGGGGACAGTTCTGAGCAGGAGCATGTCATAGTGACATCTGCAGAGGACACTCAGTGGGGGTGGTTTTTAGCTGTGTGCTCTCTCTCTTCCCCTCTCTAAATTATTCTTGAACATTCTATTAAGAATTTTGAAAATACAAAAAAATAAATAGGACCCTCATGCCTCGCCTGGCCTCAATAACCGTGGCCATTCTGCCATCCACTTCTTCCTCTCCCTGTGACTTTGAAGAAAATCCCAGTGTCACATCATTCCATCTGGGAATATCTGATATAGCACTCTTTTAACATAACCACAATACCATTATTACACAGGAAAAGCAGTTATTTTTATCAAAACTTTATACATGTTAGAATGTCCACCAATTGTCTTATAAATGTCATAATTTTCTTTCCATAAAAATATGTAAAGGTTTAGATGTATACTCACACACTTTCATAACCATTTTGTTTAAATCGGAATCTAAAGTCGATACATTGTAATGAGTCTTTTTAAGTTTTTTTCATTGGTAAGTTCCCTCTCTGTCTTTCCATTTTCTTTTTGCTTGTTTTTGTTATTTGAAAAAAACAGGTTGCTTATTTGATAGTTTCTCAGAGTCTGAATTCTGCTCAGTAGCTCCCAGAGGAGCAAGCTTAACTTGCTCCTCTGTCCCAGAGTGATCTAGAGGTTTGATTTGGTCCAGGTTTGTCTTTTTTCTGGTAAGACCCCTTCCCAGATGGTCTTATGATCTGTCAGGAGGCTCCTAAGGTCCGGGGTCTCCTCTGCCACATCAGCAGACTTGCTGCGGAGTGCCCACTCCATTAGGAAGTTCAGATTTGCAAACTAGGGACATTCCAGTGCAGTTGTTCCTTTTCTATTATGAGCTGAACTTCTCTGAAGAGAAATCTGCCCTAACTTACTTTCAGTTTTCTAGGAGTACAGTTTATGCAAGAAAGGAAGAGCCATGCTAGATTCTTTTTCCTCCTTCTTCTTTTTTTTTTTTTTTAACATACGTACTTTTAAAACCCTGAGTGAGTTCCCTGTTAATCATTCAACAATAACCAATTTTGTGGTTTTTTGCTTTGTTTTTTAGTGTGGAGTCATGGATATAAGTAAATTATATTTGTTTCATTCAGTTCATTGCAGTTATTTTATTGATGTTCAAATTGTCTTTGTGGTTTGCTTTTTGGTATTTTTAAAAAATTGTTAAGACTTCCCTGTGCCAGCTGCAGCATGATAGAAACAGGAAGCCAATCATTTTGTTAATATAAAATAAAAAGTTTTAGGGCAACATAGTCAAGGACTCTGACATTCAAGGGTTCTGAGTGTTGAAATGACTTCTCCCATCTTAAAAGTGTCACCACATCTTAGACAGGACTTAGGCAAAGAGTTAAAGTTGATGACCACTGGGCCTTATCTCTAGCCACACCTGCGTGTATGCCTACAGGCCTTGGTAGCGTCACAGCTAAATCAATACATTTGGTGACAGTGCCACATTACTAGGACTTTGGCCAAGATCTTGATGTGCAGAGTCCAGCCCCTTCTGTAGTTCCAAGTAACTGAAAACCTTTCTCTTTTAGGAGGTGTTGGAACTGGCCTTCTCCATCCTGTATGACCCTGATGAGACTTTAAACTTCATCGCTCCTAATAAATATGAGGTGAGCAGGTGTGCTGCTGCCCTGAACAGCAAAGCCCTCACTGGGACTCTGCAGCTGGGGAGGAGAAGTGGGCAGAACAGGAGCATCCATCTCAAAACAGGTGGCCACAGCAGATCATGCAGGCTATTGGATGCTGAGGATCTGCCATATTGTGAGCCTTTCACTGTGAGGTGTCTTTCCATGTTATTCTTTAGCTACAGCTATATACTGGAAAGATAGAGTCTAGTAGGGATGACTTATTCACCCAGGACTAGAAAAATTCTCTTTTCATTTTATCTGTGGCCCCCAATCCAAGTTGACTTGCCAGGTCCTCCCTATGCAGGGCTCCCAGTCACATGTCATAGTCCCAGCCTGGGCTTTGAAGCCAAACAGATCTTGTTCTTCTGACAAGGGGCCTGCATTTTCATGTACATCCCTGGAAGAGTAAATGCAGTTGAAGCCCTACATGCCTGGTGAGCTCAGAGCCACCAGTGATGACTAGAGGCCAGGCTGTGAGAAGAGCATACAGTTGGTCAGGGCCTGAGCTGCCAGTAGAGTTTAGCTGGGAGGAAAGGAAGAACAAGCAGATGGGGAGCCAAGTGAACAAGGCAGGAAGGAACAGAGCGCAGGAAGATTTCAGGAGGGAGGGCTGGGAAGAAGTGTATTATTCCCTCCTGTTGTGATGCCCTCCAGCTCCATTTCTTTAGTACTTACTTTTTAACATTTATTGACTGGTCTTTTTAATTTACTTTTTAAAAAAACAAATAAAACTGAGATCCTTCCATATTCCTGTATGGGTCCTTTTTTCACCTAACATGCCCTGCCCTACACACTTCCAGTTTTGGGGACTGGCCACCACAGTCATGACAGATTCTGTACCCAAGTTCAGGTAGGTGATGCTTCAGACTTAGGTCTCATTTTGCTGTATTCATTAATTTTATTTTTAGGCCACATTTCATGCTACTTTAGGAAGTTGTAACTGTAAATCCTCCATAAAAACCAGAAGATCTCTTAAGAAAGTGTGACCACCTCCCACTTCATCTTTGCTATAATCAGTTTTGCCTATTCTAAACAGTGCAAAAGGGACCATGGGGGCTGGGGACATAGCTCAGTTGGTAGAATGCCTGCCTCACAAGCACAAAGCCCTGGGTTCAATCCCCAGTACTGCAAAAAGAAAAAGAAAAAAAAAAGGGACTGTGGTAAGTTCCATCAGATCAGGGACTCTGGCAGGATCTCCTGTGGCCCTGTGGCTACCATGTGACATTTTTGCAACTTGCTCCCCACAGTACTGCATCTGGATTGATGGCCTCAGTGCCCTTCTGGGTAAGGACATGTCCAGTGAGCTGACCAAAAGTGACCTGGATACCCTGCTGAGCATGGAAATGAAGCTGCGGCTCCTGGACCTGGAAAACATCCAGATTCCTGAAGCACCACCACCAGTCCCCAAGGAGCCCAGCAGCTATGACTTTGTCTATCATTACGGCTGAGCCTGGAGCCAGAGACCACAGTACCCAGGAGGGATTTGGGCCCAGGAGAGACACTCAACTCTGGTGCCTTGTCTTTTGCTTGTATAGAACCTACAGTGATGGTGATGGCCAGTAAATGCCAGCCACTCCTCAAACCCACCTCAGACCACCCAGAGCTTCCTCCTAGTCCCTGTCCACCAGGAGTCATGGAGGCAGGGTGCTTTGCCTTTCCATCACTGTCAAGCCTGGGATTGGAATCAGGAATGAATGATAGGTGCCCTTGCCTTCCAGCCTAGAAACTGTGTTGAACTGGATTTAACAGCAGCCACCCACCTTTTTTTCCTGAGTCTGCTCTTGTTGGCTGGATCCCATGTGAGCCACAGATGGCTCAGGAAAAGCTGCCCGAAGAGGACAAGTAAACTGGGCATGTTGAGAGCCTTGGAGTGGCTCCCTTTGGGTGGATTTGAATATAGGCCTTGGGCCTTCACTTTGTCTTCATGAGGGCTCACTCCAGCCTCATCCGGTGCCAAGATGCTGCTTCTGAGGTTTGGCTCGAACATCTCTGGTCTCCAGAGCTATCGGAGCTCTCTGGCCCATGCAGGCATCAGGACGGATGGAAGTTTCTCCATACAAGCTCTCAGTTTCATCCTGGCCAGGCAGAGACCTCCAAGCCAAGTCCTGCCCTCTTAGTCTCCAGGAACACTGCAGGGAAAGCCCCAGTGAGGCCTAGGCCTAGACTGGTGATGTCACAAGATTCCACCTGTCACCCCTACATTTATATCTTTTCCTTCCTGGAGAAATCTCCCACTGGCTTGAACTGCAGCCCCTCCAGTTTGTTTCTTGGGCCTTCCAGACTATAGGAAATTTGCCTTTCCTTCTCTCCTTCCTAGTGTTGTGGTTTCTGCCATTGGCCATGATTTCAGGGAGCTGGCTAGGGTCAGCCAAGGCCACAGCTGTGCCATGGGGCTTCCCTGGTGCTTCAGCACTTGAACCACATGCACATCCTCTCCCCTGGACCTGTTAACACAGTGGCATTCAGTATTGATACCCCAGCATGGTAGGTACTACCCAATGAAGAGCGTACTATATATTTTCTTTACTATAGGCCATACTTATATGGACATGTATATATATTTATATAAGATCTACCTACGTTAGGACAGAATGTTTGCAGGGCAGTAAAATGGGAAAAAAAGTTAACACTCCCAATTGTGAGCCAAGAGTAACCAGAGAACAGCCAGGAGCTTCCTGTCAGTAACTGGGTTTTCAATAAATACTCTTTGATGTACAAATTGTGGTTCCTGTTAACAGCTGTTTCCCTGCCCTTGCTCCCTGCCCAAGCATGGAGTCACCTTGGCAGTCTTCATTTTAGTATGCCTGGGAGACTAGAGAGCTCCAGCTGGAGCCATTAGCCACCTTCCAAGAGCCCCTTCCTCCTCATCCACCCACCCCCACCACACACAGCACACACCTGCTGGTGAAGAATGCTCACAGATTGTTGTACTGGGACAAAGTGTTTCCTGCTCGGGGTTGCTGAGTACAGCAGGGAAAGGCATACTGTACACCCCCATGAACACATCCTGCCTCTTCCTCCTGCCAGGGAACAGCTTGAGCCCTCGTGCCTTACAAAGATGTTCTTTGCCCTGTGTCGCCTGTGCTTGGTGCCCAGCCTTCCAGGCGGTGTTCAAGGCTGTTGATCCAGTCCACTGCCTTGGTGGCTGGGAGGCATGAGTGATGGATACTTTACTTTCTCACCTCTGAGAGGAGGGAGTGAGGACAAGCTCTCTCAAAAGGCATAGAAAGTGCATGCCACACAGGCCATGAGGACGAATAGAGCCGAGACCTTGGGCAGTGATGGTACCACTGCAGGGGCTTGGTACTGAATGAACTGATACCTGTGGGATGCCAGCTGGCAATGGAGACAGCAGCAGTTTGCACAAAGCTCTGCTTACACTCTGGCCTCTGTTCGGAGGGGTTGGAGCCCGGCTGAGTCACTTACAAGGATCCATGTTTGTAGCCAGTCCTAGTGCAGAACCTGGAAGACTTGAGGAGAGCAAAAAGCACAGAACTGGGTCTCCATGTGCAGCCCTCGCCTACTTGGCCGAATGTTTCTCACTGCCCCTTTTAACCCTCCTGCACGATGGATCAAATCGGAATGCTCTAGGCTGGCATTTGGGGGCACTGCAACCTGCCCCTTGGCTGCTTTAACCATTGTAGCTTTTGTTACCCTCTCTGAACCATCTGAGTTCCCAGCAAGCTGGAGCCTTCTTACCCCCTCTTAGATTCTAATGTTTCCTCTGGGCTACTCTCCCCTTATCCAACCTCTTGAAATTATTCTCAGAAAACTTCGACAAAATACAGATGTTATTATTTCTGTAAAAATTCAATGTCCCTGACTTTACTCCCCAGTTGGTTTGCGCTTCCAGAAGCAGCAGCCCAGAGATTTTTGTGATTCGTTCCATGCTTGCCTAGAGCAGGACTGGTGTAGATAAACAATCTGTTTAATAAAAGTAAGTAGGTGACCACTGGGTGGGGTGCTCACTGTGCAGGACAGTAGCGGGCACCCCGACTCCAGGGCAAGCGCCTGCTTGAGCGCCGGGGACAATTACTCTACCCGGCTGCGCCCAAGGTGGGCACCTGCGCCTAGTGCACGAGGGCACCGCGCGGGGCCCCTGCTGAGCGCGGAGGAAGGACCCACCAGCCTAGAAGCAGAGGCTCTGCCTCCAGTCTCTGCTCCGCTCCCCGGCACCGCCTCCTCCCTGCCCGGCCCCTCGGCGGTTTCCGGCGGAAGTCACCCCTCCCGCTGCTTGGGGCGGAACCTGGCTCGCACTTCCGGCGGGAGGATCCCGGCCGCGAGCGCCACGGTGGAGGTGAGTGGGCGCGCGGCGGGGGCTCCCGGAGGGGTCGGGGCTGGCGTGGGGCGGCGTCCCGCCCGGGCTGTGCGCGCGGCCCGGTCCGCGGGGGCCCGGCGTCCTCCCAGGCCGCCCGCCCTGCGCGCACCGCGTCGCCTGCCCCTCGGGGCACCTGCACAGTGCCAGGCCCTGCGCCCGGCGGGAAGCCGACACCCGACCCGCAAGCAGAGAGGCCGGGCGCCGCGGTCGGGGTGGGGTGCGGGAGACACGTGAGCAAACACGGAGACGTCAGATGGTGGGAAGGGCCTGGAGGATGGGTCCCCGGGGAAGTGTTCAGCGAGCAGAGGACGCGGACTTGATGTGCCTGTCAGACCGCGGGAAGCCACGGCGGCGGGGGCTGGGGACAGCGGTAGGAGGACGGGGTGGCAGAGGTCGGGGGAGGCCAGGTGGTAGGAGACCTGTGGGCCCAACCGAGGAGCCCGATCAGCCCTTGGAGGGTGTGGTCTGCTGTCGGTGTTCAGGCCACCTCTCTGGCTGCTTCGTGGACTCCAGGCTGTCGGGGACAAAAGTGGAAACATCGAGATAACGAAAGATAACGTGGCTGAGACTGTGGTTATGAAAGGGGAGGTGAAGAAAAGTGGACGGGTCAAGAAGTAATTGGTGGCCGAGCTGTTGGGGCAGGATTTGAGGAATGAAGGCCAGCCTGGTGTCAAAGATGACTTCAACTCTGATGTTTGCATTTGGTTTAAGTTACTGTGCATTACACTGGCGTTTACTAAATGACTTTGGAGTAGGTTGGGGGCGTGGGGAATAATTAAGATACCTTCCTAGGGCATCTTAGATTCAGATGTCTGGATTGGAGCTTCCAGAAGGACAACTAGATCTACACTAGTCTGCACTCATAGGAGAGCTAATTAAAGACATCACTGGCAAGTGGTTTGGGGAGCATGTGAATTAAGAAAGAAAAGAGAAACCAGGCTCTGACCCTCAAGCACCAGCTCTTACACGATGAGTTGAAGAGGTGGTGTCAACCAAGAAGACTGAAGAAGGAGCCAAGAAGAGCAGAAGACAAGCCAGAGGTTGTGGGTTCATAACATCTGAGGCATGTTTCCAGGAGGAGGAAGTGGTCAGTGTATAAAAAAAGAATAGGGAGTTGGCCCTTGAGGGGGGCAGGGTGTGGTGACTCAGGAGCAGTAGGGGCAGGAAGCGAGAGGAGATGAGGGAGTGGGCTGTCAGTGTGGGGGTGCTGGGGAAGTTTTGCTATAAAGGGAGCCAGAGGGAGGTACCTGTACACCATCCAGCAGCAGGTGCTGAACCTAATGCCATTGACTCCTCTCCCCAGGAGCCAGGTGGTTCTGGGTCCCTGACAGTAGGAGAAACTGAGTTCCAGAGTCTACTAATCTAGAGTAGGAGTGTTAGGATTTGCTCCAGGTCTCTAGCTTCCAACCTGTACTTTTCAGCACTAAGCTACAGTGCCGTGTTGAATTTGGAAACATGTCGAGCAGCTGGGTGCTACCCCGGTGCACAGCCCTACCCCAGGGTGGCTGCTGCTCCCCAGGAAAGTGAGGCAGAATGTGGAATTGGAAAAGAGCCTTTAGCCCCATAAG
This sequence comes from Glaucomys volans, assembly GCA_020662805.1. Lineage (NCBI taxonomy): Eukaryota > Metazoa > Chordata > Mammalia > Rodentia > Sciuridae > Glaucomys > Glaucomys volans. The sequence continues at coordinate 182,241 of JAJEJO010002289.1, read as the reverse complement.
CCTGGTCTCCCTTGCCACAGAGTAAGAGTGAGGACTCCTCCAGGTTCATGCCTGTGTCTCCAGGGCCCGGATATAGCGTTGTTTCATGGGTTGCGTGGAGTGTGTGGCAGCGCAGTTTTGAAGGGCCCTTCTAGCTGAGGTCAGGCTCTGTGTTTGGGGTAGGTGAGTTACCTTTGGGATGCTAATGAAATCGGAGTGTTGCCATCATTGAGACAGTGCTCCCTGTGGGCTGCGGGGGTTACAGGGACCTGGACAAGCTCTTTGAAGGAAAGGAATGATTTGAACAGCGCAGGAGGACACTGCATTGTTGGAGCAGGCACTGTAGCATAAGCATGAGGTGCAAGTTGATCCACAGAAGGGGAAACATGGCCCTAGGTTGAAGCCACTGGAAGGGCTGAGTGCTAGTAAGAAAGTCCCCTTAGTGTCAACATGTTCGCAACTGCCTGTGTAGCATAGGCAGTGGCTCTGGGTAAGGAGCACCTTCGATCCCAGGAAGTGTTGGCAACACCTGGACACAGTGTTGGTTGTTACAGCTGTGGGGGGAGGTGAGGCGCCTGCTGGCCTGCTGGCCTCTTGCATCTCCTGGATATTGACCAGGGATGCTGCTGAACATCCTGCCGTGCACAGGACAGGCCTCTTCCCCAAGGATTTTTCCAGCCCCAAATGTCAGTGGCACCAAGTGTGAGAAACTCTGGTGTAGAGGAAAGTGTGGGCCTCAAGCTTGCGTTGTGCAGGCTTGAGACCCCATTGCCCCACTCAGCTGCCGAAGCAGGAGTCTGGCTGGGAAGAGCAGGAGGAACTGAGAGACCCCTGCAGGAGGTTGCTGTGGTCCTCTGCGGAGAGGATGGGGGCTCAGGTAGCAGGAGTGGAGGTCAGGAGGTGTGATCATTTGGGGGTGTTTGCAGAGATGGAGCTGCTATGACTTGAGTGAGTGTGGCCCAGGGAAGGAGGAGTGGAGGAGGAGAGTGGTTTGGGCCCCACGGTAGGTGAGTGGGGGTGCCATGCTGTTCTGGGAAAGGGCAGGTGTGGGACACCTGAGGCCAGATGTCCAGGTAAAGGGGTCAAGTCACAGTTGATATTCCTCTGAGGTCCACGGGCATCAGCTGGGGTCCACACTGGGGAGAGGTCAGCTAGCAGAAGGCACATCATGCATTAGACCAGGTAAAACAGTGATGCACAACCCACTGGGTCCAGCGTGTCCTTTTCTGTTTTTTTGGCAGCACTGGGGTTGAACCCACTGAGCCACACCCTGAGCCTTTTTTTTTTTTTTTTTTGCAGTGCTGGGGATTGAACCCAGGGCCTTGTGCTTGTGAGGCAGGCACGCTACCAACTGAGCTATATCCCCAGCCCCACCCTGAGCCCCCCCCTTTTTTTTTTCTTTTTATTTTGAGACAGGGTTTCACTAGGTTGCCAAAGCTAGCCTCAAACTTGCAGTTCTCCTGCCTCCTAAGTCACTGGGATTACAGGCATATGCCACCACACCCAGCCCTTCACATGAGTTTTTAAAAATCAGTGTGCTTTAGCTACAATACAAGAGGAAAGTGACTGACAATAAAATGTGTTTCTACCTGGAAGTTCCTGGGTGCCGTACCCGAGTGAGGGTGAAGTGGCCGGTGGCCTCCCTTCTCTGTAGAACATCTGGGGACATGGTAGCCACAAACACAGACTCTCACAGCCATAGTGTGCCACTGCTCAGAAACCATGAGTGCCATGTTCCAGGTGATGTGGGTTTTTTTCAGAACAGAACCTCTTGGTACCATTTTGACAAAAAGTTCAGTTGCCCCCCAGCGTACATGGTAATTAAGTTTTTGGAATTTTCAGTGTCAGGTGTCAGGTCAGGCCGTAGAGAGCTGCTGTGTGTTTACATCTACAGCCGAGTTAGGGTCGGGTCCAGGTGACCACAGGCCAATCTTCCGCTTGCATGGCTAAGTCCTACAGATTGCAGAGTAATTCTTAGTCTGTGGACTCTGCCTCGTGGTCCTTGCTCCCTGTGTGCTAGCTGGATTCCCCCAAGTCACCACTACCGATTTCTAAAGCTCCTGTGAAGAGAACTGCAGCCCGTGGAGCCAGCTCTCGGTTTCCCTCGCAGGAGGCGAAGCGATAGGGCAGGTTTCAGAGTACAGAGCAGGTGCCGGCATGCCTGCAGACCCACGGGCGGGGGTGATCACCTCTAAGAAGGCTTCCAGAAGTGGCATTGTAGCAGGGTGGGGCGTCTCCAAGCAGGCAGTGAGGAGGACACAGCTGAAGCATCAGTGTGATGCTGGGCCCCAGCTCCCCCGGTACCGAGGGGTCCCCTCTCCCAGCCAGGCACGCTCTGGCGCTCCCCAGGGCTGCCTGCGGGTTGCTGGAGTGGCGGGGAGTGGTTTGTTTGAAGAGGACCCAACACAGGCTCCGCCTCTGAGGACAGTTGGTAGAGGCCAGGTCCAGACAGATACAGGTTTCCTAGTCCATTTTTAACCCCTGAAGACGAGATCAGTCCCCTGAAAATGACATGCATTCTGTCTGTCACTGAGTCGTCAGACCGAAAGGAGAACTTGTAGAATATCAGGTGTAGGTAGGGTTTTGTGTGGACACGCCATCCCTGTTCTCAAGTTCACAGCCTTGCAGAGGACCAGACATTACTCAGATCACACCCCACAGAAGTGCTATGAAGAAATAGTAGAGCCACCTGGATCTCAGGAATGAGTGTGGGGAGATCCCTGAGGACATGACATTTGTGCCCGCCATAAGTAGGATGAATTGAAAAATGGTCGAAGGGTGGGCGGGGTGTTCTGTTCCTCCAGGAGAGGGCCTGGTGTGCTGGGAGAACCGAAAGGCAGCCAACTGGACCTGGAGAGCCTGGGGCTGAGGCTGGCAAGACTGGCAGGGTTGGATCCCGGCCTGGGGAGCCCCAGGAAGGGTTTTGGCCTTTGTCCATAGAGCTCCGGAAGCTGCTGAAGGGTTTTAAGCAGTGGTCTACACGATCAGATTTACATGTTGAAAAGGTCATTTTGATGGCAGCCCATGGAGAACAGTTTGAAGTGACAAGGGAAGGGACGTGACCCAGGGCTGTGTGAGTGCTGCTCTTGAGTGTGGTCGCTGCAGAACCACCACAGCTGTCTTCTCATCTCTCCAGCAGCAGAACTGAGGTCCTCTGAGCCCTGCATCCAGCTCACCATGGAACGGGTCAGCATAGACCGCCAGCCCCTTAGGTGAGGACCCCACTGGGGCTCCACTGACCATTCCAAACATGGAGGCCAAGCGAACCCCTCCAGCCAGGGGATCTGCTTGTTGAAAGTTGTGGTCCAGCTGCCACTCTTCCTGTGTGCTGTCTTCAAAAGAGGTGCCTGTCTCGTGGCCTAGGAGCTCGGGCGCCACCACCTCCACGGATGGGGAGGTGGGCCCTTGACGTGGCCTTTGTATGGAAGGTGGTGTTGACCCTGGGGCTGGTCCTTCTCTACTACTGCTTCTCCATCGGCATCACCTTCTACAACAAATGGCTGACGAAGGTAACTGCAGGCCTCACCAGTGCAGGGTGCTGGGACAAAGGTGCCACAATGGGTATGGCCATATTTTCCCACAGTGACTCTTGCCTGAGTGTGGGCTGTGGGCAGGGCTGGCAGAATAACCAGCAGGTGTTGAAGTGGAGACAGCACCAGCTGGGAGTGAGTCCCCGGCTTGCCACTTCTCCTTGTGACCTCCAGAGTGGGGACAGATAGTCTCTCCGTGTAAGGGATTGTAATGCAGCTGAGCACCCCTCACTGCAAAGCAGGGGATCAACCCTTCCCACCCTGTCACCAGCTAGAGGGAGGAAGTGGGCCCCAGAACAGGGCAGCCCTCTGAGGCAGCCTGGGTGTCTGCTTTGGACTCTGCAGAGCTTCCACTTCCCCCTCTTCATGACGATGCTGCACCTGGCCGTGATCTTCCTCTTCTCCGCCCTGTCCAGGGCGCTGGTTCAATGTTCCAGCCATAGGGCTCGCGTGGTGCTGAGCTGGACCGACTACCTCAAAAGAGTGGCCCCCACAGGTATGTGTCCTGATGGGAGGGGAGCTGCTGGAGGACCAGAGAGAAGCCCTCAGGGCCTTGAGTTCCAGTCCCCTGGCTCCCCATGCCTCCTCATGCCCCCTGCCTCCCCCCCTCGCCCCGCCATCTCTTGAGTTCTCCCTGTCTTCCCCTCCCTGCCACACACCCAGGAAGCCCCTGCAGCGCGCAGGCGAACCTGCAGTGTGTGCATGCACCGCGGTCAGGTGTGGGTGGGCAGGTACTGAAGGACAGGTGGGACCACCTGGTGCTGGTGTCACACACCCAGCAGTATGTGAAGTTTGAAGGGCCAGGTGCCCTGTTGAGTTTATTTGATCCCCAGGGAGAAGGGTTTTCCCAGGAGGATTGACCGGGTAAGGAGAGGATCCCTCCTAGTGAGGCCTGGGATATTCAAATCAGTTGACAGATGAGGATAGCAGCCCCATTGCTGGACCCGCCCCACTTCTTAGCCAGGCATTTACCATTTAGTTACTGGGTGGAAAGGAAGGCCTCGGGCTTCCTTGGGCTCCCAGGAAGGAAGCCGGGGCAGGGCGAAATGGCCTCTTCAACCACCTTAGGGACAGAGCGGCCACCTGGCTGGGTGTTCCTGTGCTGCCTCAGCCATGGGTCCCCCTTGTGTCCACAGCACTGGCAACAGCACTTGACGTGGGCTTGTCCAACTGGAGCTTCCTCTACATCACTGTCTCGCTGTGAGTACCGGCTGCTGTCTGCGCACCTGGCCGATGGGCCAGCCACTCCATCACTCTCTGGGACCAGTCCTTGCTCTCTCAGCTCCTCCCTGGCACCCAGCAGCTCTCCGAGAAGTCTCCAGCCTCTTCCGTAAGCCCAGCGCAGAGGGGACGCTGTGCCTGCCAGGCAGCGGGGGAAGCCAGGGGATGCGGACAGAGCACTGCAGTCGCGGCAGGGGCAGAGCAGCAGAGCAGAGGAAGGGGCTGGCCGCAGAGCACGCAGCCGCGGCAGCGCCCACTGTGGCACAGGCTGGGTGATAGCTGGTTCTATGGCATTGGCTTCAGAGGACACAGTCCTTCGTGTCCTCTCTTCTCTCATCTGTTCTTCCTTTCCTGGTCTCGGTCAAGGGCTAGGTAAAGGATAGGACGCCAGTGTCAGACACAGCCTTGTCTCCCAGTGATAATCAGGGGCCTCTGAGAGTCTTCCGATGACAGGTCCCTTACCAGCTCAGATGCCTCAGGCAGGCTGCTTTTGGTCTTTTGTACCCAGGTTGCCCTGCTGCCCAGAGCAGTGCCAGTTGCTCTCTGGAAAGTCAGCCCCCTCCCCCTTCCAGCCTGCTGATCTGTGCTCTGGGCTCTCTTCTGGGTGGTGGGTCTGAGCCCTGGCTCCCGCAGTGCAGTGTGGGTAATTTCCACTTGCAGGTACACGATGACCAAGTCTTCAGCTGTGCTGTTCATCTTGATCTTCTCTCTGATCTTCAAGCTGGAGGAGCTGGTGAGGCCCCACATCTCTTTTGTCCTTCCTACCCCTGTGCACACCCAGAATAGAAGAGGAAATCTGAGCAGTGAGTTGTCACCCTGTGACAGAGGAGACAGGCCCAGCCCAGGTGGCAGTCACTTACTCTTCTGAGAAGGGACCTAGGCATAGGGACAATATGCAGAGTATTTAGAAACAAGTGTGTCAGCAGCTGACAGAAGAAAGCAGGAGGGTCCTGGAGAGCCCTGCTGTGCAAGGTGGTGGTCCTCGTTCGCTGGGCCAGGGAGGGGGAGAGGCCACCTGCAGCTTGGAACAGATGGCAGAGAGCACTGCAGTAGAATAGGTGGGGATGCTGGGGACATGCCAGCCGAGTGTCAACCCCGCATCCGTTAGCAGGCGAGGACTGCCCCTGACTTCCTGGAGTGGTTAGGGTAGAAGGGTTCCTAACCCAGAGGAAGCCAAAGTGGACACTGACCCCAAGCTCTGGGTGTGAGGAGCCCCCAGGTTAGCTGCACCTGCTCCCCCTCCTCTAGCGTGCGACACTGGTCCTGGTGGTTCTCCTCATTGCTGGGGGCCTCTTCATGTTCACCTACAAGTCCACACAGTTCAACGTGAAAGGCTTCTCCCTGGTGCTGGGGGCCTCGTTCATCGGTGGAATTCGCTGGACCCTCACCCAGATGCTCCTGCAGAAGGCTGAGCTGGGTGAGCATGGGCGAGGGTCAGACACAGGCAGGCTGGAAGCCGTGCCTGTACCGCCAGACCTCATGACCGCTGTGTCCCCGCCCTGCAGGCCTCCAGAACCCCATCGACACCATGTTCCACCTGCAGCCACTCATGTTTCTGGGGCTCTTCCCTCTCTTTGCCATATTTGAAGGTATGTTGGGCCAACCCTCCCCCCCAGCACCTCAGAACAGCAAATCCTCCATCCCTGCGTGGTGCCAGCTGCAGAGGTTGCCAAGATCAAAGACAGCCCCACCCCTGCCGCCGTGGTTGGGGCTGGGACCAAATGACTAGAATCCAGTCTGATAATTGCTTCAGAAAGAGTGTGTAAAACACAAGGACAGTGAGGAAGGTGACTGCGTACTGAGTGCTGAAGGGACACCAGGACTGTGTTCATCTTTTTTTTATTTTGCTTTTTTTCTAGTATTGGATTGAACCCAGGGGCACTCTACCACTGAGCTACACCCCTTTTGATTTTTTTATTTGGAGACAGGGTCCTACCGTGTTGCCTAGTCTGGCCTCAAACCTTCGATCCTCCTGCCTTAGCCTCTGGAGTAGCTGGGACTACAGGCCTGCACCACCACGCCTGGCTATTTTAATTATTTCAAACACACTTACCTCATTTAATCCTCCCAGAAAACGCATGTGGTGGTACTGAAATTGTCCTGGTTTTCATATGAAAGAAACTGAGGCTCAGAAGGAAAGAGAGCTTGCCCAAGGTCCCACTGCTCATAAAGACACCAGAACTTGGACCCAGCCTCCTGGCTTCAAGTGGTTAAGCCCACTCTTCCCTGCCTTGCAGGCTGCCCCTAAGAGGGGCCGAGTCACCACCTGTTTCCGGATGGTGGAGCAAGTCAGAAAAGCTTCCCAGGCTGTCTGTGCATTCTGGCAGATGAGTGGGGTGTGGTGGTCCAAGGCAGGCAGGGCGTCCTGGGAAGGACAGGAGATTCAGTCACATGTGTCCTGTAACTGCGGCATCGGCTGTGCAGGCTGGGGGCCGGGGGCCAGCAGGAGCCTGGGCCCGGAGCAGGGTTCCCTCCCCCTGGGCTTCCAGAGGAGGGAGGCAGGGAGAACTGGGAGGGCGGGCAGCACAGCGCCACCTTCCTTCCTCCAATTTTTGGGATTAGTCTTTGTCCTCTATTTATTCTTCCTCCCAGAGCCCCGACTGTCCTCAGGGTCATTACAGAAAATTCTGTCCTGCATCCATTTAAGTTTCAAGCAGCGAAGCGTCTCCAGCCTCCCTGAGAAAATTATTCTGCAGCCCGTTGTCCAGGAAACTTCTGTTCAGAGCCTCATGTTTTTCCTCTTCAAAAATCTCTCTCATTCCTTCATTATGCCCCCTGCACCAAACACCACCCTCCTGGCCCCCCTGGTGTCTGCACCGTCCCCCGTCTGCAAACCCTCATCTGAAAGCCCCGTAGTCGCCTCTTAGCAAAGCTCATGGATTTAGCTCCTTTAATCTTTTCTGGTAAATTAATCCCCCAAGCGCCTTCATTACTTATGTTGCTCTTCCCCGAATTCCCTGCCATTTGCCCACGCCTTGGCAGCCCTGCTGAGCTCAGCCCCAAGCAGGATGTCCTGCATTGAAGGCCACTGGCCAGCGGGGGCTGGGGGTGGGCAGGGGCTGTCACTCTGCTGCTTTAGCGCTTCCCTCCCAAAATGCCCAAGTGCTTGTCAGCGTCCAGTTCCCTCAGGTGTCTCTTGCACGGAATGCAGGCTAACTCCACCCTCTACTGATACACCGTGTGGATCTTGCTGGGCACCTGGGGAATTGTCCCTTCAGAGGGACAGTGTTGGAGGGACTCTTGAAAGTCCATAGGCAAACCGTCATCTGTTCACGTAGGTGTGTGTTTTCTTTTTGAGAAATGCCATCAGCCCAGCCACTGGGTAGGCTGAGGCAGGAGAATTGCAAGTTCAAGTCCAGCCTTGACTACTTAGCAAGACCCTGTAAATAAAGAAATCAAAGGGGTTTGGGGTGTGGCTCAGTGGTAGAGCACCCCAGATTCAATCTCTGGTACCAAAAAGATGGGAGGGCGGCTGGTCAGGTGGTGCTGCTCGCTAGAGGAATGCCAGTCTAGACAGTCCTGCCGTTTTATATCAAAAGGGAATAGCTTGGCCCACGTCCCATGGCTGTGTAGTAGCAAGACCTGGGTTTGGGCTTGGAGGCAGGACGCTTGCCTGCCATCCATGAGGCCCTGGATTCCATCCCCAGGAACGCGCGCGCACGCGCGCACACACACACACACACACACACACACGCACACACGTACAAAAGCTGGTGCTGTTGCAGCGTATGGCCGTGCCGACCCCCCCACATCAGCCCTCAGATCCACGTCACTCCCTGTTGGGACCGCCAGCTGGAATTGCCCTGGGGCTGCTGGCAGCTGCTCCGGCTCCTCTAGTCTCCCCAGGTCTCAGGCCACTTGTGTGGGATTATCCCATACCTCCCTTCTCCCCCCAGCTGTGGAGGGTCAGCCGGTGCTCCTGTGTCAGCCACCTGGGTGAGGACAGGGCTGGGTGCCCTGGCCTCCCGCGCTCTCTCCCACATTGCTTCCAGGTCTGCACTTGTCCACATCTGAGAAAATCTTCCGCTTCCAGGACACCGGGCTGCTCCTGCGGGTACTTGGGAGCCTCTTCCTTGGCGGGATTCTCGCCTTCGGTTTGGGCTTCTCTGAGTTCCTCCTGGTTTCCAGAACTTCCAGCCTCACTCTCTCCATTGCTGGCATTTTTAAGGTACAGACTTGGAAGTGACCCCAGTCCTCCCTTAGAGGGGCCCTGTAAAGCTTTCTCGCCAGCAGCTTCCATCTCAGCTCCGGGCCCTTTGAGAGGAGACCCAGGTGCTCAGTTAAGTGACAGGCACCATGCTCCTGGCTCTCCTCTCTCCACCGTCCCCTCAACCAACACTGAGTCAGGTGATCTTCCCTGCAGAGATGGGCAGACAGCTGCAGAGCTGCTCCCATCGGAGGGTGCACAGTGGGGTGTCAAGGCCATCCAGGACTTCGCTAGACCTGGGGTGCGTTTACATTTACTTCAGGAGCCACAGGTTGAGAAGCCCCCGTCCAGACTCATCAGTAAAGAGCTCCGTGATCGAGTGGCAGCGTCTGCCCTGGGCTCAGCAAGACAGTTGCCCAGCAAGTCTTGCCTTTTCTGGCACCTTGAAGCCCTCCCCCTGGCCGCTCTTCCTACGCCTCCCCATCCCCCACCATTTCTGCAGCTACCTGCTCAGGACCAGGCAGGACCCCCGCCCCAGAACCGAGGTCCCTGTGGGCCTCTGGCTGGCCACCAGCAATGCGCCCTAGCTGGGGTTCTCAGAGTGCACGTTCGCCAGTTCCATGTGCAGTCACTGTTTATGAAGGACCTGGAGCATTGTGTCCTCAGGGCCCAGTGTGACCCTGTGTTTACCCGAAGGCGCTAGGGCTGCCCATCAGCAGGGGCCCCGGGCCAGGACAGCTAACCTGTGCAAGTGGCGCAGGCCACACCCCCCACCCTGGGTCTTCTGTGTCTCTTTTATTCCCAGCGGAATTCTGTGAAATTCTGCCTGCTTTGTGCATCTCAGTGACAAACCTGCTAGCAGGCAGGCTGTCCCTCCCCTCTTCACCCTCCAGGCCTGCCCTTCCTGCCCTGGCCAGGAGCCCCAGCTGTGCAGGCCCCGCCCTCCTCCCATTGAGAAGGCCCGCCTCCTGCTGACCCTCACCCGCGCTCTGCCCACAGGAAGTTTGCACTTTGCTGCTGGCAGCTCACCTGCTGGGCGATCAGATCAGCCTCCTGAACTGGCTGGGCTTCGCCCTCTGCCTCTCGGGAATATCTCTGCACGTTGCCCTCAAAGCGCTACACTCTAGAGGTAACTGGAGCCCTTTCCAGAAGCCTCCGTTCTGTGATGTCACTCTTCCTGCCTCGTGGCCCCCTGATTCCCCTCGCCCCAGCCCTGCCTGCCCTGAAGAGCCTGTGGCTCTGGGCCTCCCTGGAGTGGTGGCAGCCTCGCGCTGTCTCCAGTCCAGCCTCCTCTCCTGGCTGCTGCTGTGACTCAGAAAGTGTGCCTGGTGGTACGGGGGACCTGGGTGACTCACACATGCAGGGCAGCCACGGGCACCGTTTTGGGGTCCATAACTGTGATCTCTACCTCAAGGTGATGGTGGGTCTAAACCCCCGAAGGGCCTGGGCTCCAGCCCCGACCTGGAGCTGCTGCTCAGGAGCGGCCAGCCAGGGGAGGAGGACAACGAGGAAGAGGACTACTTCGTGGCCCAGGGGCAGCAGTGAGCAGCCAAGCCAGCGGTGCTCTGTGACCAGCAGCTGGGACCCTGTGACTTCGCAGCAGCTGGGAGCATGCTGGGAGTCACCGGCGGGCAGCTATGTCAGGGGCTTATGGCTCCTACGCTTCCCTTTCCTTCAGAGTGGCCAGTGGGGTGAGCACCAGGCCAGCCTGGGACCTGGCTGGTGCTTGGCGCATGCTGCGCTAGAATCATGGAGAAGGAAGTGGGTGGGTCCTTCGAAGCCATTGGCCAGCCCTGAGCCCAAGACTAACTTCGTAGACGGCTGCTTTCCAAGGGCCTGACCAGACTGCAGGGCAGTTGGGGATGTGCAGAGGTCGCGCCTCATCACCTGGACAGCATCTTTCTCAGCAGATTTATTTATAGTTTGGAACTAAACGGTTTCTGGTCCAGTGGCCACTCACATTGCCTAGGGGCGTGGGGGCAGGGAGCGCCCTGGCCCTTCTCTCCCTGATGGGGGGCCTCCCCCCAAGTGACTGGGCCAACCCTGGCCTCCTGCATCTCCTGCTTGCCCCTCTGCGGGGCCCACCGCACCTGCAGGCAGAAAATAAACGAGTATTTCCTGAGTACAGTGTCCTGGGGACCTGACATGTTCTTCGCCACCTAGATTTGAAAGGGATCCTGGCTTTATCCCTTTCCATGTGACCTTAAGTGAATACTTAACCTCTCTGTGAAATGGAAATAATATGAGTCTTTCCGAAGATTGTTACTGTATTTGTAACAGATTTAAGTGTTAAGTTTGTTTTTAAAATCCTTTTTAACAACCAAGAGATCAGGACCTTGGAGAGAGAGAGAGCTCCCTGAGTGAGCGGCCTGCACCTCCATGCAGGTCCCATGCTGCTCCTGTAAAGCATCCTGGGACCTACCTTCCATCACCCCTCTTGGACTTAACCAGCCCCTTCTCCAGTGCAGGGTCCTGTGAGATGGTGTGGGCAGGGACCAAGCCCCAGCCCCATGCCTGTGTTTCTGAGCGACCACCCTACATGTGCTCTGGGTACTCACAGCAGGTGGCGCCCTTGCACCAGGCTGCAGCCCTCAGCCTGCCAGCCTGCCACCACTGTCCAGATCCAGGCAGAGGAGGCGGCTCTGTGGAGGCCCAAGGTGGGCTCTTATAAAAGGCTGGCCCTACTGAATCTGCTGGAATTCACTGGGCTGAGCCTAGGACATCAATACTTCGAAATGGGTCTGCAAACTTCCTTGTAAAGGACAGATAGTAAATATTTTCGGTTTGGGGACCATATGGCATCTGGTACAACTTCTCAGCTCTCTGTTGTAGCATGAAAGGAAGCCACAGCCATTACAAAACCAGAGGGCGTGGCTGCGTCCCAGCAAAACCTGACTTGGAAGGAAGACCTCGGCTTAGACTAGGGGCTGCTGCTTGCCAGCCCTGCTGAGGACGGACCCAGCTTGTGGAGCCCAGCTCCCAGGCAAGGGGGACCCGCCCTCGGCTTCCGGGGAGGATCAGCCTCCAGTTCTCATTCCCTGCTGACGTCAGCAAGTAGGCCACCCAAGGAGCCCTGGTGCTGCCCTTGCCTGGTCCTCTGCCTGCCTTGGATCCTGCAGTTCAGAGGCCAGGATGAAAGGAAGCCGGCTTCCATTTAGATGAAGGGAGAGCCAGCCAAGAAGGACTGCGGAGGTGGCCTCCGAGCTGCTTCTTGGAGGCGGAGCGCCTGCCGCAGCCCCAGGGCGCAGGTGGATGGTGGATGAGCCCTCCCTGGCCACCCCCCCTGGGCTGTCTGGTGCGGTAATTACAGGGTACAGCACAGGGGCCCTCGTGGTACTCATGTTGGCCTCAATGACAGCCCCTCACTTAGCAGCAATTACCAGCCAGGCCTAGAGGAGGGCCCCCTCCCCTGCTCCCCTACCCAGCCCACCATCCCTGGCCTCCAGGCCAGATAGTGTTCACCCTGGCTCCGAGCCCTCGACCACCGAGCTGTCTGCAGCCATTGCATCTCTGGGCTGCAGCGTCACCATGGCAACTCGGTGCTTGCACAGGTTGAGAGAAGCTGAGGATGTGACTGGTCTCTCCCGGCTGTGCTGTCTGTCCCCAACAGAAGGGGAGGAGGGATCAGGGCTGACCTGCAGGTGCGAGTTTTAAGTGCTTACATGCCCACTGCCTCTCCCAGAAGCCCCCAGTGGGAAGAAGGTTAGTGCCCCCAATATATGAGGATGTCTGCAGTTGGCATTGTAGTGGGGACGAGAGCAAGCTGGAGTTTGCTGTGGGAGAGGCCTGAGCCACCAGGCAGGACCTGGCATACCTGCATCTTCATTCTGGAACTTGCCTCTGCCTTGGGGGCCCAGGGGACTATCTGCAGCTGTGTCTGCTCCAATCTGCTGTGAACCCCTGAAAATCCCAGTGGCACGAGATAGTTACAGGGCACCAGGAGAATTCTCCCTGTGGTGCTTGCCACATGGAGTAGCTATGAGTTGGGTTCCTAATTTCCTGTCCAGAGAACCAAGAGTGGGGACCCCCAAATCCTCATCCATTTAGGGCAGCAGCATTCAGACTGCTGGCCACTTGGCAGGCACTGCTGGACTTGAGGACAGAGATGTTTGTCCTTGGAGCCGCCCCTCCTCCCAGCCCAGACAGGGAGAAGAGATAGGCAGGAGATGGGAATGGGGAGGAAGGGAGAAGGGACCGGCCACTGACGCCCTGTGGCCCTTCACACAGGCTATGAATCCTGAGCAGCCCGTGCAGTAGGAATCGCTGCACTATTTCATGGTTGTGGAAACCGAATTCACAGAGGCGAAGCATCGTAGGGGTCAAGAATTCAGCCTGGGGCCACCACCAGACTTAGGTTCACTTTGCTCTGCCCTGTGACCTTGGCGTGCTGCTGGCCCTCTCTTCCTTGTCTGTAAAGAAGGAATGATAATCCACCTCCTAATGGAGCGGCTGCAAAGAGAAAACAATGTGCAAATTGCACGGTGCTGGGCACATGTCCTTTAGCTCTCAGTGAAAGTCAGCAGTGACAATGTCACAACCTGCCCAGCGACAGAGCATGCAAGGGGAGCGACCAGCACCAAGGCCTCCAGGGTTCCCATCCTTGCCTCACAGCCTGGCACAGAGGAGCCACTTAGTAGACATTGGTCTGTGAAGGAGTTTCCAGTGGTGGGAACTGAAGTCGGGGTTTGTAGGTTTTAACTTTGGAGCTATTCGCCCGAGGCTGGGGCAGAGCTCAGCTCCATGGAGCACTTGGCCGGCCTGCTGGAGGCCCCGGCTTCCACCCTGGCACTGGGGGCGGGGGGGGGGGGGGATGATTCGCCCTGTAAGAAGATGCTGTAGCCACCTCCAGCAGCCCCTCATGCCAGGCCTCAGCCTCCCGCCTTCCCACTGAACCTGTCCCCCTAACAGCACAGCCCTGACATCACCTGCCCCCCCTTCACAGTAACCAGTTAGCTTGACTTCCATTCCCATGGTTATTTACAGTTTCATTGGCAACTAGTACATTTTCTGGAGCAGGCGTGGCAGTCCCACTGGCTTTGGCTGGTGGGGTGTCCCTTCCTCCTGATACCTGATGAGAAGGGCTCCTGCTAGAGGCGACAGAGGGACAGAACAGAGGACTGAAGAGAGCACATTAGCATGTATTCAGGAAAGGTCTCCGCAGCACCTACGAGGGGCCAGCCATTGGTAAAAGGAGTCACTGACACATGTCCCTCTCCTCCAGGAACTTCTGCCAGGGCTTTGAGCCCAGTGGCTCCCTGGAAAGCGACTTAGAGATGGAGACTAGAGCTGCTGTTGACTAGAAGGCCGTCCTGGGAACACACCTGTGGAAGGAGCGGATGGACAGGGATTCACAGAGGAGAAGCCAGCTTTCCCACGGCGGCCTCCCAGCCCTGCCCGCCCCACAGCTGGGCCCTAGAGCTACAACAGCCCTGCAGAGGCATCCTGAGACAGGAGGCAGGCTCCAGTCACTCCACCCCATTGGTGACCACTCATTGGCAGGGACCTGCCCCTGGAAGGAGGCCTGACCTCAGGCCAGGTAGGTGTCTTCGAATCAAGAGAGTCCCCCAGGAGGTTGGCAGCCAAGGGCTGTCTTCTCACCACACTCCCATGCTCTCAAAGCACTGCCCCCGTGAGCATGGTACCCAGGGCCACAGCCTGCCTCCAGAGAGAACCGGGATCCATGAAGAGGGACGCCACAACTGGCACGTATGTACGTATGTGCATTTTCCTGGGAGAGCGCCCTGCACCCCCAAAAGATCAAGAACTGCTGGTCCAAGGAAAGCCCCAGACTTGTCCAAAAGTTCAGTGGGATCAGAGAGGTGTACCTAGGTGTTCAGCAGGAAGTCTGGATGAACAGGCGGTGGGTGGATGGATGATGGATAGCAGTTGGAGAGGTGGATGGGACTGGTGAATGGAGGGAGGGGGTGATGGTGGGCGATGGATGAGTTGGGGGCTGGGTAGAGGCCATAATTGAAGAATATCCAGGAGGCACAGAAATAGGAGGAACCAATTCTGCCTGGGTCTATCTGTCGGGGGAAGGAGACACTTCCAGGAAGGGCTGAGTCTTGAGGACTAAATAGGAGTTTGCTAAGCAAGGCCCGCAGGTGTGGGTGAGCGCAAGGACAGGGGCGGTGTGTTTGGGAGGGAAGAACTAATTCCCCATGGCTGGCTGGAGGGGAACGAGAGGGGTGGACAGGGCTTCCTGCCTTTGAAAAGCCCCAGGACCCTGTTAGGGACTGTTAGTTCCACCAGGTTCTCTGGAACAAGCTGATATCTCTCCTCCCCCACCTCACTTAACAACTAGGGGGGTCTCTTAACAACTGGGGGTGAGGGAGGGGGAGGAGGCTGACCCTAAAGAGAATTCCACACCAGCGAAGCAAGCCTCATCATTCCCCACGCCTTTCCCTCCAGATTTCCTTTAGTCCTGCAGCCCATCCAGAAGTCTTTGTTAATGGTGATCCCACTTTGCAGATGAGAAACAAGATCAGAGAAGCTAAGCGACTTGCCCAAGGTCACTCACCTCGGTAGCCACCAAGCAGGGAGTCCTCTCCCCAGGGCTCCCGACCCCAGAGCTCTGCCCTGTCTCCCCTGCACCCCGCAGTGTCTGGTCCCCTGCCTGACAGCAGGCCGTCTCTGCCTCTCATCCCTCTGGTTAGGGATGAGAATAATGGCCCTCGGAGGGGCCCAGGGTCTAGCTGGGTGGCATCCTGCTGGTGATATTTTGCCCAGGGAGGAATCTCCCACTGAGCCCTCGCCTCCCGTGCTGTTCCCGGGCTGCCCCATGAATTAAACATGCCCCCGTGGTTAACTCAGTAATGCTTTTATTAATAGTTAATTACTCAACGCGCACTGGGGAAATGAGACTCACTCAGGCCTCGTAAATTAAGGCAGTGATCTCGTGAAGGGAGCCGGTGGGAGCGCAGTGCCGGCCCCTTCGCTCCCTGCACCTCTGGGCCTGCCATTTAGTGGCGCTAAACATGACAAGCTGGGGTGGGGGAGGGGCAGGAATCGTCCCCGGGGAGCTGGGAAGTGGAGGCGGGCATCTGGTGGCCTTCCTAGGGGAGACAGGGCCAGAGGAGAGGTGGCTGCCGTGCCAGCTAGGAAATGTTATTCTGTGCCTTGGTGGCTGTCATAAGCCCGTGTTGCCTGTCACTGCCGGGGACTCAGTGCGGCCTCCAGGGATTCTCAGACAGGGCAAGGTCACCTGTCTCAGGTGAGGGACTTCCGCACGAAGCCCCAGCAGCTGCCAGCAGGACCCCCTCACTGCCTGCCAGGAGCCCAGATCCAAGGGCCCGGGGGGAGGGGGGGCTGCTCCTCAAGGCCTTGTCCCTGCGCAGACTCCCCACCGAAGCCAGTTTCCCCCATGATGTCGCTGCAGGCTGGATAAGGGGCTCATTCTAACCTGGCTCTGCTTTTCTAAATTTAACTTTCTCCGGTATTTTGTTTCCTGGGAGACAGAGCCCCTCCATTTGTCTTCCAGGGAGAAGCAAGCCTCAGCCCGCTCTGAACCTACTATGTGCCAGGGCCTGTCTGTCCCCACGATTTGCACCTATTAGCTTTAACTTCTAGCATCTGACTCCCCATCATGTGGCTCTATTTCGGCATCTGACAATGGAGATAATGATACCTGTATCTGAGGTTGTCCTGGCGATTCTGTGAACTACTGAGAACACCTCCCTCAGTGGCCGCTGGTAACACCTTCTTCACTACCAAGGCGCCAGCAGGGTCTTACCCCACTTTACAGATCAGCAAAATGAGGCTTCACGTACATTCTTTAACTCATCCAAGGACACACAGCCCAGAACTTTCTATTGCCAAAGCTCATCATCCTCCTTCCTTGGAGGTGATGTGGAGAGCTGGTCCCCATTCTAGGAGAGCACATCAGCCAAGGCCCAGGAGCCAGGAAAGATCCGCTCATCTGTCCCCAGGTCACAGGCCACCCCCCTCAGCAGGCAATGCAGGATGAGATTCAGGGAGCCCAGGCTCTGGAGTTGGGTTGGGCTGGGTTCAAATCCTACCATACCCACCAACTATCGCTTGCCTCAGCGGAGCCTCAGTTTCCATGTCTGGAGAAATGGGCTCATGGTGACACCTACATCCTTGGACACTCACAAGGATTTCCTTTTGGGAGTACCTGACATCTAGCAGTCTTCTGTCTTTCAGAACTCGCTGTACTATTTTTGGTATGTCGCTGGGGATAGCAAGAAGCCTCCCTGGCCAGGTTGTAGGAGGCCCACAGAAACAGCTGCACCAGCTGCCTTGGGAGCTGGAAAATGCAGGACAGGTGAGCCGCTGGCGTCCTCCATCAAGGCTCGTTCTGGGGACTCCACACTCCCCATCTGCACAAGACCACCCTGGCTCTCCTGGGTGGTGATGGAGAGGACTGGGACCCACTGTCACCCCACACCAGTACCAGGACCAGACACTTGGCAGGCAGAGGTTGGCCTTGGTCTGTGCCCCCAAACTGCCAAAGAAGCGCGGGCAAGGAGTCTGGGTGGGAGCTTGAAGCAGCCCTGTTAGGGAGCACAAGCCACAGAGGAGGGCGGCTCGGGGTTCATATATAATACGCAGCGTCAGATTTAAATGTCACTGCTGCCGGCGGCTGACCCGGGTTCCCGCACAATGGGCCGCGAGGGGCGCCTGGCCGCCTCTTCATCTTCCTGGCGGGAGCTGACCAAGGGAGGGAGATTTGGTTTCTTAAAAAACTAAATAGTTGTTGAGCACTCTGGCGTTGCCTGGCAACAGCCGAGGGGGAGAGAGAAGCATCTTATTGTTTAAAGTTATTCTTGCTCCATTTCAAAGGTATGCTCTGAAAAGAGCGCATTCTCCCGGCAGCCTGGGCCCTGCCAACCGCCAGGCCCATCCCAGGCCCATCCAGGGCCCATCCCACCTCATGGCCGCTGGCTGTGGGAGGGGTCCTGGGGTTGTGGCCACACTGGACTTGGTGCACCCAAGGCAGCCTCCCGCCCCCAGCCCTGGGGACGCCCACGGTGCAAACACACAGACCACTGTGAGGCCTCAGACACAAGGACAGTGACTTAGGGAGCAGCTCCACCCAGGACTGAAGCTGGAGGATGGGGACCTGATCACGCACCTTCCAGAGGTGGGCACCTTGGTTTCCAAACCCAGCCAGGGGCAAGAGGAAGGTGGCTGTGTGGGGTCATTACTCGGGGACAATGGTTTAGTGCAGCCACCAGGATCACTGGAGGCCATGTGAAGCAGCTGGCATGGTGTCCCCTGCCCCTCCACGACTTGATATTGAATTGTTTACTCATCTCCCTTCCCCACGAGACCGTCAGCTCCCTGACAGCAGGGCTGCGTCTATTCTTCTCTGTGTGTTCTTGTAAACTGCCTCAAATCCTTTCAGGAGCAAAGCAAATTCTGAAAATCCAAATGAGATGTACATATTGTTTTAATTAAACATGTTTAGATCATGAATATACACACATTTTACAGAATTCCAAATGTTCAAAGGAAAAAATACCCATGTCTCCTGGTACCCAGTTTCCCTGCACAGGGACAGTTGTGGTTTCCTCCTTCCAGTGTATCCTTCCAGAAATATTGTCATGTAGACACAAATGAGCATCGAATAAGATACATTATTCATGTCTCTAGCCTCAGTGTGGAGCACAGGCCCCAGCGGATGGTAACAGAGAGATGGGTGAGGGGTGATGGATGGATGGGTGGATGGATGGGTGGATGGATGGATGGATGGGTGGATGGGTGGATGGGTGGATGGATGGATGGATGGGTGGATGGGTGGATGGATGGGTGGATGGATGAATGGGTAGTTGAGTGGATGGATGGGTGGATGGAGGAATGGAGGGAGGAATAGATGAATGGATGATGGGTGGATGGAGGACAGATGGAGTGGGGGAGGGATGCATGGGTGGAAAGATAGGTAGATGGATGGATGTATGGATAGGTGGATGGACAGAGGGAGGGAGGGAAGGAGGGATGCATGGGTGGAGAGATAAGTAGATGGATGGATGGGTAGATGGGTAGATGGATGGATGTATGGATGAATAGATGGATGGATGATGGGTGGGTGGTGGTGGATGGATGGATGGATGGATGATGGGTGGGTGGTGGATGGATGGATGGATGGATGGATGATGGGTGGGTGGTGGTGGATGGATAGTTTGTTGTAGCTCTTGAGCTACCAGATCTCTTTTCTCACATGTGTCTGAGTAAGAAGACCTTGAGAAAGATGACAGGCCAGCATTGGACATGTCCAATCTGAGGGGTCCCTCATGCAGATGGAGCTATCTCATAAGCAGTTGGATTTGTGGTTGTATCAGGCAGGAATTTTATCCTGCCATTAATAACTTGACACAACTACAATGCCTTGAGCCCATGATGGTTTATTTTCTCAGGATGGGAAGTCCAGATGGAGGTTCCACTCTCGAGGACATCACATCAAGGGTGCTGTGATTCCCTTGACCTTTCTCTCCTGGTTCCAAAAAAAAGTTCTTGGAGGAAGAGGACTTCCACCATCAGCAAGAGGAAGAAGAGGGACAAAAGAATGAGTCAGCATCCCATAAAAAGCCCACTCCTAGAAGCCCCACCCTATGACTTTAATTAGATCTCCATGGCAACCCCTAACTGCAAAGAAGGCTGGGATGTGTGGCCTCTAAGCTGGGCACGGTACTCCCCCAGATAATACTGGGAGGAAGGGAGATGTGGAAAAAAGGAAGGCAATTGGCAGCCTGGCCACAGGGGCAAAGAGTCAGAGGAGAGAGCCTGCCAGAGGACGGAAAGCTGGAGAGAGCATCCCAGGGAATGGCAGGAACAAAAGCCCAGCTGAGAATGTCCCTGGCATTCACTTCACAAAGTCCCAGTGACTCCAGCCTCAAAGAGCAATGCATCCTAGCTAGGTGCAATGGTGAATGCCTATCATCCCACAACTCCAGCTATGGGATATGGAGGCTGAGGCAGGAGGATCATGAGTTTGAGGCCAGTCTAGGCAACTAAGTGAGACCTTGTCCCCAAACAAAAACAAAATCAGCATCCTGGGTGGGAACAGGGCAGCTGTCTGCTCCTCCCTGGTTCAAGCCACTGTCATTTTTCACCAGGTGACTGTGACCACCATGTTCCTGATCTCCCCACTTCCCACTTACCTGTCACTCAAAGCTCGACATCCAAAGTGATCCTTCTAATTGATCCATGGGAATGCCTGGCCCCTCGGACTATGGGCCTTCCATCATTTGATCCCTGTTCCTCTCTGTCCTCTCCCCCACAGTCACTTTTCTCCAGCCCACCCTGGTCTCCTTTGCCCCTTCCCACCCAAAGGCCCCAGCCCTGCCATTCCCCCTGCCTACAGTGAACTTGACCAGGGATCCTCACATTCTGGAGGCTCCTTGGCCTCCTTTAGCTGCTGCTGAAACATCATCCAGAGGCTTGTTGGCCACTCTGCAGCCACCTGCCCTCCCAGCCCCCTGCCTAGCAGGAGGGAACCTGAGGCCTCAGGTCCCTTGACACTTGGCTTGTGATCTCCCCCAGAATAATGTTTATCAATGCAGAGAAGAAAACACACAGATTTACTCAGGCAGACAATTATATTCAAATATAGTTTCCAAAATATTTACAAAACAAATGTGATAAGATGCTCTACGTGCCTCTTTCTTAATACACTAAATAATAAGACCGAGCGGTAGTTCCATTAACCAGCACAATTTCAAAGCAGTGATGACTGTCGATGATATTTTGATATGTCCGCAACAGCTGTAATGTGATAGGAAGTCTCTGATTTCTGCTGGTGACAAAGTCACAGGCACCGTTAAGACTAGCACGATGTGTCACCAACATTCACAATTGAAGAGAAATACTGCATTTCAGTGAGTGGCTAGTGAAATACAAAATGAGATGTTTTCACTGACACCCTGAATCCTCTCTGCAGATGTGGGGACTGGGTAGGGGGCATCTGCTTCCCCTCCCGCTAAGTCCTTTCCTTGGCCTGACATCACGCGTGTTCTCGTGGACTTGCTTACTGCCAGGCCCCAGGACAGCGGAGGTTTCACCTGTTCTGATCTCTGCTGTCTCTTTAGCACCTGGGACACTGACACACACACAGTGGTGAGCAAAGGTTTTCAAACTAAACCAGCAAAGGATGCAGTTCGGCAGGCAGGGAGGGTGAGGGGACAGCAATGCCACCCTGGCTGGGACTGCTGGGGATGGACTCACCCTGGAAGGGAAGGCCTATCTGAGCGAGGTCACTGTCCCCACGGCAGCCAGGCTGATGGATGAGATGACTTGGAGGTGAGCAGACTGTCTGTGACCTGCGTGTGAGAGAAGCATAGCCAAGTCCCAGCATCCATCGTGGGTGTCACCAGGCGCCTCCCCTGCTACTCCCTCAGCTCCTCCTCTGGCCCCCCAGGATGCTGAGCAGGGACCTTGGAGAATGTGGGCTGAGGGCCACCATCATCCTTCATTCTGGCAATAACAACATGCAGGTAACGAGGCCAGAGCCCAGGGGACTGTGGGGAAGGAGAGGCCCCAAACTCAGGACACACCCTGGGGATGTCTCAAAGGCAGCCATTGCAGAGGGACCCGTGTGTTGGACCCAGAAGCCCAGGAGGAGCTGGGCCACCCCTCCCAGCCTGGACCTGGCTACTCAGGAACATGGGTATTTTACAACCCCCTGGGAATCAGGGAAATAAGCCAGTTCCTGGAACCAGCCCAACCTGGGTGGAATCCCAGAGCTCTGCCACCTGTTTCTTAATTGCACGAGGTTGAGTCGGTCACACACCGGTTCCAAGCCTCAGTCTCAATCTCTGAAATGAGGGGGTTCTTCATATATTACAGGTTTGGGGTGAAGATGTCATGGGGAAATAATGGCTCCAGAGCAGCCAGCTCAGGGCCAGGTGCACGGTGAGCACTCAGCCAGCAGCTGCCCTTGTCCAGGTTGGCCTGCAGCCCACAGTCCCTCTGCTGCTGCGCCCCTCCAAGATCTCATCACCCTGCCCGGAAACAGTGGGCAGAGGATAAGGCGGGACCACGGAACTTAGTCTGGAGGCCTCAGGATTCAGGAACTCCGCACGGCTCTCCAACGGGGAGGAAGGGTTGTATTTGTTCATGGTGACAGAGGAGGAAGTGCCAAGTCCAGAGCCATGACTCTGTGTGCCCACCATGGGCAGCAGGCAGGCCAGGCACAGAAGAGCCCCTGCCTTTGGGATTGGAATCCCTCATTCATATGACGAGGATCCAGCACCAACAAGGGCCCTAAAATAGAGGATTCTGTGGCCAAAATCATTCAGGCAGAGCGACGCCTTCTCTGGCCTCTCCGAGACTCCCGCTGCTCTCGAGCACAGGACAGGAGCTGTGGAAAGTCCTGCAGAAAGAAAAGCTTTTAACTCGATGGTCCCCAGCTCACCTGACCACAGCAGGGGGACCGTGGCCACGCGTGCTGGCTTCGGAGTGCACGAGGCAGTCGCAAGAACACAGCCTCTGGGGCAGAGTGACTGGAGTTCCAGGCCCAGCGCCAGGTGATGAGCAGGTGACGAACTGGAGACACCCTAACCTGCGGGCTGGAGGGTGATGCGCCCAAGGTCACTGAGCATGGGACCCAAAACCCAGGTCCCCACCCAACAGCTGGCATGAAGGTGCGATCAGGCTCATGCTGCTTGTCTCCCTCCTTGGCAGCCTGCCAGGTGGGCATCAGCTCTGGGGCTGCTAGTCCCTCCTGTGCCTTTGTGTCAACTACAAAATTAGTGGCGTCTTCTTCGGGGCCAACAAAATTCCACGTGGGGCCCATGGTTTGGGCTGAATTTCAGCACCACTCACCCACTTGGTGAATAGCGTTGTGCAGGACACAACCCATACCACCGTACGCGGTGACCCTTAATCACTCCTTTCTCCTCGGTGCTTCTTGCTCCTTGTGCCCTCTGCCCCTGCCTGTTAGGGGCACTTTCCCTTCAGGGTGCCAGGTTGAGGTGGTTGTGGGGACAGCTCAGTTGTTGGGCTGCACTTCCCAAGCCCCAAAGCTGCAGCGGCCAAAGGTGCTGACTCAGCAAACTTTAATTTATCTCACAGGCCAGGGGTGCGTGTGAAGCAATTAGTGAAATAATGGTTATGTCGCACTAAAAATTATTTATAGAGTCACCGCTCACACAGCTGTGATTAAATTAGACAACCAGGGGGACTTCTAACTGCCAGTAGAGCCAGCATCCCAGGCCCAGGCTCCAGCTGGCTGGGGCTGGGGTGGGGCTGCGTTCCTTGTTCACTGACCCCCAGCCGGGAGCTGGACCAACGCTGACCCGGGCGGGGTGTGAGGGCCTGCGTGGGCAGGGGTGCTGTAAGGAAGCTGTCCAGAGGCTGAGCAGCCAGGGCCGCAAGCACACAGTTGAGGCTTAGCAAGCAGAACTTTCCAGCAAGTAGTCTGTGGTCCCCATGAATGAGAAGGGCCGTCAGGTGAATTAGATCAGCTGGTCCTGGATCCAAGGATTTGCCATTGACCATGGCTGTGGCCCTGAGAACCCAGACCAGGCCACACAGCATGGCACTGGGGACCAGAGGTTTCCTCTCACTCTGGTCCCCCGCAGGCAGGCTCAGGGGAACTCTGACCCAGTTCCAGCCATGGGTGGGCTCTCTATCCCTCTCTGGACCTCAGTTGTTCCCCCTGAGAGTTCAAGTTTGGACTGGTGGCTTCTAAAGGAGGGAACAGATATGTATTGAGCACTTATTGCAGACAAAATCTGAGGGTCAGAGACAGAAAGATATTTGCCCACAGTCACACAGCCCTGAGGGCAGAGTGTTTTCTAAGGCCATCAGATTCTGACGGAGGAGCATTGGGGTGCTCTGGGGACCTGGGTGCCTCCTGTGATGCTACAAAATGGGAGCAGGGTTCCTCTGCCCTGGCCCAGACCTGGGTATAGATGGCAAGGGGGGTCACAGGGTGGCCTGATCTTTGGCCCCATCCCCGTGGGGAGGCAGCTTCAACCTGTCAGCAAGACCTGAGCTAAGGAGTCAGGGTTGTGAGCCCAGCTGCATCCGGGGCCAACAAGCACCACACAGGTACCTCGATGGCTGCTGTGGCCTCTGGAGTCACTTGCAGACTCTGGCTTAACCACGTCTCACCATCATGCAGCCTCAGGTGCAGCCGCCCCCTCTAGAAGCAAGGCCGGGCTACCCAGGTGATGCCGGGACTCTTCCCAGGAGCCCCGGGGCCAGGCCGCGTGGAGCAGGAGTGGTCCAGGTGCCCGGCGGACGTGGCGTTGACGGCAGTTGGACAGGCTGCAGTCAGGAGGTGCTGGCTTGCAGCCTGGCTCAGCCCAAGCCCCTGGCCTCGCCCCGGCACCTTCCACCCTCCCCAGACTAAGGATGTTTTCAGACCATTTCCCGAGCGTTCCCTCACTTGTTTTTCATGGCCGGGGCCCCACCTGGCCTTCCCTCCAAAATCGCTCCTGCGTGGCTCAGAGAAAGTGGGTGACGAGCAGGCCAGGGCCCATAGGGCTCAAGGACCCCTCTCCAGACGCTGCATCTGCCTCTGCCTCCTCCTCCTCCCACAGCCTCCTCCACGGGCTCCTGTCTCCTCTGCTCTGGTGACCACCGTGGCCTTTCTCCAATCACGATTCTGTGGCTTGCTCCCCAGGCGTCCCTGGCCCAGGGACATGTGCTCAGGCATCTACCAGCACCACCCCAGGAACCCACAGGAGAGGGCGGAGAATCCAGAGGAGCTGGGCCATCCCGGTGCCTCATCTTTGGCAGGTGACCTCACCCTGGGAGTAACCTCTGACCCCACGGGACACGCCCCCCTCTCCCCCACCACCACCCAATGTGGCTTCTCCTCCAAGCCAGAGCTGGCCTCCGGGTTCTCCTGGGGGCACGCGGACCCAGGCACCTCTCCTGGATCTGTTGGGGACCGGCTGCTGCCGGCCACTTAGCATGCAGCGCTGGTCGTGTGGCTGCAGCAACCAAATGAGATTAGCTCGCCTGCAGAAGCAGGTCCCCACTCGCCACCACCCACAGCCGCGCAGCTACCAGCTGCTCTGCGCCTCCCATAGCCAAGCAGGCCCCGCCGCCCCGCCCCATCCACAGCAGGGCCGAAGGGCAGGTGGGAAGGGCCCTGCCGTCCCTCCCCAGCTGGCCTCCCAGAGTCAGCAATGGGGAGGAGGAGTTGCAGAGGGGGACAAGCCAGATTAAGGACTGTCCCTTGCTTTGTGTCCCCTGCCAATGCTCCTCCTGGGGAAGCAAATGGGACGGAGGGCCACCAGCTTCTTCCACATTGCCACCTCTCCTCTTGTGGCATCCTGGGGACTTGCAGAGGGCCTTGAGCTCCTTGCCTCCACTTCTGCTCCCATGGGCCCCTGGAGATCAAGCAAGAAGGATCCATCCAGCCCCAGCACCCCTGCCCCTCCCGCCAGTGCAGGGCACCCAGCAGGAAGAAGGGCCCAGCCAGCCCGTTGGCCCTAGGCCAGCTGGAGGAAGCTTCCGGGGCTCTGGGGGGAGGCCAGCAGGAGGAGAGCTTTCAGGACACCTGAGCTGCCTCCCAGGCTCCTGGGAGAGGCCTGGGGCCCCTTTGAAGCCAGGACCTGGTGGGGTCTCGTGAGGGTCCCTCGGTTTCAAGGACAGCTGCCTCCCTGCCTGAGGCCCTTGCCCACCTGAGTCTCTGGTCTGGTGCCACTGTAACTGCCTCGTCCCCATCTTCCCTAGCTCTTTTTCCCACAGGCCACCTGCCCAGCTAGCAGTGGATGCTCCGGAGGTCACCTGGTGGGTTTGGGCTACCCAGAGGCTTGGTCCCTGGCTGGACACCCAGGCGGCCGCTGTCTCTAAGGTCTGACCGGCACCCACTGGCTGAGGATGCCCCTCCCTGCCATCCAGGCTGGTTCAGGCTGAGCCAGCTGGGTGCAAGGGGCCTAGGACAGGGAGGGCTCCTCCTGCCTCCTCTCCTTGCCGGGAACAGAAGGCTTCTGTGAGAGCCTCTTCAGCTTCTGCCTCCCCGAAGCCCCTGCCCACCCCTGCCTGGCTCCCTTACCCCTCCTTCCCCCAGCCCCACTGCCAGAGCTCAGGCTCCTGCTCACACACTTGGACTTCACTCCTCAGCCCCGCACACTTCTGCTTGCCCTTTCTTTATGTGCTTGCTCTGTAGCTTCGGGTGAACCCTGGAACCTCTTCAGGAAACCTCACTCTCCCCATCTGCAAAATGGGGGCAATCCCTACTTATCTCGAGGGCGGGCGTGTGGCTCAAATTAGATCCCCACTGTGCACGTGCATGTAAATTCAGCGTTGGGAGGGATTATTCCACACCCATGACGGAACCCCCTTTCCTCTTGGGTCCGCCATCCTGCCCCCCTGGTCTGCAGCCTGTGTCCCAGCCACATAGATGTTCCTTGGTGTTCGGTTGGAGTGGATCCCACCCCCTCTGTGGTGGTGAGCACAGGCGGAGGGAGGGGGCGCCTCGGAATGGGAAGCAGGCGTGGATTAGCAGCCCGTCACCAAGAAATGGCTTTCTTATCACGACACAGCCCGAATTGCCAGGACTGACTCTGGAAATTGAATTGGCTCCCCCTCCCCACTACCCCTCCCCTCTGTGATTGGTCCCCTCCCTGGCCCAGTCCTGCTCTGAAAACCCTGTTGGGAGAGACCAGGAGACAGAGATGCAGGAAGAAGCTATGGCGAGGGGAGCTGGGGCGGTCAGGAGGCAGGGGCAGCAGTTGGCCACGGGGCCAGAGACAGGCAGGGATGGGGGCACGTGGGAATGGGATCCAGCTGCGGCCTGCAGCTCTCCCCGCTGGTCCCCCGTGGGCCCCCACGCCCATCCAGCCAGAGTTTGGGCCGGCTAGGTTCTGCCCTCTCCTCCCTGCTGGCCCCACTCCAGTCCCCACCTTGGCGCCTCTACAGGACAGGGGGACAGGCCCTGATGGCCAGGGCAAAACCCTGGGCCCGAGCCCACGGGTGCTTGGAAGCAACCTCAGTGAGTTCCTGGCAGAGTCAGGCTGCAGGTGGTGGGGAATGGCCGTATGGTGGCGGGGGGCAGCCAGCTGTGTGCACAGGCGAGCTCTCCCCACAGCCAGTGGAGGCAGGAGTGGCAGGGGGCATGTGGGCAGGCGGAGGGCCTGGCCACCTGCCTCCAGCTCCCCAAACAGGCAACGGGGGCAGTGGGAGACTCAGCCTAGAAACTCAGAAGGAGCTGCAGCCTCTGTGTGGGGGCTGACCCTCTGGAGCCCAGTGGGCCAGTCTGACCCTCAGCCAATGGCACATGAGACACCGCTACTGTGGTCTCCCAGTGTGGTCCCGGCTCACCTCCCCGGTCGCAGCCTAAGTCCAGGAACCTCATTAACCAGGGTCCAGTTGGCAGCCAGGCTGTGCCCATCCCCGAACCCCAGTTCCACATGAAGAGTCTGGTCAGGCAGACGTGGGGCGGGGAGCAACAGGACCAGGAGGACCCTGGCCCCAGGATCACAGGGTCCTTTCTCTACTCAGCCACCCTCCCCACCACATGCACTCTCTCTGAGATCATTCCAAATGCACTACTGAAACTCAAGTTCACCAGTTATCGACTCCAGAGGCCGCTTAATCCACGCCCCATTTCACGGGTGGGGAAGCTGAGGCCCTGAGAGGGAATGGACATGTCCAAAGTCACAATGGCAAGGGAATCCCTCTTAGCCCCAGTCAGTTCTTCCCTCCAAGGGGACTCCCCTGAGAGACCCCAATGGCCTCAAGACTCTGACCAGACTTCCATGTTCTCCTGGCCTCCCACCTGAGCCTCCCAGAACTGGCCAATAGCAGTGCCCCAAAGTTAATAAATCAAGGTGACTTTGGGGACAAGAATCGGCCTCTTTCTCCCTTGTCCCTCCATTTGCATAATCCTGGCTGGCAATATGATAATGATGTTTGTTAAAGACAGAGACAATAAATTAATACCGCTAAGTTGTTGCTGCAAAATGCAAAGCAGGTAATTTAGTGCCAGCTAGGAGCGGAGCCTTTAAACTGTAATGGATTAACTTTCCCAGCAGCAAATGTGTCCCCCGGGGGAGGGAGTAGGGGAGGCTCGGGTGGTGCTGGGTGATGATGGGAGGGCCTGGGCCTCACAGGGTCAGGCCGTGGGTGTCCAGGCCTCGTCTGGAGCCTCCACCAGCTGCTGGCTGGCCCCTTCCCCATTGTACGAGGTGGAGCTTGGGGGCCCATGGGAGCCGTGGGGTGGCCTGGGCTCTGGGAGGCAGTCCTCGCCCTCTAGAGGACTGGGCTGCAGGTGCCCCTTCTCACACCCTCTTTGGGGTCCCTCAGAAGGAGCCCCTGAAGCAGCCCCTGAGCCTGCTCTTCCTTGGGATGACTAAGGAGGTAGCCCCAGGCAGCCCCCGGCTCCTCTTGGGGTCCACACCAAGGCAGGGAGAGAGGGATCTGGGTTTGGTGAGGACAGAGGGAGGGGAGGTGAGAGGGAGGGGGAGGGCCAGGAATGAGGTAAGACCCTGGTGGGGTGCCCTCCCCCTCCCCCAGGCGCCCACCCTCCAGAGGGAGAGGGTAATTCCCCTGGGTGGGGGGCAGCTGGGCGAGTGGGGACGGAGAGTGGCAGGAGAGGCTGGCAGTCCCCCGAGGAGCCAGGACAGCAGAACAGGCCTCCCAGGGCCGCGCCTCCATTGGGGCTGGATACAGCTCCGTGGTCCCGGGGAGAATTGCGGCTCAGGGCAGGCTGGCAGGCGGGTCCTGGGGACCCCAGCAGAATTCTAATTTCCCATTTATCTCTGCAGCTTCTCCGGCGATATTAAAGGGGCGACAATCTGCAGTCGGCTTCCAGGCTAATTGGATTTGGGTCTCCTCTCACTCCTGGGCGAGGGAGGGGCAGCTGTGATGGGGGAGGGGATGCCCGGGGACCTGGGCTGGGACTGGGCTCAGCGCTGTGGCTGTAGTCCCTTCGGCCAGACCCCTGGGTTCCAGTTCTGGCTGCCATGTGGCCTTGGGCAAGCCTCTGCCCTCTTGGCCACCACATTCCCTGTCTGGGGGGGGGCAATAATGACAATAACAATACCAGCCCCTCCCCTGCGTTCCCCAGTGACCAGGCGCAGCTGCAGAGCTGAGGAGGTCAGCAGCCTCACTTCCGGCTCCCCTAACACTCACCAGGGCCCAGGACTGTGAGTGTATTCTGTCCATTGCACAGATGAGTACGCTGAGGCCCTGGGGATGAGGAGGTGCTCAGGTCTAGGCAGTACCCACAGTGAAACTTCCAGACTTGCAAAGTGCCTGGGGTTTTAAAAGCCCAGTTACACCCAGACAGCCCCGGGACGGGGATGGCTCACTGTGCCCATTTTGAAGATGGGGAAGTGGAGGCCTGGTCTGGAGCTACTTTAGCTTTAGGATTCTGTCACTCCCCCTAAGGGTTCCCTTCCCTGCCACCCCAGGTCCAGGCATTTCTAGGGCGAGCCTGGGTTTTCCGATTGTACATGGGGTACAGGCCACTGAGGCAGGGCGGGGGACCTTGCTCCCAACATCAACCTGCATCCTTCCTTCCCCGAGCTGAGGTCTCCCTCCTAGCAGCCTCCGGGCCTGCAGGACCCCGTGATCCACACTGCTGAGCTGGAGGGTGGGCCTCACCTCTTCAGCACAAATCCATCCCTAGATGAACCCCAGGTATAGGTGTACGCCCGCACAGGCCCAGGGAGGGAGGGCCCGATTCCACGGGAGCCCGACCCAGGACCCAGGAACCAGGCCTCTGTATCTGTGACCTCGTGTCCTCTTCATGATGGAGCTGGGGCAGGTCACACGCCCCTTTTACAGAGGAAGGAACTGCGACTCCGTGAAGGACTCAGGCAAGTCCCCTGTGGAGGATCAGACTGAGCCGAGATTCAAACTGGCCCGTCTGGGTGCAGAACCTGGGCTCCCAGCAGCTCTCTGCTGTACAAGAGAGAATTCTGGAACCAGGGCCCAAGTAGGGAAGGAGCCCTGACTGGGGACCAGCAGCCTCGCCTTTAAATCTGCACTGGCCAGACTCACTGTGTGACCTGGGTGAGTGACTTTGAGTCTCTAAGTTCAAGGGCAAAATAGAGATATCAATGGTGCCCATCTTCCAGGGCTACTGTGTTATAGGAACTATAAACAAATCACTTGTCACCGTGCCTGACACATACTAGGTGCTCAATCAATGCTGGCCATCATTCCTGGGGACAGATTCACGCTAGACTTCCAAGACTGCTGGAGCAGACGTGGGAAGAGCTCTGCTCTGTAGACTCCGAGATTGTCAGGTCGCCAGGTGCCGAGGGAAGCGCCCTCTCCTTCAGATGGGGAAACTGAGGCCCGGGGTGGGAACAGGCAGAGGGCAGGGCCGGACTCAGCCCCGCGTCTCCTGGCCGCCCCCACTCCAGCCGTGGTGACTGTTCTCCTTCCAATCTCCTTTAGCCCTGGGTGTCCGCATCTGTCTGTCCAGGCGTCCCCCCACTACGAGGCCAGCTGGATGGTTGACCCCACTGCCCTTTTGAGTCCAGTCGCTGGCAGGAACCAGCCGAATAAATGCAAAGAGACCCCCTCTGGAGACTGCTCTTGCTGTGTCCCCTGTCCAAATGTTAACGTTGCCAGCGCCCGATAAATCTTCCTGTCGTCTCCATCCGCTCGAGACATAGATTTCATCTTATTGAGAGGTGACACTGGTGCCCTTGGGTGCCAGCTATCAATTTCAGGCAGAGAGCAACAAAGATCTGGGCCCCACTTCCACCTTCTGCCACCTAGCCCTTCCCTTAAACGGCCAGCCCTCGAGGGACGCCTGCTTTCCCCCCCCTCCGAGGAGGGAACCTCTGCCGGAGCCTTTCCATGCACTGCACGCCGCTTGGCTTCCCCCCGGCTGCCAGGCCTGCCCCTCTTGGCCTCAGGCTTTCTTAACCACTTTGCTACCCAGGCGGCAATTGAAAGAGGCAGGAACTCGCATCCGGCTCCTAACTGGTCACCCTTTGGAACTGGAGTCCCAATGCCCGGGCTCCCTCGCCAAGGGAGGGGTCGGAAGAACTCAGGTATGAAATGGGCACCTCCTCCCAGCATCCAGTTGTCCACAGAGGTAACAGGTCAGGGGAGGTGCCCTGCATTGGTGGCCCTCCCCACTGCCCTGCGGGTACCTCCTGGACTTCACTCCCTATTAAAATGCCTGCCCTTTTCTCAGGGTCTTCTGCAGAAACCCAAACGAAGATCCTTCCCAAACATGCTCGAGCGCGTCAAGACACAGTGCACTCTGTCTGCATTGGAGATACATGGGGAGGGCTGACGTTTGCTGAGTGCCTCTGTGACAGGGACCCCCTGCTTCTCCATCCAAGATCAACTTTTCATTCAAGCTAAACGTCCGCTCTGGGAGGAGGAGAAAAGAGATGCTCAGAGAGGTGAAGTGATCTGGCCCAGGTCACACAGTCAGCAAACAAGAATCAATACCCAAACTCAGGTAGCACCCTGTCTTACCCCTCCGTCTACTCTGCTGGGGAGGGGCAGGAAGTGGAGCCCCACAACCTTCACGTGTGATCAGCAGGTCCGTTAGGTGACTCTCCTGAGGGCTGACTCTCAGGCAGCCTCTGCAGGTTGTCAAGGGCACCACAATAAAAGCTTGCAGTTCCTGCCTGGCAAGGGGCTGGGGACCTCGCATGGGGGTAGATTCCAGTGCGCGTGGCAGCTCTTCCCTAGAAGGCCCTTTTGGGATTGTAGGACATTCACGCCAGGAGGCGGCTAATGGGTCTATTTCAACACATCGTTATCCAGATGGGGCAACAGAGGCCCCAAAAGATAGGCAGTCACCCAAGTCTGTACTCCGTGACCAGGGCTCTTGTGTCTGAACTCTGTTGACCATGATTGACCCTATGCTCCCAGCCTCTCCCTTGGTCTTATCCAGAAATTCCCCAAAGGAGTCAGAGGACCCCTGAGATTCATAGGCAACTCTCAAAATTCAAAAGTCTCAAAGGTGAAAAAACAAACAAATGGATTATATGACTATAAAATATTTAAGCTTCTGTAAAACCTAAGAAAAAATAAACGTACAGATTAGAAGAAGATATTTGCATGTAGAGGGTAAAAGGTTAATGGCCTTAATATGCAAAGAGCTTTTATCAATCAATAAGAGAAGGATAATGTTTAAAATGGACAAAAGATACAGGGCAGAAGATGCTAGTCTAAGGAGTTGATGCCAGTACTTCGGATTTCTGAGGATCCTGAGGGTGGTAAAACTGTTATTACTTGTTAAATAAATGCTTATTCATTATTAAAAGATCCATTTATAAGTGCAGGTCACACATTATTGCTCGTTAAACACTTTAAAGTGCTGGGAGTCCTCCCAAATGCATTATTTACAGTTACAATCACAGAGAAGTGTGGCTGGTACCAGAGCCCCAGCCCTGTGATGCAACCCGCTTCCTGTCCCATCCCAAGAAAAGTAGCCTCAGAGCCAAGGTGCCTTTGCAGTCTGGATGTGACCCCCTACGGAAGCACGACTTCGAATCAGGATGCCTGGGCCCCATCCAGCCCCTGCCCCTGCCCCTTACTGGCCACGTGACCTTCTGGACCTCAGGTTTCTCATCTGTAAAACGGGGATGGAGTGGGGGGTGTTGTCAACAAGGCATGAAAGTTAATTCCAACACTGCTGAGCTGGCATTCTGGAGGAGGGGGGTGAGAGAAGATCTGGTGTCTGCTCTCGCCACTGTCCCCACCTCTGCACCCGTGACAGCTGCTGACCTAACCATCTATCCCTCAGCTAAGGACTTTAAGTGCCCAAAGATCTCACTTTGCAGGTGGAAAATCAGAACTCAAAGAGCAGGATTCCCACAGAGCTGCCCAGCTCCGTCATGATGAGAGCCTGGGAGGCTGCCTCCTCCTCCTCCCCGTTGTAAGAGCGGCAGAGGCCAGCAGCAGACCCAGAGCCTGCGCCAGGGGCTTATCTGCCTCCCTGCACCGCACCGCTCTGAGCTCCCGCTCCTCCTCCTGATTCCCTGGAGATCCCTCCCCCTGGGACCAGAAGCATCAGCAGCCCAGTGAGGTTCCCCCGCCTGCCAGACTCCCTCCTCTCTACTCTGAAGGCCACCTCTCGCTCCCAAGGGGCAGCTGGGCCATTGGCACTCCACTCTGCCCGAAGCTTGCCCTTGGAGACACGTCCCTTCTGGAGGGCAAAGCATGACCCTTGTCAGGAGTCAGGGGGGACCTAGATAGCATGGCACCTGCTGGACTTACCCTGTGCTCTGGGTGCCCCTCCATCGCTCCCAGCAGTGGTCTGTGTGACGTCAGCGAGGACAGCAGGGCTTGGGGCCAATTCTACCAGCTCACTGTGTGACTCCAGGCAAACCAGGTTACTCTCTGTGCCTCTTGGTGACCAGGGCTGTTGTAAGGAGACAATGAGATTATTAATTAAAGGCATCAGCAAGGGCCCACGACCCAGGGAGGGGCCAGTATGAAGTAGCTACTACGGTTGTCTGAAAAATGGGATTAATAATATCTACCTTAGGGTTCTTGGATGAGATAATGACCCAATGCATCTGAAGTGCAGAGCAAAATAGCAGGGACTCCCTGAGTGACCAGCAATGGCGAGGTGGCTCCCCCAGCAGGGCATCCATCCCGGGGCTCCACCGCTCACCAGGGTCACAACCCCCAGGTCCCTCCACCAGCCCAGGCCAGCCTGGGGTGTCGCCCAAGCTGGGGAGGCAGCAGCAGGGGGGCCTGGAGCCGGCAGACGCACATGATCAATACTAAGCCAATCTCCGACAAGATCGCCCCGGCCTCCGGTATCCAATCGTAAAGAAAATCACCCGGCACGCTGGGGAGATGTGAAAAATGCCGCAGATTACAGTTTGGGATGTTCCGAGTGAGAGTAAGTGAGTCCGGAATTGTTTGCTGCAGTAAATAATTCATCCACTTTAAATTTCGTTTTTTCTCGCCTGACTCCTTCCCTCCCTCCCCGCGGCCGCTCTGCAGCTCCCTCCCACGTGGCTCTCTAGGGCTCCCACCCCCAGCTCTGTCCAGGGCACCCCAAGCCGCCAAGGAGCGCATCATACAAATGTTTGGAGTCTGTTAATGACACTAATCGTCTTTTGCTGCTAATTAGTAACGCTGCCAAGGAAAACGTCTCGTTAGTGAGGCCAGTGACCACCCAGGCAGGACGGCCTCGTTGGGCAGCAGGCTGCAGCTGTACCAAGGACCTTCGGGTGGGGACAGCTCCTGCAGCAGGACCCTGTCCTCTGCCCAGCCACTCATAGGGGATGGCTTAAGTGGAAGGCTGGGACCAGGACAGTGGTAGAGGCCAGGGAAAGAGATGCGGCAGGTGGTGGTACCACGAGAGGCACTTCTAGACCCCAGTGACTCCAAAGCACTGATCAACCTCAATCTGAGACTCAGTGCTGAGGCCCAGGCTGAGGAGAGGCTAATGGTGAGCAACCAGGTGGGTCTTCATCCTGCACTGTAGCTGGGCCTCCAGCAGGGCCTCCACTCCACAAGCAGACCCTGAGCCAGACACTGCCCAGAAGCCCAAGGCCTCACCGCTTCTTGAAGGGAGCTGCATAAAAACAACCCACATTTCTTGAGCACTTACTAAGTGCCAGGCACTCGGCTGAGAACTGCTGCATTTTCCTTCCCTGATGTTCCCAGCAAACCTAGGAGGCAGGCACATTCTCCTTCAGGGATTTTTGTTATTGGTAGGTACACTTTTCATCCCCATTTTGCAGATGAGAAACTCGAGGCACAGAAAGATCAGGTAACTTATCCAAGGTCACAACAGGGTGGAACCAGGATGTGAACTTGGGCAACCTAGATCTAAAGCCCACTTGTTTTAATCACATTAACTTCTCACAGAGAAGGAAGAAAGAGAATTTTAATGCGGCGGGAGTTCTGCTAAAATGAGGGGTGTTCGGGGAGACCCAAGGAGGCCCAGCACTCTGGGGTGTGAGTGAAGGCTTCTGGGAGGAGGTGTGAGCCTGGGGGAAATAAGAGGGGGAGCCACTGGAATTCTGGAAGGATGGGGAGGGTCCCACAAAGCACGGAGCTAAGAAGGGCAGAAGCTGATGGTCTGGAAGGGTGGGGGGCACAGATGGAGCCCCAGGAGGAGCTGGAAGCCATGCCCAGAGCCACTGCTGAGATGAGGGGTGGAGGGCCAGAACCAGGCCAGGAAGGGGCTGACCAAAGGCTGCTGGGCTAAGAGGCAAATCCAGCAAGTGACCTGGAGGCTGAGCCAGCAGGACGGGAGGAGTCCCAGTGGGAGGCTGCCTTTCTCCCTGGCACAGAGAGACATGGGTGGGGGCCAGCTGCCAATTCTCTCCCAGCTTGGGCTGCAGGGGGCCCAGCCGCCAGGAGCTGATAAGACAAGAAACACACAAGCCTGCAAGGCCTTGGCTGGCGGCACCCCCACCCCCGCATCTGAAATCCCATGTCCAGCTTGGCTCCCTGGGTTCAGGGCTCCTGCTCTGCCTGTTCTGATGGGAAGTTCATATCATGCCTGGACCCCTTCTCAGGCAGTCCCGAAATTTTCAGGGGGGGCTTTCTGGGGTTCCCCCAGGCAGGATAAATTGCTTCTCGCCTGTGGTCCCAGGGTGCCTTCTGTGTGCATCCTGATGATATTGAGTGAGGTTTTTGCAGTCTTTCCTGCCTGAGCCTGGGAGCTCCTGGAGGGGCGAGGTCATGGGAATTCCTTGGTTTCTATGTCTTCTCGCAAAGAAGTGCAGTTTGGGTGGACAGGTGTGTCTCCCTTTCCAGACTGGGAGCCCTCTGAGGGTGGTCTCTCGTCTATTTTATTATCAGACAGTAACTTCGACTCTGTTAGTGTGTGCAGCTCCGTAGATCTGAAGGCACATCCGGCTTCCCGTCCCCGTCGTCTGAACCCACTTTTAACTCACGTAGCGCGCTGGGCATCCCCACCGGCTTCTCACTCTTTCATCGCAAGTTTCAAAGATGTCTTGCTGTAACAGCTCCCAGGACCTCCCCAGCGTGTGTCCCCCATCTCTTCTCTGCTTATTCCCCAGGGAAGGCACCCTGAATGTCGCTGAGATCTATTCCCAGGAGGAAGAATCTCCAGGTCATGGGGTCGGGGTTCAAGTAATGACCTCTAAATCCCATGTCACTCACAAGCTTCCCCAGCCTTGGGGGACGACCCTAACAGGGTAAACAGAGCTGGCTTGTACCCGCAGGACCCAGCTGGTGTTCAAATCTGACATCTGACCATTCTGGTGGGCAAGTAGCTGCTTCCCTGTCTCTTGATCTCCCATGGCCTTAGCCCACCTCCTTGACCCCAGCTCCTAACGGGCACCCCTGTCTCTTCCCAGGATCCCACAATGCAAAGGGTTACACATGGCCTGGCCGGGCCTTTGATGTCCACTCCCAACAGTTGCACATTCTGAATGTCATCCTTGTCTGTAACCCTGTGCAAGGGAAGGAATCAGACAGAGGGACTCCTGAGCTAGGTTCAAGCCCACAACCCCGTAGTCCATGGCAAGCTCCTCCCCTCACTGGGAATCCAAGATGAGCAGCATGGGGCCTGCCCTGGCCTTCCAGAAATGGGCTCACGCCCCTCAAGCACCCTGCAGCTAGGAAGTGGTTCTCATCCGACAGAGGAGGAAACTGAGACCCAGGAGTGGGGATGACTTGCCCCACGTCACACAATGAGTTAGGAGCAGAGCTGGGACCCAAGAGCGCTGCTTTGAGGGTCCCCACCCCACATGCAGTCAAAGGCACCAACCTCCACCTCAGGCATTTCTTGGGCATGAATTTGGGCGGGGTGACTGAATCGCCTTGACTGGCTGGCACGATACTGGGTTTTGTAGACATTTAATTAAACACTCATTAATTTTGATTTTGCAGTTTTCTTTATGTATTTTGAAGCCAATCTTGTTTTTCCTTTCACATTTAAATTTTTCTGTGGGCCCTTGAAAATTGCTTGAATACTGCAGGGGTCCTGGACCAGCAGCGACTGTGCCCCAGTCTTTCTTTTGGTCTCCTGGACGGGCCCTGTATGTACGCAGGGCTGTGGTTGGTCTGGGGAGCAGGAGTCAGAGAGGCCAGTCAGCTGAGGTCCTGGCCGCCAGGGCTCCAGGCTGTGTCTGAGACTCCGCATTCCCCAAGGGGTAGGATCTCCAGGACAGAGATTCTCCAGGGCCAGCAGCTGGAGTGGGGATGGGACATTCTAGGGGGAAGCCGGAAGGTATTGGTGGTGTGTGTGTGTGTGTGTGTGTGTGTGTGTGTGTGTGTGTTTTAAAGGTTGGGGGCTGGAGAAGAGTGGGGACCTAAAAGCCCAAATTCCAGGCTTACAACCCTGTCCAATCTGCGGCATGTGAGGCACGGTGCTCCCACCATCTTATTTAATCGGGACATCTGTGGGGTGCAGGCAGGTGGATATAGAAAATCCTGATGCTCCACACCGCATGCGTGGGTCATTTGGAACATTCTGGACCATGGAACATTCGGACCATGCTGGAGCAGGTTCTTGAGGCCCCAGAGGAGTCAGCCTTTCGTTTTTGGATGTGGGGAGGGAAGTTATCTCTACGTGGGACGGGGAGGTAGCAGAGGATTGGTCCCCTGGCTCTTTACCACCAGCATGGAAATCGTGCACTATTTTAACAAGCCCTGATGACTCTCAGTTCAGGTTACAGGTTCTGTTAAGAATCGTCTCCACCCTCCCTCAGCCAGAGGCCGCCTCTACCTGGAGGGTGCTACCTGAGTTTAGACCTGGGTTGGGCCCCAACAATTAGTCATTCGCTCCTAATGTTTAGCTACGGTCAGACCCGGGCCTCCCCTTCTGGCTGCTCCCCCACCAAAGGCCTCCCTGCTGGCCCTGCAGGCGGGTGCTGCTCAGGCAGGAGGAAGGGAAGGGTTAATTGGGCCACAGCCCAGGGCGGGCATGGCACCCCTCTCAGGCCTGGCAGCGGCTGGCACCTGCCCTAGCCTTTCATCTCCACGGGTTCCAGGTGAGCAAAGCAAGAGCCAAGCCCACCAGGGCCCCAGCAGCGTGGCTTCCCTTTGATTCCCTTTGAGGCTGCCCGCTCCGAGCCCAGAATCAAAAGCAGGCAGCCGCCGCCAGTGCCCCAGGGCCTCTCGCATGGCAGGCTCATGCTGTCCCCTGCACCTGCCTGACCTGGGCCTCTGCTGCCCATGTCGCCTTCCTGGGAGGCAGACCAGAGCCAGAGAGGAGCTGAGGGAGGCTCCGGCTGTAGCCAGGGAAGGGACAACAATGTGAGAGGCCAGGATGCCGGGGGTCCTTGGGGAATGGGCTCCAGAGGGTGGAGAGGCCCCCAAACAGAGCTGGACAGCGGTCTTTCCCTGCGGCACTGGCAACCGCCTGGGGTTCAGGCCTCAAGGTGAGAGCGGCGGGGGGCCAGTGAGGAAAAAGCAACGAATTTAAAAGGAATTAGTCAGGAGGAGGTGACAGGCCCATTCTGAAGCAAGATGAATGGGTTTCAGTTGGCGAAAATGATTCTAATTTATAATCTGCTTCTTGCTGCCGCTCGCCAATTAATTCTCTATAGATACATAAATAGGCCGCGTGTTTGCTTTGCCTCAAACGTAATAAACATTACACTCTGTCCCCTTCTTTTGTGCCGGTTCCTGTCATGGCATTAGTCCCCACAGCTAATTCCTCACACCTGTCTTTGCGCTCAGGGGCGCGGGCTCGCGGGGAGGAAGAGCTGGCTCCAGGAAACCGCTGGCACCCAGAGATAAATTATGATCCCAAAGCTGCCAGCACCGCAGCAAGCCGGGAGGGAGGCATCGGGAGCCCCCTCCCCCTTTCCAGACTCCTATGTCACCAACTTTGGGAGCAGCTTCCTAACGAGAGAAGGAGGGAGGCATGCCAGTCATCTTCGCTCTCTGATCAGTGACCTGAAGTCACTGGGCACCAGACCCCCAGGGCAGACCTGCCTCTGGCTTCTGCACAGCTGCTTCCTCTGCTCTGGAGCCTCCCTCCCTGGAGGACCAGCTCCTTTGTGTCTTTCTGCACATATCACCTTCACAGGGAGTGATTTTCCTGACTCCCTTTCTTAAAACTGACACCCCCACTTTCAAGGGTCCCCTTTTCCTGCCTCTAGTATCTCCCAGCATGACACCGTGGCCCTGCTAGTTGATCTTGCTCACCGTCTTCCCCAGCTGGAGTAGTTCTTGGTGTCGAGGACCAGGAGGACGCTCAGAGCACATTTGTTGAATGAATGAATGAGGCCGGATGGCATCAGAGTGGTGGACAATGGGGCCCGAAGGTTGGAATGACTCTCATCCAGCTTGTCATTTCCCCTGCACCCTGAGGGGAGGCTAACCAGAGTCAGGGGTCGGGGTGGGTGGTGCCTTGTCCAGGTTGACAAAGTTAATTAGTGGCAAAGTCAAGATTAGACCAGTCCTGGGCTCTTCTCTAAGGAAGCTCAGGCCAGGAATGTGCAGCTCACGATGATGATCGTTCCAGGTGGGGCATTGAGGAAACTGAAATTCAAGAGGGGTGTGACTTGCCCAAGGTCACGCAATCAGTGAAATCATTTAGTAACTACTATGTGCCAGGCAGTGCTCTAGGTGACAAGGACTTGGCAGTACACAAGGCAGAAGAGACCCCTACGCGCCCCCCCCCCCCACACTCATTCTAGAGCCAGGAGCGCACTGGGTGCGATGAGAAGTCAATGTAAATGTCAGGACATGGGGTGAGCTCCAGGGGTAAACAGCCAGGTGAAAAGACAGGGGGAGGGGCGAGGTGGCGCCATTTCAGCGAGGCAGGGGCCTCACAGATGAGAAGGAATCAGCCTGTGAGCAGGGAGCAAGCCAGGGTTCCCACTCTGGAGATCCGTCTGCTCCAACGTGTTTGTTCTTCCCCAATAGAACTGTGTTGCACTCAAAATGAGCATTTGACAGCGAGGACCACTATACGGTGAAGCCAGGAGCACCCAGCTTTGAGTGGCAGCATGTAGGTTGGGGTCTGGACCCTGAGTGAGGGAGACCTGTCTCGGAGGGCCTGCAGGAGAAGGGAGAAGGCTAGGGTGTGAGTCCCTGGGGGAGGGCAGAGGCAAACCTGATTGGCATTGTCGATGTTCATGGGTAAATCCTCTCGACAGGGTCAATTTAAAGGACTTGCAAAATTGGCTTGCAGAATTCCTGGGGGAAAAAAAAATCTAACAATTGGCTTTGATAAACCCTCCTAAACCAGTTGCAGCCCAGGACTGCTTCAGGCCGCGCTGAGAGATCCTGAGGCAGCAGCCACACAGGGGAAAGCAAGAAAGCTCTAGAAAAACATGTGGAGCAGATTCCTGAACAGTGGTAACTGAGGGCCTGTGGTCTTCATGGAAAGATCCTCTGCTACGCCCCATTTTTTTACATGATAGAAAACCAATGCCAAGCGGGATGGGATAAGTAGCATGCGCTGAGGCACGAGAATCTCAAGTTCATGACCAGCCTGGGCAGTTTAAGGAGATCCTATCTCAAAATAAAAAATAAAAAAAATTGGGAAAGCAGCTCAGTGGTAGAGTCCCTAGGTTCAATCTCTGGCAAAAGAGAGAAGGAAGGAAGGAAGGAAGGAAGGAAGGAAGGAAGGAAGGAAGGAAGGAAGGAAGGAAGGCAGGCAGAGAGAGGGAGGGAGGGATAGAGGGAGGGAAGGGAGAGAGAAAATGGGAGGGAGGAAAGAAGGGAGAAATGAATGAATGAATGTAACCAAGGTCAAGACAGAGCCAGAGCCTTGCCCAAAACCAGAGAGTGGGGTCACCAGCTCCAGGACTGGGAGAGACCTCACACTTCTTGGGGTAATTAGCACCTTGCACTTTCTTCCAGGCACCTGCTCTTAATGGGTCCTGATCCACACTGACCCATTAGGCCTAAGAGTCAAGGACTCTGTGATCTGTGTGGGCAAGAAGAGAGAAGCAGCCAGGGTCAAGTGCTCCAGGCCCAGTGCAGTTCCAAGGTGAGAGCACACCATGCCATCTGCTGGAGCTGGATTTCGAAAGGGAAACAGGACTTTTCCAGGAAGACAAAGGAGCAAATGGACCATCAAGTGGCAAGAATGACATTGGAAAAGCTCTGAGTGATTAAAAATAAAAAAATTAAAAAACTAACTAAAATAGACATTACCAGGGTGTAGGTTCAAGAAGGAAGCAGCAAGAAGAGGAAGCTGAGTTGGGCGCAGTGGCACAAGCCTGTAGTTGCAACGGCTCGGGAGGCTGAGGCAGGAGGATCGAGAGTTCAAAGTCAGCCTCAGCAACTCAGTGAGGCCCTAAGCAACTTAGTAAGACCCCATCTCAAAATTAACAAAAACAAAAACAAAACAGAAAAGGCTGGGGATGTGGCTCAGTGGCTAAGCACCCCTGGGTTCAATACCTGGTACCAAAAAAAACAAAAAGAGAGAGAAAAGAAAGAAAGGAAGGAAGGAAGAAAGAAAGAAAAAAAGAAAGAGAGAGACGAAGCTGGCGAGGCAAGGCCCTGTCTCTGTGCTGAGGCCACCGTGGTGGGCCTTCAGGTAACTACAGGGAGGCCATTTTTAGGTAGGAGCTCCCACTTACCAGAACCAGGTGAGGGAGGCACTACAGTGATGTCCCCTTCCCCAAGGGCAGGACTGCAGCGCAGAGAAGGCCGAGGGAAAGCCCCGACTGTCTAGCATCCCTTCCCAGCACTCCCGGTGCTCAGCATGTCACTCACCCCATGTTGGGTGCCCCCACCTCGGCCCCCAGCAGCTGCTCCCCTCTCCCCTCCGGCTGCTCCTCTCAGGCCAGGAATAGAACCTCACATCTGACAATCTTCAGCCGTGTTTAAATTTAATGGGCCTTCCTGCGTTTCTCCTCCTCAGCACCTGG
Organism: Glaucomys volans; assembly: GCA_020662805.1. NCBI lineage: Eukaryota > Metazoa > Chordata > Mammalia > Rodentia > Sciuridae > Glaucomys > Glaucomys volans. The sequence goes on along the minus strand of JAJEJO010002289.1, from coordinate 140,689 downwards.
GCTGGGCGCCGGCAGCAGCCCTGGGGAGAGCCAGGTGAATAATTCAGGGAGAGGCGAGTGTTTGAAGTGTGTGTTCTGGGTGTGTGGGGGGGCAGGCCTGTCTCACACTGCCACCCCGGGGAAGGGGTTCTGAGGAGCACTCCAGTGCTCAGGCCTGTTCGCCTCTGCTGGGTCTTTACAGCCTCTCAGGAAAGCTCAGGAGACCCTCACTCACATCCCCGTGCAGCCACCTGCAGCCAGGCCTCAGGCTTGCATAAGCCGGCTAGGGCAGGAGGCAACAGGAAGCTTGTCTTCTCCAGTGGGCAGCACTGGCTTTGGATCCAGGGGCCAAAGAGGCAGGAAGGACAGAGTGTGCATGGGAGGCAGAAGGTTGGAGACTAGTCCCGGGCTGAGGTTGCAGTAGGGTGGACAGGGAGTTGGGACTGGCGCTGAGATGGCCTGGACCAGGCAGCTGGAGAGCTCCTGGGTGACGCTGGACTCCCGGCCAGGATCATGTCTGCTGTCCATGGTGCTGCTGCCGCTTAGGCCCAATGGAAATCCTGGATCAGGACAAGCTCCCTGGCCCTGACCATCCCTAGGCCCCGGGCTCTTCCCTCTCCCACCTCACTGCACCCCACCCCAGCAAAGGGCCTTTAATCTTCTAGCCTTGGCGTCTTTCCAGCATTTTCGTTGTTCCATTCACTCATTCGGGTAACACATATTTATTTAGCATTTACTACATGCTGCCTCCAGAGGATGCAGCAGTGAACAGAACAGACTCAGTCCTTAAACTCCCAGAGCTTAAGCTCCATCCCTGTGCCCGCTCCTCCTCCGAGGAGAGGGAGTGGAGGGAGGGAGCGGCCTTAGTCCCTGTTCTGCCCCCCACTCCCTCCCACCAGCTCGCAGTCACTCTCCCGTCTAAACCTTGGTTTCCCTGTCTGTAGCATGGGGCGGCGGTGTCCCCCCGCCCCCCCGCAGAGCTCTTGTCGCATTTCTTGTTAATTATAGAAAACACTTATTCGAGGCGTCTTGCAGGGATTCGTTTATTTAATCTTCACCCCTGTCCTCGGAGGCAGGCACCGACGTGACTGCCATCCCTGCTTTGCCTAGGAGGAAACGGAGATGCGGAGAGGGAAACCACTCGCCAGGGTGGCCTAGCTGGTAAGTGGCGGCGATGGGATTTGAACCAGACAGTCTGGCTCCGGGTCCCTGAGGATTAAGGCGACGAGGTGCTCAGGGCGCGGCGGGGCGCGCGTGGCTCCGCCGGCTCGCGGCTCCCATCTCTCCAAGGCCAAGGCTCTCCAGCGCCCTCCGCCCGCTTGGTGTCTCCCGGGTCCGCGGCGCAGCCAGGGCGGCCTCCCCGCTCCGCCCCTGCACGGCGGTCGGTCCGGGCGGAGGAAGTCCCGCTCCGCACCGGCGACGGTCGCCAGAGGCCTTGGGGGTGGGGCGGGCCCCGACCTCCTCCGGAGGGGCGGGATGTGCCAGGCCCCCCCACCGCGGCGGCCGGCGGCCCCTTCCCCGCGCTGACATTTCTTTGGTTGTTCATGTCACGGCCCTTCAGTCTGCGCAGTTTTACAAATGTGCTGGCGAGATGAAAGGCGCCGGCAACGGCTACTGAGAGCAAGTTCGGAAAAGCTTTTAACTTCCAGCTCCCACGGACGGGGGGAGGCGGGAGGCAGGGAAGAAAGAGGGAGGGGAAGGGGGGAGAAGAGTGGGGGAGAGGAGGGAGGGGGAGGGGGAGCAAGCGCCGGAGGAAGGCAGACAGCAAGAGGGTTGAGGATGCGGCAGTCAGAGAAGGCCAGGCCGCGGGACTCGGGCCAGGGAGGTGGGCAGAGACAGGAAGAGACAGACAACCTAACAGGACAGACAGGAGGAAACTGGAGATGCGGAGGAGGCGGGGAGAACATAGGCACAGGTGGAAAGGGACAGGAAGGAGGGGGCGCTCAGGGAGCCTTAGAAAGTGCCCCAAAACACTGCTGGAGAGGAGGAGGCTGGGATGGGTGGAGAGTCAGAGAAGGGCCGACAGACAGAGAGTGAGAGGCCACGGACAGAGGGGAAGAGGGTAACAGAGGACAGAGGCGGGACACAGGTTGGGGAGGACAGAGTGAAGTGAGGCCCCCTGGGACCTGGGCGTGGTGTGAGCAAGTGCAGGAAAGGGGAGGGGAGGGGCCAGGGAGAATGCAGAGCCCAGCACACACACACTCACACACACACACACACTCACACTCACACACACACACACACACTCACACACACACACCCCCTTTGATGACACCTGCTCAAACTCACTGGCACCCTGGAGCAGACCCTGCTGTTCCTGGACTCCGATTCCAGCGGTGGCTCTCAACAGGGCTGATTTTGCCCTTCAGGAGACACTTGGCAGCGTCTGGACACATTGTTGGTTGTCACAATCCGCACACGGGGCGGTGGGGGATGTGCTACAGGCTTCCAGTGGGTAGATGCCGGGATGCTGCCAAGCACCCAGCACTATGCAGGACAGCCCCCTCTGCAAAAAATGATCTGGCCCAAAATGTCAATAGAGTGGAGATAGAGGAATCCTGGGCTAGAGGGGCCCGGAGGTCCATGGTCCCAGACAATCATTCCGAATGGAGGACTTCCCGGTCTCTGGAAAGTCTTACAACTCCTCCTCCCAGAATCATCCCCTGGCCATGCCTTTCTCCCGAGTCCTCCTCGCCCATCACAACCCCTGCAGGAGTGGCGTCTTCCTTCTGTGTATGCTCCTTGTGCTGCAATGCCAAGGCACAGCTCTGGCCAAGCACCTTCAAAGCACCAGGTGTGCTACCTGCCCAGAAGCAGTACTCACCCCCTTCAGTGTGCAGGCGCTGGCCCCAGCCTACCTGGGTGTGAATCCTAGTTCTTCCACAAACTCATTGTGCGACCCTGGGTAAGTTTCATAGTTTCTCCAAGCCTCAGTTTCCCCATCTATAAATGTAGAAGTTGGTTGCCATGAGGATTAAGTGAAATAATCTATGTAAAACATTCAATCAGGGCTTGACACATGGCATAGGCTTGCCAAATGCCATTGTTATAATTGTCTCATTTTATTTGCATACTGGGAGAAGTGGCTTGCCTGATGCGTCACGCAGGCTGCGTGGGGCAGAGCCGTGCTCAGAGCCCAGCTCCACCCCGTTCTTCCTCTCTCACACCACCCTGTCTCTGACTGTACCCGCCACTGTGCAGCAGAAGTCCCAGCTTACTTTCTCCCAGACCAAAGCGTGCTGCTTCAATCTGATCTGTGCTCTTGGTGTTTCAACACTCTGTGCCTCAGTTTCCTCATCTGTCAGTGGGGCTCATATTAGCATCTGATTGTTGTGATGACCTAAAAGCAAAATCATGGCACACAGCAAGTGCTCAATAGTCACTGATAGTGATTTCAATGTGTTCTCAGAGCCTAGTACAGCGCCTGGCCCTGGGACAAACAGGTGTACTGAAGGAAGGAAGCATTGGCAATTATGGTGGAGGTGGGACCAGAAAGGGGAGATGAGATGCTGGGAGAGGAAAGGGAGTTCTAATAGAGAGTTCTGGGGAGGGGAGAGAGAGAGAGAACAATTAGAGCAAAGGGGTGCCCACTTATTAAGCACCTATGGTATGCATGCAGATGTGAGAGCACCAGTGTCTCAGGTCCAAACTACCTGTGGACAATTACATAGATCTGACTCCTCAGATGAGCAGCACACACCCGGGCCTGGAGAGAGAGGAAGAGAGAGGGTGGAACAGGAGAAACGGGAAAAGCGAGTCAGAGGGAAGGAGAATGTAGAAAAGGAAGAGATGCTTCTGAAAGGGCAGCCTCTGAAAGCATGAAAGAGTGGAGGCTAAGAATAGAGAGTGGAAGAAGGGGCTGATACGAAGGCGAGGCTGGGAGAGATCAATGGAGGGAATAAACCAAGAGAAGGACTCAGGGCAGGGAACAGGCTGGACTGATGGAGAATAAATCTCAAAATAAATAAAAGAGTGATGGAGTTTAGCAGGAGGGGCTGGAGTGGTGGCCAGTGGGGGAATGAGAAGAGAACGGGGTATGGGGTGGAGATGGAAATCGGGGGAGAGGGGAGGCCCGGAGCAGGATTAGGTGAGGCAGAGTGTTGGTCCCTGGGGATCCTCAGAAGTTGGGGACTTGGAGGGTCCTACTGCCTCTTTGCCACGAACTTCAGCAGCTGGTTTCAGCTCATTATGTATCTGGTCAGTGACAGCATGGCCAGGGCAGAAGTATGTAGCCGTCCTGTGTCCTGTTATCCTTCACCCACCTATCTGGCAATCATGTGGGGAGGAAGGACCACTCAGGGGACCTCCCCCCCCCGCAAGATAAAGTGTGAAACTATGGGAGTCGCTGGTTTTAACCCACCACCTGCAACTTCATATTTATAATTAAGAGGTGGGGGTGAGGGAGTCTCCTCATAGTTAGGCTTCAGCCCAGTGAGATGAGACTCAGGAAAACCATGCAGCCAGGACAAAGAAACTGGGCCAGGCAGAAAAGACATTAGGCAGCAGGCTGGGGAATGTTAACAAGAGGCAATCCAGCCTGCAAGGTGTTTCTGGGCAGGGGGAGGATGCTACCCAGAGCCACTGGCACCAACTTGGTGCTAAGTTTAGGATGGGGCTGTCCTGTCTTCCCTGCTTGCTTCGTTGATGGCAGGATGTCCAGCAAGCCCTTCCAGAACAGGAAAAGCCCACCCGGTTCCTTCCTGGGATACCTGACCTCCCACCTGCCTGGGGACTCGCAGCTGTGGGCACCTGTCTCTGCCCCTCAATGCCGGCGATAGTTTCTGAAATGGCCTGGCCTGTGCAAGGGGCCTTTCTGGGCAAGCAGCCAGGGGTGGCCGCTTGAGAAGCCTGCCCCCACCTTCGCTCGCACCCCCTCTCTTTGAAGCCAGGCTGCCACAGTAGTGGGGGGAAGTGGGAAACCCGAGGCTCAGTAAAGCCAGGTCGGGGGGTAGGGTCAGGTCTCCGACCAGTGTCTGCGGCAGCCGAGCTGCCAGGCGGGGAGGTATGGGTCCCCCTCCTGGGGGCGCTCCCTTCGCGCAGATCTGGGGATGGAGGAGGGAGGGGCACTGCCCCCCCAGGGGGTTCCTGGGACTGGGCGGCGAGATGGAGAGGCCGCCCCTCCGGGCGAGGGAGGGACGGATCGCGGGTGTGGGGGCGCGGCTCCCAGCTGCGGGGTCCGGGCTCGGCGGCCGCCTGCGGCTCGGCGTGGCGCGGCGCTCCTGCCCGGCGGGCGCTGCATTCTCCGAGTCTCCACCAGAGGCTGCGGGAGGAAGGAAGGGATCCGTCCCTTGCACACTTCCCCCCTAGTCAGACACGCACACTCCCTCGCTCCCGCTCGCTCACTCCCTCGCTCCCTCGCTCCCTCGCTCATACACACACGCGCGCACACGCCGCCGCGGCTCCCCTCTCGCTCCCGCTCTCCCTCCGGCTCCTCCGGGCGGCCGCCGGGCTCCGGACTCGCCGCCCGCCGCGCCGGGCTCCCGCCGCACGCAGCGTCCCGAGGCGCAGGGCTGGGGAGCCCCGGGCCGCTCCCCGAGGTAAGAGCGCCGGGTGGCGCGGGAGGGCGGCCGGATCGCGGCCGAGGGGAGGCTGCCCGGCCCGGAGGGAGCCCCGGCGGGGAGCGGCCGGCGGCGGCGCGGGGGCCGAGCCTCCCGCCGCAGGGGGACCGGGCCGGCCGGCGCCCCCTCCCCTCGGCGGGGCGGCCGGGAGGGAGTTTCCCACGTCCAAACTTTCCCCGGCGCCGAGCCCGGCCGCCTCTCGGCCGCAGCCCGGCCCCGGCTGCCCGGGTCCTCCCGCCGCCGCCGCCCGGGAGCCCCGGGGACCCCCGCAGGCGGGGACCGGCAGCGCGGGGGACCGAGCCGGCGCGCCGAAAGGGGCCGGGGAGGTGGCGCACAGCCTGAGCGCGGGGCCGGGACCCAGGCGTTCGCGCCCCGCAGCCCGCGCTGCCGGGACTCGGCCGGCGCCCCTCCCGGAGGCGGGTCCGGGGCCGGGAAACACCGCACCGCTGAGCGGCTGAGCGTGTGCGCGCCAGTGTGTATGCGGGGTCGTGCCGCGTCCGGGGTCTCCCAGAGGCAGACTCCAGCCGCCGCGACACGCACGGCTGCGGCCACCCCAGGGTGCGGGCATCCGGCGCACAGGGACTCCTTCTGGCGCGACCCTGCGCCCTCCAGCCGTCGGGGTGACAGGTCCTCATATCTGACTCCGGGGACACTGTCCCCGCCACCGAAGATGGAGGGGCCCCGACAGCCTCCCGTCTAAAGGGAGCGCCACTTAGGACTGACCCCCCGGGCCGGGGCGCTTAAGGCGGAGGTGTGGACTGTGGGCGCGCGGGGTACCGGGCAGCCCACGGTGGGCACCGGCCGGCCCCCTGTGGCTCGCGCCTCTGCACTGCTCCCCCCACTCTCTCTTCTGTGGCCCCGTCGGGCCCCTGGCCCTGCTGGATCCCCACGGGAGACCACCAGGCGGGGTTGCAGCGCGAGGGGCTAAGCCAGATACCCCGAGGACTCCCCGAGCTGCGGGGGCACCCCCTGGTGGCGGGCAGGGAAGCCCGCGGAAGGCTTCCCACAGGCGCTCCTGGGAACCCTCTTGCCTTGTCTCCCACCCTTGCCCGCGTCGCCAGAGGTTATGCATGCCAACTTCTATTTCCGTGGGTCTAATTTCTGCACCCTCCGGGTCCCTGGAATTGGGCAAGGTGCCCTGGCATCCGCATCAGCTCATCTGAGGGCTTCGGCTGCTGCCAGCCCTCTGTTGGCCTCTCCGGGAGCGGGTGCTGGATCTCATCATCCCCCCCCCAAAGTCAGCGCCACGGCCCTACATCAGCATCTCCACTGCGTCGATCCCAAGGGCTCTTCCCTAATCTCACGCCCCTCGGCCCCTTATCCATGCCCCCTATTCTTGCTCATAGGCGCCCACTCTGTCGCCCTCAATTACTCCGGTTCTACAGTCCTTTTTGCAGTTTTCCCTGTATGCTCTAATGACATTCTTTGGTCTCTGCCATCCATGACTATTTCTCCATCTGGCTTCCATCCTGCCTGCCTCAGTTTCTCACTGCAGTGGCTGCCTACCCCTCAAATCTGGCCCCAGCCACTGCTCCACTTGACTCACCCCTTTCCTCTGCTCTCCCCTGTCTGGATGCTTCTCTTCCGTTCCTCCTGAGCGGGAGGGCCATTGCCTGCCTTCAAGCCCCGCTCCCTGGGAGTGTCTGCTGCTCCTCTGGGACCTCCACCGCAATGCCTCAGAGCAGACTTTTTGCAACTGCCCTCCGCTGAGGACCCCGCTCCTCCTGGGAGCCCTGTCTGCTGGTTCCTGGAGATGAGAGCCACTTCTCGTATTCCTGACTGTCACCACATTGGCGGCCACCTGGGCTGCCTTCTTTCCCATTTTAAAGTATTGGAAACAGATGCCCAAGGTCACCTGGCAAACTCCAGAGTCAGGAATGGGGACCCAGGTGTTGACTTGCAGACCTTGCCACCGCCCCTGACGTGCTGGGCAGGTCTGGGGAGAAGCAGAGGGGTCTCTGGCCTTCAGGCTGCAGGCAGAGCAGGGAGACAAGGCTTCAAAGTGGCCTGAGACGGGAAGTTGTACCCCCAGTGCTTTTAGGGGAAAGCAGTTACAAGCCTTCGGCAGAGAAACCTAAACAGACACCGAAGACAAACTTGGTCCCTAAAAGTGTATTGTGAGCCCATGCAAGTCATAGCCCTCTGTAAAGAGTGTGTATATGGCGGGGGCGGGGTGGTGGTGGGGTGGCTGGAGTCTCAGGACGTTTCTGGTGCTGGTCTGTAATAATTGTGGCTCAAGGCTGGACTTCCCACAGCCCCATCTCCCCCAGCTTCCCTGGCCCCAGTTTTCCAAGCGTTGCCAGAGAGCTGCATTCCGAAACCCTCTGGGAGGGCAGGGGCTCCAGGCGGGCGTCTCCTCCCGACTCAGCCCTGTTGGCAGAGCCAGTTCATTTACGGCATGGGCTGGAGGAGTCAATTACATTTCCTCTCCTCTTGGTTTTCTTTTCCCCCCTTTTTCTTCTATCAGGAAGTTCCATTGGAAATGCAGCCTCAGGTACTCAGAGAGAGAGAGAATGATTCCTGTTTATATAACTCGGGCAGCAGCCTGCTGCATGCCCTGGGAGGAGGGGCTTGAGCTGACGGGGAGGCAGGTGACTTCTGGGGAGGAGAAGGCCCTAAAGAGGTGGCCAGGCTGGGGCCCCAGGGCTGCAGGCTTCCCCATCCCTGCCAGCTGAGCCAGGGAGCAGACCAAGTTGGGGACAAGGTGAAGGATCCACCATCAATACTCTGAGAGAAGGCCTCAGTCCAGGCTCAGGGAGAGAAGCTTCAGGTCCCCAGCAAGGATGGGTGGGCTTTCTACACTTCCCCCGGCTCCAGGGTCCTTGGAGCACCCCAAGATGGAACTCCTGGTTGGAAGTCTCTGCCTCCTAGGGCCATGGGTTCTGATTCTGATCTCTTTAGAGAAAGCCTAGATCCCACACCACCCCAGCCATCAGGACAGGCTGTGATCTCAACTTTTTCATCAGAATAGTGGGTACATAGGACTGTGTCTGTTCTCCCTTCGGTGAGACAAGAACTAGGAGGAAAGTTAAGTCTGGTTTGAGTTTTAGGTACCTGGCAGGGTGGATGGATGTTTTTGTCATCAAAGATGACTCAGAGTGGCTATTGAGGGACAGAGGTGCAGGACAGGGAGGTTGGAGACATGGCCTTCATGTCCAGGTGGGTAGGTTGTTGACTGTCCAAGGGCACTCAGTCAGGAGAACAGTGGCTGAAATCTATTTTAAGCTCCACTCAACAAGTCAGGTGCCCTAAAGGCAGACTCTGCCTGGAGGAAGGGGCACCTTTCTTTAATTTGCAAAGAGGTTTCCTCTAGTCACCACCAGTGGGCCTAAGGAGCTGCTTGTCCCCAGAGGAGCATGCTTTCTTTAATTAGCACAAAGGTGGCCCAACTGGGGTTTTAGGGTACACACACCACGCCTTGGCCTGATTCTTGTACAGTGGGGACACAACACACAACCTTCTGAGTCTGAGTCTGGGTCTGAACACCTGAGGTGCAGGAGCCCCGAGGCCTTGGCTCCCCCCTATGGTGGCCGTCATGCCTATCAGCAGGCTCCTTCCCGCTGCCATGTGGAGATGAGGCTGGGAACTTCTTACTTCCTCTTGAGGCTCACAAGCCTTCAGCCATCCACTGGCCACCAGCTGCTTCCTTCTTATAATACAAATACCTGATTAGGAACACAGGCATTGGAGAGTCAGACCTGCCTATGTTTGCAACTTAATGGCTGTGTGACTTTGGGCAAGTTACTTCACTTCTCTGAGTCTGTTTCTTCCTCTGTGAAGTGGAAGAAAAATGTACCTTGCTGGATTGTTGTGGAGTTAAACATGCACGCATGTGTTTGGTGCTTAGCACGGAACAAAGCAATACTATTGTTTTAGTATCCCTCTGTGCGGAACCCTGAGTTCCCACGGGGCTGAGGGCAATGATTTCTGCTTGGTTCTGCACATGACCTTGGCTGCCTGGGGAGTGGAGTCAGGACCTCAGGATCCTCCATGGGATGGCCCTGGCCTCAGGGGGGTGGAGCCTGCCCAGTCACACAGCCAGGGGCACAGGAACACTGTCCAGATTCTCAGGGATTCACGACACCCTGGTTCCCACCTCCCTCCCACTCTCCACCCATGACCCTTCTCTGGCCCAGACCCCGCAGGCTTCTGCCTGAACCACTGGGGCAGCCCCCTCCGTGGCCCCCAGCCTCCGATCACCTCCTGCCGCAATCCCTGCTGTAGCCAGAGTGATCTTTCTTCTGCGCAGGTGGGATCGTGTCACTTTCTTGATTAAAACCCTTCCATGGCTCCCCATCGCCTACTGAATTAAGTCCAGGCTCCGCACAGTGACATTCAAGGTCCTTGTAATCTGTCTGCCTCCCCCCTGTCTCCCACTGTGCCTGCAACCCCACACTCCCACGTGAAGCCACCTGCCCTTGCACCTGACCGCCCTTCCCCCGAAGATCTTCTAGAGCGTTCACGACCCAACCCAAATAGCACCGCTTCCTCGCGTCCACCCACGGCCTGTCTGGCCACCCGTCCATTCATTTCCAGTTTAAACGTCTACTTACATATTTATGTCAAGCGTGTACTGTGTGCTAAGCAGGTGGGGCACGAGCAGCCTGAATCCCAGCCGACAGGAGTCTGGTGTCCCGGGCAGGGACAGACAATGCACAGTTCTCCCGGCCACAGAAATAGCTGGTGGCGTTGCGGCTGGGGTTTCCACGATGGAGAAGAGATGTTAAAGTGGGGTTGGGTGGAGCAGTGGTTATCCAAGGGAGGGAGGATGGGGGCCGGGAAAGCAGGCTCCAGGCCCAGGGTGAGGGTACTGAGTCCCCACGGAGGGCAGGATATTGTGGGGAATTGCAAGTTCCGTGGCTGAAGTGAACCGAGGCCAGGCCGGGAAGGATGCGAGAGGAAAGCAGTTTCCGTAGGTCTGGGAAGCAGTGAGGAGGAGCTCAGAGCCCACCTGGAGCAGTGGCCACCTGGAGGCCTTCTGCGGGGAGAGGGCATGGTGGCACTTTCCCTTTGAAGCCTCACCTTGAGGTCCCAGCCCAGAGCTGGTGGTGCCAGGCCTGTGGGATAGGCTGCAGGGCCCAGGAGGACTGGGTGACTGTGGGGGTGCGGGGGACAGGAGGAGTCCCCATCTCTGACACAGGACGCTGTTGGGTCATGGAGATGGCCAGTGTGAAAGGTGAAGGACCTTCAAGAGGAGGCAGGACCCGCTTCGGGTCTGCATGTGGAGGTGCCCTGGGGGGTTGGGCAGGAGCTGGGCCCACCCTGACAGCGCTGGGTCAGGAGGATGGAGGGGGTCAGCGTCCAGGAAGAGTCAGTGGAGTGGAAAGAACCCTGAGGGGCCCTCGGCTTTCAGGGCAGGTGCAGCCAGGAAGCCTCCTCGCCCCCAGCGGGTGCCGCCCATCCAGCCGCCTCTCCAGAGCAGTTGGCTTCGCAGGCCCTGGCTGCCTCGTCTCCTCCACGACATGTTGGATCAGTGTTCCTCAGCTGGGGGCACCTTGCCCCTTGGGGGACCCTTGGCAATGTCTGAACATTTGTAGTTGTCGCCACTGGGTGGAAGGCTGCTGCTGGCATCTAGTGGGGAGAGACCAGGGATGCCGCTCATCACCCTGCAGCGCACGGACCCCCACCATCAGAGAATTCTGCAGCCCATAATGTGGTCTGCTGCGTGGAGGAGCCCAGCCCCGGGGGAGCGCACGGAGGCAGACTTCCCTGTGGACCTCACTGAGTCCAGCGTCCAGCGCGGGCCTGAGGAGAGGGCCTCAGCCCTTGCAGCATGGGGCCGCCAGGCACTGGGGGAGCGGGAAAGCTGGGCCCAGAGAGGAAGCCTCGGGGAGCACGCTGCCTGCAGGCGCCTAGTCCCCCTTCCCTGTTTTCTTTCTGTCATCTCTTTATCACCCAAGTAAATATAGGTTATTTTTTTAAAATAGGCAAGTTACAGATAAACACAGCCAAAAAGGCAGCCTGCAGACTAAGACCCTGCCCAGTGGGTCTGCTGGGCCCTGGGCAGCCTCGGTTTCCTCGTCTAGGAAATGGCTTTGACAAACCCTCCTGCAGGGATGGCCCCCTGGACAAAGCACTGAACTCAGCTGCGCCTGCAGGAAGCGTTCAACAGAGTGGCCGTGCGTGCGCCCGTGTAAACGTATCCGTGCGTGTGTCTTCGCATATATGAGCACATTTTTAATTAGCCACCATACCTCTACCGTGGGCCACCATTCCATGCGTTCCCTGGTTGACACAGATGGATTCTTAAAAATGGCATCTCGCTCTGCGTATGCCTGCGTAACCTGCTTTTTCCACTGTATAATATATTGAGAATGTCTTGCCATTTCGATAAATGTACATCTACATCATCATTTTTTAAGAGCTGCATGGCTCACCATTGTGTCCATAATTCATTCAGCAGCCCCACTGCTGGACATTTGGGTTGTTTCCAATTCTTTGCTATTACAAACAATGAACATCCCTGTACACACGTCTTCACGCTCTTGTCCAGTGATTTCCTCGGGGACCACTTGGACATTTTTGGCAGGAGGCAGGTGGCTCTGACCAGATTCCTCACATAGAAGCCCTTGGGCCCAGCGAGAGGGGGGCTGGGGTTTCTGGGGAGGGAGAGGATCTAGATGGCAGAGAACTGTGCTGGCCCCTGGAAGGCAGGTCTGATGTGCAGGCAGTGGCCAGCCCTGTGATGGAAATGGAGAAGCCCCGCCACACCTCTGTTGTCACCATGGCGCTTACAGAATTGCAGAATAGCGGACAGAGGGTAGGGAGGTGGACTGTGTGTGTGATGGGAAGAGTGACAGACACCAGGCAGAGAGGGACACGAGGTAGACGGGCCCAGGCAAGCTGATGGATGGGGAGCAGAGGCAGGTGGATCCAGGTCAGCAGGCAGACAAGATGATGGACAGGTGACGAGTCGGATAGAATCAGGTGATCAGACATAGAACTGTGGCCTCCCAGCAGGGGCCGGCAGGGACCAGGGGCTGGAATTGTGTATTCTGGGGATTCCAGGGAGCTCCTGGGAGATGCAGCCGGGCCCCAAGGCCACGAGGCTCCCGGGCTCACATCTTCCCTGATGCTGCCTGTAGGTCTGCGCACTTGGGAGTTGAGCAGGGCTTGGAGGAGGGCAAGTTCCCCATTGTGCAGACGGGGAACTGAAGCTTTGGGAGAGGCAGTGACTTGCCCTGGGCCTACCATGTCTCAGAGCCGACTGTCTTCACGCCTCCAACCCGGCTTGGAGGGAAGGGAAAAAGGTTGGCAGAGGACCACAGCATAGTGCAGGGCGCCGAGGGCAGGACGAGCCTGTCCTGAGTTCTCTCTGTCCACCCCACTTGTGCCGTGCTACTTAAACACCACCACTGGGTCCTGCTGAGAGCATAGGACAAGGTGGCCAGGGCTCCACTTGAGCCCCGCCACTCACCAGCTGAGTGGCCTTAGATGTCACCGAGACTCCTGCCTCGGATTCCTCCACCTGCCTCGGTGTCCCTACCTGGAGGTTTGTGGAGAGGATTGCATGACTTTACGGAGGCATTACTGCCCTGCCTATGGCAAGTGTTTTGGAAGCACTGGCCCCTGACACCACGTACTGCTGCCCTTATTGTTTCCCTTGAATTCCGTGTGTGCACGCACACGCACCACACAAGCAAGCTGAGTCCCCCGGGAGGCAAGTCATGCCGTCTACCTCCTTTATCCTCTCTCTCCCTCCTCTAGGGCCCTGTCAGGCAGGCGGGCACATAGTAGGTCCTCCAGACACGTTTCTCAGACTCCTCAGGTAGAGGGCGTGAGGGGAGGCTCCAGGGGAAGCGGACTTGCACTGTGTGTCCAAGCTGGGATGACATTGCCGCTGGTGGAGGGACAGGGCCGGCTTTCTGGGCGGTGGGGAGGATGAGAAAAGTGGAGGAGGCTTGGTGAATGTCTGGGTGACAGCTTGTGACCCAGTTGACCAGAGCACAGAGGACACCAAAGGGAGGAATGACAGAGGACCAGAAGGGAAGGGGCAGCCAAACGCAGAGCTCCAGGCCAAGGAAGGTGGCCATAGGGAGCTATTGAAGGTTGCTGATCAGAGTGGAGCAGGCAGGCCCCCGGGAGGAAAGAGAAAGGAGGCGGGGGACAGGGGCATCTGGAATCATCCAGCAGATGGTGGTGGTGGGGGCTTGAAGGAGGTCCTGGAGATCAGGGCCCAGAGGGAAAACACCAAGGGAACTGGACCCAGGGGCTCAGAGCTGCTTGGTGGTGGAAGATGCAGTAGAGGAGGAATCAAATGTGACAGGGTCTCCAGCCTGGGGGCCTGGGAGAACCAGAGTCCATTAATCAAGTTAGGGCAGTTTGTACATGGGAAATATGGGGCGGCTGGGGATTGAACCTGGGGCCCCGAACCAGGCAAGCGCTCTACCCCCGCCAAGCCACACCGCCCGCCCTGAGATATGGGGGAAAGTTGAGACGCCAGCTGATGTCTTTCAGCCGCCCAGCACCCACCCACCCACCCATCCACCCATCCAACCTATGTCCATATCCATCCACCCGTGGTCCACACCGCTACCGCCCATCATCCCTCCACCTGCTGTCCACCGGGAATGGATCATGGCCTTTCCTGGCTCCTCACCACCACCCCTCCATGGCCACTCATCCATGAATCCACCAACCCGTTGATCTGAGATACATTTCTTGTGCACCTACTATGTGTGGGGCTCAGCATCTTGACACAAACGTTTGGAGATGCCTGAAAATGAAGAGAGTGGTTAGAGAAGTCAAAGGAAGTGCCTGCGACACTTTCATCTAGCAGAGAGAAACCTGGGAGAAGGCTTTGTGTCCTCGAAGGGTGGACAGCAGCCTTCAGACGGGCCGTGTTCTTGAAGTAGTAGCCATGAGCACTCTTGCCCATTTCCCTCTTGAATTCTGCACATGCTTGAGTGAGCGTGCACGCTCACACACGCCCGCACGAGCAGGCTGAGTCCCCTTCAAGGCAAAAACTGTCTTTCACATCCTCTAAACTGCCCTCCTGCCAGAGGCATTTAAAGGCCAGTGGGTACATAGTAGGTGCTCCATTGGTGTCATGACAAGGTGGTTCTTTGGACTACATCTGGCTGAGGGGATGCACGAACCTTCCCAGGACACAGCAGAGGAAATTGGCTGCACTTGCAGCTAGAGGGATCAAGGTTAGCTGTGAGGGAGAACTAACTTATTGATCACTGCAGGGTCTGAAGTACGTACCTGGTGTTTGGCTGTAGGGGATCCCAGATCTGTAGGCGTGACTTAGAGAAATGGGTGCAGATTGAGGCGTTTCTGGACAGGTGAGTGGAGGAGCACTCAGGGCTGGCTTTGAGGGAAGGTGGGTGGGGTGAGTGGAGGAACAGGTGGGAGAGGAGGGGGCGGTGCCAGCCAAGGAGCTGAGCCCTGGGGAGGAGGGGTGAGCCACAGTGGGGTGCCTGGGTCCTGGGGCCGGGGAGACGGCAGCATTCGACCTCAGAACAGCCTTAGAGTGAGACGAGGCCTCTGTCCCACACCAGCTCGCGCCCCTGTAAGAGCCCATCCTCTCACACAGCCCACCCTCCTCCCAGAGCCTCCCTCTGTTCAGCCCCTGCCCCTCACAAATCTGAATCTCTCCTCAGAACCCCTGGCTGAAATCCAACCCCCATCTAGCAGAGCCCCACCCTCTGTGGAGGCCTGTCCTCTCCCAGCATCAGCCTCCACCCCTGCTCCCCTCTGTGGAAGCCCCAGGCCCCCGCAGAGCCACACCCCGTCCCACAGAGCCACACCCCGTCCCGGAGCCCTGAATGCTGTCCCTGAGTCTCCAGCCCTAACCAACCCCAGACCTTGTCCCTTCCTGGGCCACTTGCTTAGCTCACAGCCACTCGGGCAGGCTATGCCTGTTCTCCAACAGGAGACTTCTGTCCCCCACTGAGCCCTCATCTCCTCCCTGAAACCGCCCCCCTCTCCCTCCCAGAGTCCTTGGACTCTTCCCTCAGTCCTGGTCCCCCTTGAGCCTTGAGAACCATGCAGAGCACCCATGTCACCCTCCAGCCCGGGTGCCAGCCCTCGCTGTCCAGGCACCGACAGCCAGCAGGTGGTGGCTCCATCTCATCAGCCATCCCTGGGACTCCGCACCATTCAGCAGGCCTGGAGATGAGGAAGAGGCCTCAGGTTGGGATCCATAAGACTCTCCTCAGGGCCTTCCAGTACCCTGAGGGCTTTGGGGACAGAGAGTCTTGCAGGGTCCCCAATAGGCCCTTCTGAGACTAGAGACCAGCAGCCTTGGCAGCGCGACTCAGCTTGGCTCAGCTCACGGGCAGGGAGAAGCTGGAGACTCGCTGCTTCTGGGTTAGGAAAACAATCACAAATTAGAGAAAATGCTTCTGGAAATTGCTGCACTGCGTGAGAGGGAGGCGCCTGGGGAGGGAGGGAGGGAGACTCCGAGGCCAGCCATGGCTCTCCAGGGCCTCATCCATCAGTTCTATGCCACCCACCTGGCACTCGAGGCCCATCATATCCTGACGTGGAGCCCAAGACACACCTGCCCCAGCCAGGCTGCTGCCCCAACTCCATTCCCGCCGCAGCCCTTCGCTCACCTGGGCTCAGGCCTCCCATCCTCTCAATCTGAGCGCCTCTTCCAGTCCTTCATGGGCTCTTTTTACCTGAATTGTCTTTGTGACTGGTCCCTTGGGGACAGGAAACATGTCAGATACTAATGGCAGTCGGAAGCAGACAGATCCGAGCACCAGTCTTCATCTGCTGTATACTGGTTGGATGGCCTTGGGCAAGTCTCTTTGACTTCCTGAGCCTTGGTTTCCTCATCTGGGGGGAGCAAGAGCCCCTGCTGTGGTTACTAGGAGTGAGGTCGTGCGCACGCAGCACCTTGCTCATGGTAGACAGCACGTTAATAAAGAGTCTTCCTGACAGATCAGAGTTTTGGGCTCAGAGGGCCAGCATTTATTTCCCCATGTCCACCTCTCAGCAACATCCCTGCTACCTGCCGTGCTCCTGTCTGTCCACCCAGTTTCCCACTGAGAGATGTAAAAAGAAGGTGCATGGGCTTCAGGGCAAGCACTTGGTGGGGGGACTGATACAGAAAGAAGAGGCAATAAATGTTGGATCTGTCTTATGAATCATTTGGCCATAGGTGTGACTCAAGCCAGGCCATCTCCTGTCTGGAGGAATTAGGACAGCAGCCAAGAGCCTGGATCCTGGAACCACACTGCTTGGTTCCGAGTCCCCATGCTGCCACTCTCTAGCTGCCAGACCTTGCCCAAGGTACTTGACTGCCTCAGTTTCCCCATCTGTAAGATGGGGACGATAATCTCAGCTGCTTCATAGGGTTGCGGAGAGGGTTAAATGAGCTACTATTTTTAAAGTGCTTAGAACAGGCCCAGTCCTGGCAAGCACCCTTTGAGGGTTTCCTAATGAACCCAACCAGGGAAGAGGGATTCTGGGACCTAGGAATGGACGGCAGGACCTGCAGCGGGGTAGGAATGGGGCTTTCAGAAGGGGTTTTTGCTGACCTGGCCTCTAGCCAGCTTCAGTCAAATTGGCCTCTTCCTGAATAGGAGGGCACAATGGTCTCCAAGTGAAAAGGCTTTTTCTGGAGACCACCAGGGACGCCTCATTTGGAGAGGGTTGGGCCAGGGAGGTTCGTGCCGAGGCAGGCACAGGGGCAGCTCTGCAGGATGCATCAAGGAAAGAAGAGACCCAGGGCTCCCAGAGACCCCGGGCCCCCTGGCAGGGCCCTCCTGCCCTTTCTGAGGCCTGGGAGAGGCTCCCATGGCTGTCAGGGATGAGGCTCATTGCTTGTCTTCTCCGTGGGGGGGACCTCGGGGAATTCTCTCCCTGCAGACCATGAGCAAGGAGTGGGGTGTGTCTGGAGCTAGCCCCTCGCCGTCTGCTGTATGCCAGGCCTGTGCCGGGCACCAGGGGATTACCGTGGGCCATTATCTCCCCACTCTGGTTCCTGCCTGTCCTCCTCTCTCCTGGCCCTTCCTTTCTCTCTTCCTCCCAAGCCTCCTCCCGAGCACAGGATGGGAGGGGCCGCGGAGGAGAGAGTTTGTACAAACTGGGGCTGCCGTTGGAACTTCTGATTGGCTGGCCAGGGCCATTCTTTTCCCTGGTTGCCATAGCAGCCATTTCCCGGGGTTGTCAGTGATGAAACTCATAACATTGTTTTCAAATAATCCGTGTAATTGAAATAACAATTGAGCTGTTAACTCGTCTCTCACACCCGGGCTAGGACAGATCCTCCTCCCTCCACACCCTCCTCTCCACCCCAGGAAACTCTGGTCCCTCCCCGTTCCCTCTGCGAGGCTCCAGCCTTGGGGCTGGAGGAGGAAGGAGACAGCATGGCCTCCCTGTCTTGTGACGGAATCACAGGAACTTAGTTCTTAGAGCTGAACCAGAACTTGGAGACTAGAAGCCCCTTTCCCCTCTCTTTACAACCTGAGGCCCAAAGGAAGGAAAGAAGTTGGAGGTGACATGTGGCATTGCGAAGAGCTCCAAAGCCATAGAGTTGCTGTCTCCTGAGGACTTGACCTTGTGTGGCGCTCTGCCCCCCTCGCCCCACTTGGCAAAGGAACGAGCCGGGGCCCAGGGAGCCGAGCGTGATGCAATGTTCTTATAACTTTGCAGAAATTACATGTCACGTGGATGAATCTGAACACAGACCACCTCTCCCCATCTCCCTGAAGCAGGAATGGGACCTGTTTTCTGAGTCACAGACTTCTTGGAAGAGGGCAGTTTGGGGACTGTGGCTCAGAGAAGAGGAGGGATCCCTTAAGGAGCCATGAGGGGGAGGGGATTCCCACGCCCTGCCCCCACTGTCCACCCCTCGCTGGGCTCCAGGCTGCATGTTCAGAAGCATAAACGTGAAGAACACAGGACCCCGAAGACCCTGCCTACGCCTCGGAAGGACTGGATGGATTGGAAAGTGGAGAGATGTCTGCACACTGGGACGCAGGTCCGCGCAGACGGTTCCCTACAGAGGCAGCTTCAGAGAGGATAAAAGCATTTTTTAAAAAGTGTCTGGTCGCTGTCCAAGGTACTCTCTGAGTCCGCAGTGTGTGTGGGTGGCAGGCCCTTGCTGGGGCTGGGGGTGGAGTCAGTCCTCCCACATGAGCCTGGGGGCTGCCTGAGGTCGGCTTCCTTCCCCCGATTCTGGAGGATTCCAAGCGCTAAGGGTCTGTGCCCTTTCCACTCCCTCTCTTCATCCATTCTCATTCACTGGGACCTTTATTGAGTACCTACTCTGTGCCAGGCACCAGGTGGGCCCCGAGGATGTTAGGGTGAGTGAGAGCCAGTCTCTGTCTCCAAGGACTCTTTCAGTCTAGTGGACACAAACATGTGCTCCCCAATGGCCCATGTTCTTCCAGAGGGTGATGGGCACCGAGTGAGTGCAGAATGGCAAGGCAGCCCTGCCGGCAAGAGTAAGAAAGGCCCCCGAGCAAATGACTTGGACTGGGTGCTGAAGGCGGAGAAGGAGTTCTCTGGCGGATAATGGCAGGTTGGCTGCTGGACAGTGAATGGCAGATCAAGGAGACTGGGCTCTGGAGAGGGGCAGTGACCTGCCCAAAGTGCCACCTGGAGTTGGGGGCAGCCAGGACTAAATCTCTCGACAATTGACTTTGTCAGAAAATCAGAATATTGCTGGACAGGGCAGCACATGCCTGTGATCCAAGCCACTCAGGAGGCTGAGGAGGGAGGACTATGAGTTTGAGGTCAGTCTGGGCAACTTAGTGTCAAAATGAAAATAAAAAAGATGGGGATGGAGCTCAGGGATAGAACACTCGCCTAGCACATGTAAGGCCCTGGGTTGGATCCCCAGCCCCTCAAGAAGTATAGGTAGATGATGGAGGCATGGATGGATGGATAGATAGATGATAGATAGATAGATAGATAGATAGATAGATAGATAGATAGATGATAGATAGATAGACAGATAATCTCAGAATATCTGAGCTAGCTGGGTCTTCGAAATGCTCTAGGCCAAAACGCCTCCTTTTTCAATGAGAAACAGGAAGAGACACTTGGAACCTGCTCCGTCTGATGTCAGAGTTGGGATGACTTTCCTCACACCATGGCTGGAAGTGGGCCAGTCCGCCTCAGCTCAGCTGGGGAGCAGGGCTGGCTGGCGAGGGCAGCTGCCCCTCGAGACCCGTGCCTGTGGGACCTGCAGCCTGGGCTGGCTCCTATCACATGTGGGGCTCGACATGCCTGCTGGAGCAGTGGGCTCCAGCAGGAGGCTTGGTGGGTGGGGGGACCTGAGTCCTGCCACTGACTCTGAGCAGACCCTGGGGGGAGGCACTGCTGCTCTGGGCCATTGTCCTCTTGACCATCTGTGTCCCAGGTGGCTCCTCTTTGCCTGTACTTGGGGCAGTTTTCTTATTGGGGTGGCAAGTGATTTGGGTCCCCAGGGACATTTGACAGTGGCCACACAGCTTGGGTTGTCACAACCTGGCATGGGGGTTGCTCCTGGCATCTAGTGAGTAGAAGCCGCCAGCCTGCTGTCACACATCCTATAAGGTACCGGGTGGCCCCACAGCAAAGAATGATCCAACCTAAATACCAGCGGTGCTGAGGTTAAAAAACCCCTGCAATCTGAGGCTGTTTGTGGAGATCAAACGCAGCCGCAGAGTGGGCACCAGGGGCTGCACACAGGTGCACCCCCAGCGGCGCCTCGGAAGCACAAGTGGCCTTGACGTTGGGCAGGCCTGGCTGTGTGAAGAGGTCCTTGACCTCTCGCAGCCCTGGCTGCTTCATCAGTGCAGGGTAGTAAGAGCTCCTACCTCGGGGGACTGCTGAGAGGTGGGGTGAAGCCCTGGAGCAGGTGGTGGAGGAAGACGGCAGCACAGCGAGGGACCCCCACTGCGAGCCCCTTTGTTGAAAATGGAAGCCTGAGCCAGCGCCAGGGCCAGCTCTGCCAGTCGGAGGCGGGGGACGCAGGTAGCTTACCCGACCTCTCTGCCTCCATGTCCGCCTGTCAAGTGGGGGTGGCAGTAGCGCCTCGTTGGATGGGCGGGTTAAAAATTGGTGAGGGCTGAGGGCGCCCTGGGTCGGTGCTACGCAGGGGGAGCCCTGCTGTCACGGGGGCATGAATTCCATCTCCACAGGGCACAGGTAGCTCAGGTGGGTGCCATCTCTCTCCGGTATCCGGGTCCCTCATCTGTGCCTCTCAGGGTCCCTGTCAAGGCTGCTGGCCTCTCTTGCTACCCGCTGACCCCTTAGGCTGGCTCTCCTCCCTTCTCACCTCCAACCTCCTTCCCCCAGAGCCCTTGGGTCTGCCAGGCTGGAGATGGCCGTGAGGAGCTGAACCTGGGGAGGGGGACAGGTTGGCATGTGCGCCTCACTCTGTAGCTCAGGCCCCCAATACTTGTACCCTGACCCCGGCACCCTTGGACCAGTCCTTGGCTCACCCTTCAGAGATTGGGAATCCCTCCAGCACAGGGTTCCTCTGCCTCAGCGCCACTGAGGTATGAGGTCCGATCCCTGTCAGCTGTTAGGGGACACCCCTGGGCTGTGCACTAGATATCAGCGGTGCCCCTTCCCTGCCTGCAACACAGGAGTGTGTCCAGACATGGCCGGGTGTCCCCTGGGTGGAAAAAGTCCCCTGGTAAAGAACCACTGTTTGAGAACTCTGTTAGGAATGTGAGCTTCTGTCGTTCTGTCCTGGCAGAGAAGCTTTTAAATCCTCATGAATGTCCTTAAGTTGAGCGTCTTTATTCCATTTTCCACCAAGTTTCCAATCCCTGGGTCCATTTTTCAAATCCAGATGACCCATGAGCATCAGGCCCAACTTCCTGAATCTCGGTCCAAACCAGAAATTCCACATCTTAACTTTAAATCCAAAACCTGCGTCCCAATCCTGAATCCAAACCCTAACCCAAAGCCCTTGGTGCATTTCTAAAACTACAGGTCCTTGACCAAACCTTAGCCTCAGACAGGGAGTGCACTGGAAAACCTGTGCTTCCAGATCCTTCCAGCACCAGCTGCCACATCCCAACCCCAGTTCCTCTGGCCTCGGGAGATTCCTTGGCTCAGGTTTCCAGCTTCCTCCCCTCCAAGGTGACTCCTGGTCCTTGGGGGAGAGACAGGAAGGACTCCTGGAGGCTGCTCTGCACTGGTGGCCCCTCCCTCCCCCCACCGCAGGCCATCCATCTGGAAATTCTATCATTCATTCACTTGTGTTTTTCAGATTTGCTGAGCACGCTCCGTAGGCTCTGTTTTAGATACCAGAAAAACCGTGGCAAAGGGGACCCACTGTCTACGGGGAGATAGAAGACAAACAGTGGACAGGCAGTTAGAAACAAAATTCCAGAGTTATTCAAGAAATCTCTGCTGGGCACCTGTTAGCTGCCAAACCCTGCTCCCAATGCAGGGATCCAGCGCTGAGTGAGGACAGCCCCTGCACTCACGGAGCGTGCGCTGTAGGTTCAGGGGATGTCCATTCATGCCAGATTCCACGTGTTCTCTGGGGCACAGGCAGAGAAAGCACAGTGAGGGGACAGGGATGGTGGAGGGAACCAGGGAGTTTTTTAAATCTCTGGTTACCAGGGAAAGTCATAGGGTCAGCCATCTGAGCAGTCTCCTAAAGGAAGGAAGGGAGGGAGCCAGGCAGATAAAAGGGGCAAGGGTGACCAGGCAACAAGACCAGCAAGTGCAAAGGCCCTGAGGTGGAATCATAGTCAGTTTATTCAGAGAACAGCCAGAGGCCAGAGTGGCTGAAATTGAGGGGCAGGGTGGTAGAGAAAGGTCAGAAGTAGCAAGAGAACAAATCATGTTGGGTCTTATGAGCCATTTTACTCTGAGTAAGATGAGAAGCCAAAGGAATTTCAACAGAAGGAGTGTTATGATCTGATTTATGTTTTAACACCCTCACTGAGAACAGTCTGCAGGGGGCGAGGGCAGAAGCAGAAAGGCCAGGCAGGAGGCCGTTGCAATAATCCAGGTGAGAGATGGTGGTGGCCTGGCCCCGGCCGCTCACAATGAAGGCGGTGAGATGGGTCTGGTCCTGAATCTATTTTCAGGTAGAGCCGGTAGGATTTGCTGATGGATCGGATGTGGGGTGTGAGATAAAGAGTGAAGTCAAGAATGACTCCAAGGCTTTGGCAGAAGCTGCTGGAATAATGAACTTGCCAGTTACGGAAAGCGCGGGAGCTGGACAAGGGGCAGTTTAGAATTTATCATGTGTGTGTGTGTGTGTGTGTGTGTGTGTGTGTGTATGTGATGGGGCTGGGACGCAGGGTGAGGATTTGGACGCGACATGTTTGAAGGACACTTTAAACCTCTACATGGAAGCCTGTGATTTAAGATTTGGGGGAGAGATCTGAGCCAGTCTCACACATTTGGGTCTCACCAGCACGTCTATGGGGTCTCAAGCCGTGGAGTGAACGCGCTCTGCTGTGAAGTGAGCAGAGAGGCACTGCGCCAGGACTAAGCTCCCGGCCCTCCAACCTTTGGAGGGAGATGAGGGGGCAGAGCAAAGGAAGAAGTGAAGGAGCCCAGAATGCAGCTAGGTGCGGGATGCTGGAGGGTTGTGGGTACAGAGAAGGGAGAGACCAACTCCAGGTGGCCAGGGAGGGCTTCCTCTATTGGAGGGGACTTTGGAGCCTAGTTTTGAGTAATTCAGGAAATCCCCCATTGGACAAGATTGGGGAAGGGCATTCAGGGAGAAGGATCAGCACATGCGAGGGCTCAGAGGTCTGCAAACATCAGCATGTGTCAAGTGAGCACACGGTCTCCAAACCTCCAAGCTTACATCTCCCCTTCTATCCCCAAGTCAGCACAGGGGTCACCTTGGAGTCCTCCCATGAATCCCTCTCCGTACCCCACACAGCGTCCCTGCCTCGTCCTGAGGATGGGTCTTCTGTTTATCTCTAGTGACAGCCCCTGCCTCCACCCTCATCGCCCCACCCTGGTCCAGGCCATCTTCATCATTCACCTGGACACCTGCCTCCTCTCCCCATCTCTCTCTCTCTCTCTTTCTTTCTTTTCTTTTCCTTTTTTTTTTTTTTTTGGCAGTGCTGGGGATTGAACCCAGGGCAGTCTGCCTACTGAGCTATATCCCCAGCACCCCCATCTCCCTCAATCTCACAGGCCACCCATGAGGACCCCAGCAGGCAAGGGGGTGGGGCCAAGACTGCTGCCCGCTCCGGCAGCCTGCGGGAGGGAAAAATGGTACAGTTCCGCCCGGTCCTCCACTTCAGAAGCATAGCTCTTAGGATGAAATTTAAACTCTAACAAGGCCCTGGAGATCCTGCGTGGCGTGGCCCCCGCCTGCCTCTCCTGTCTCATCTCCACCTTCCTTCCAATCACGCCTGACACCAGCTTCCCCGCTGCCTCTCCGCTGCCCAGCCTGGTCTGATCCACCTGCCCCAGGGCCTTGGCCCAGGCTGTTGCCCGCCCCCACTGCTCTCTCCTTCCCAGCCCTCCCTGCATCCAAGAAAATGTCCCAGCCTTGGGAAGTCCTTCCAGAGCCCCAGGCTGGCCCAGCCCCAGCGGATTCGCTCCTTGGTTCTTGTACATTTCTTTTGTAGTCATTATGGTAGATTTTAATGAAGTCGTGAGTTAATAATGATAATAATAGCTACGTTACTGAGTACTTCATGCTCCGTCGTAAACGATAGTGAGCGTGTGAAGTGTTTTACATGTATCTTTAATTATTTAATGCCACGCATAGCCCGTGAGGTAGCTGCAGTTACTGCTCCCATTCTGCAGAGGAGGAAGCTGAGGCCCCAAAGAGGTCACGTGTGCGAGGCCACTGAGGTAGTAAAGAGCCTGGCTCCAGAGCCCGCAAACCTGTCTTTCCTGCTTAATATTAAAGTCCACAGGATGAGGGACCATGCCTGTCTTGCTCACAGCATCGTCCCCACATCCCTCAGAGGACTTGGTAAGTGTTTGTTGAATGAATGAATGATTGATTCAATGAATGAATAAGTGAATAGGAGTTTGAGCAGCACAGGCCCCGGTGTGGGAATTGAAGCAAGGAGGCTGGAGCAATAGGCAGAGTGAGACACGAGGCTTTGAATGGCAGGCAGATGAGCCTGCCCTTGGCTGGGGGCCAGGGGAGCCATGGGGCGCTCTGGAGCGAAGGAGGTGGAGCCCAGACAAGGGTTTTAGAAAGACCCCGCTGCCGGCCGCTGTGGCGGAGGACCAGGGGTGGGGTCCTTCCCTGCCCAGCAACCAGGCAAGCCCGCCCCGCCCCTCCACTCGGCTCCATTAGCATTCCGCGTGGGGCTCACGCTCCACAATTAACACAAGGGTACAGTCATTCATTCTGACTGGCGGACTCGGGGGATCAGCCGATCGGGGGCTGGCTGCGCGGGGCTTCTGCTGGGAAGGCATGTCACAGCACAGCGGCCACCGAAATGAAAAGCTATTAATAATGATCCTGGAACTTCACTCCCATCAGCTGTTTGTTTAAAGGTGTTCCGTCCTCGGAGCCGCCTGATTTATGTGGGCAATAACGCGCCCCGGTCGGTCCGCACTTTTTAAAGCAGCGCTAATGGGGTGAGACCGAGACCCCAGGGGATGCTGGGGAATGAGACTCGAGGGCCAGGCCTGGTCAGGCTCCGACCTCAGCCCCCTGCCTGGCGTCCTGTTTAAGGGCACTGGAGAGGGTGTAAAGGGGAGCGCCCTGAGAGTCAGGGGAGCTGGGTTCAAATCCAGCCCCAGGGTCTGTCTTCCCTCTCTTGGCTCCCGATTGCACTTGAAAACACCCAGATGGCAGAGGCGGCAGGAGAGTCCTCTGAGATGTATACAGCAAGAGCTCAATAAAGTCTTAGTTTTCTCCCTCCTTTCCTGGTCGGAACACTGTCCCTGCCCCAGCCCAGCCCTCTCCAGGAAGGATGGCTTTGATCCACATAAATGAGCTCACTGAAGGCCTTGCAGCGATGCTCACTTTGGAGTCATGCTCACTTTGGAGATAAGGAAAAGGAGGTTCAGAGGCGGAGGAGACGTGCGCTCCTTCCCTCAAGCCCGCTCCCCTGAGTCCCAAGTGGGCAGACTGTATCCGCCTTGTCCACCGAGCGCCCGGCCATTGCCCAGTACCCCAGAGGTGCCCAGTGCATAGCAGGAGCAGTTAGGTTTGTTGATTGAAAAGAAAAAGCATCAGAATCTTGGATCCTCGACTCAGGAGGCCACTGCCCTTTCCCTGCCCAGTGGTGGACACGGGAGAGCTGGCTCCTCTCCCCAGCTTTAAGGACTTTCTTAAAGGGGACGTTGGATCAGATCCATCTGATGCAGGTTCTCCACCTTGGCACTGCTGATGTCTTGGCTGGGTAATTCAGGGAGGAGTTTGCGGGTGGGGGACTGGTCGATGTGCTTTGGGGTATTTAGTAGTGTCCCTGGCCTCCACCAGTAGCACTCCCCCAAAAGTGACAAACCGATGTCTCCAGACACCGCAGATGTTCCGAGGGCGACAGAATCACCCCTGGTCCAGCACTGCTGGGCCCGGAGCTTTCTCCAGCGAGGCCCAGCAGAAGGTGCAGCTGGGGGTGTGGAAGGCACGACCAGAAGGGACCCCCAGGCCAGTGGCTGGAGGAGACAAGTGTGTTGACATTTTACAAAGCCGCATTTTCCCCTCGGCCTGTTAGAGGGCAGCTCCCCTTTGCCATGGCCACCCACCAGGTTCTAACGTGGCTGACCTGGTCCTCGGACAGTCGCAGACATGCGAAGGTAAGCGTCCCAGGATGCACTGCAGCTGAAGCAGAGACCACCGGGTCCCTCGTGGGATCCAAGGTGAAGGGGAACCTGAAGCTGCTGGGTTGAAGCTCAGGAGGGACCAGGGCTGAGCACAGTGAGGTGGAGTCAGGGTGGCGCAAGCCAAGATGGGAGGCAGGAATGAGCAGGGGAGGACAGAGGGGAGACGGCCATGACATTCAAAAGGAGGCACTTCTTCACAATAGACCCCCCATCCTACTTTTCCCACCCAGTAAAGCCACTCTGTCTCTGCAGGGGGCCCACAATTCCTTCCAGTTCCACGTTGTCCCCTCTGAGCCTCCTTCCCACTGGGATGGCTTCCACAGCGGCTGCCTGGAGGGACAGAGGTGGCGTAAGCTTTGGTATCAGACGCCATGCCTTCCAGGGCCAGATCGGAGCCTTGAGCCTGTGACCTGGGTCAAGTCACATGATCAGGAGTGACATTCAAAATATTTAACAACTGGACCAGCACGGGCATGACCAGTCAGGACAGATGGTGCTGAAAGCAGCCAAGGGGGTGGCCGAACATGGGCCCTGTCCCCAGAGGCCGCAGCTCCACCCAGATAAAATGGGGACATGCATGTCAACCCCGTGGGGCTGTGGGGTAAAACGGGTACAGCATGCAGCCCCGCCACGTGCATGCAGTGGGCATTCAGGAACTGTTCTTGGCTTCCCCAGAGGACCCAGCAGGCGCTCAGCTGGTCCGAATTCCCTGCAGGGGGCCCTGAGCCACAGAGGCCTTCACTCTGGATTCTGAGGACAGTGTTCAGGGACCCACTCCTCCAGCAGAGCCCAGGAAAGGAGGCAGAGAGGTGGTCTGGGTGTAAAACTGTGACCAGCCAGCTTGCATTGAGCACCACTCTGCAGAGGTTCCAGTGGAGGCTGGGAGCCCTGGACCCCTGTCCCTGGGGTCTTCATCCTTCCCAGGGCTCCTGGAATACCTGTCCCCCACTGGGGAGGACCCAGATCTGTCACTCCATCCTGGCCCTGCCAGCTCCCTCTGGGTGTGTTTAGGCAGCTTGTCATTACGAAATCCATTTTCTTATCTCTCCTACCATATCTATTTTTCTAATTCTTACTTAACGAGCTCCCCTGAAAATAAGAAAATCATTGGAACAATTTCCTTAAGTGTGAAAGATTAGTTTGAAATCGGCATTAAGGGGACTAATTACCTTCATTCTCCCACCTTTCCGACAGCCGTTTGTGAGCGTGAGAACTCATTCATCTGCCGCTCAGGAAGTCAGTCAGCATTTGGCCGCCGCTGCATCTTCTGCTCCCACTTTCACGCAGAGGGTGTGTGTGTGTGTGTGTGTGTGAGAGAGAGAGAGAGAGAGAGAGAGACAGAGACAGGAGGCTAAGAGGGAGGTGAAAAGGGGCAGTTAAGACCTGAATGTCCCATGACTCAATGTGAAGCCACTCCCTGGGATTCTTCACTTGGGGGAGTCCAGTTCAGAATCAGGTGGGTAGGTACCCAGCAACACTCAATCCGACAGGCTTGCTGAATCACTGTGAGGAAGTCCCTTTGTGTCTCTGGGCCTCAGTCTCCTCATCTGTAAAATGGGTGTGATTTCTTGTAGCTATGGTAATAACAGGAAGTCTGGCTTCCACGGAGGGCAGGCACCATGGTGGCTCCGCCCCATCTTAATCCTCATAATAGCTCCGAGGGCAGCTGTTATATTAGCACCTGTAGGGATGAGAAAGTGGAGGATCAGAGAGGTTAGGTAATGACCCCATGCCACACAGACAGTAAGCCCAGAGCTGGAACTGGAACCCAAGTCTGCCTGATTCTGGAGTTCACGCCCTGTCAGCTCTACCTGGACTCCAGACCTCTATCTGCTCCTAGAAGCACACTTTCAGGGCCCTTGAAGACGTGGATTCCAGCCGCAGCTCCAGCTGGTACCACTGTGTGACCAGAGACAGGCCGCATCTCTCAGCCTCAGTTTTGTCCTCTGTAAAATGGGGGTGGTTATGTCTCCTGCCGCAGCCGGTTGTGGTGAGGACCACGTGCCTGTTCCACTTTGTGATTGGGAACGTGACTTGTAAGAGTGAAGGCCGGCAGGGAGAGGCAGTCTGAGGGAGGAGAACCCAGGAGGGGACAAAGACCTGCAGGAGAACACATGGAGTCTGTGGACCACTGGGGACAAGGTCCGGGGTCTCTGGACCCCTGGCTCCCCCGGCTCCTGTGCACCTGGCCAGTTGCCCCCGTCCCCAGTATTGAGGGGCCTCGTTCCTGTCCAAGGCTCTGAGCAACAGGACAAACGGTGACGCCCAGGAGAGGCAGGGACTGCGGGCCCCGCAGCCCCCCACCTGGTGTGGGGGAGGAGCGGTCACCCACCACCCACTCCCTCCCCCTCCTGGGGCGTCACAGGGAGGCGGATAAGCTCAGAGAGGACCGCGGGAACATCTTCCATTTTCCATTTAACCACCCGATATTGAATTATAAATAATTCATACACCTGCCAAACATTTGATTAAAAGAACCCAATTCGCACTGCATTTGTCAGGGGGTAAGAATTGCATTTGGTGTTTTTATTTTAATCTGTCCTTTAACTCTTTTACGAATATTTATTTATACTTGGCTGTCAGGTTTTATTCTATTTGCCCTGATTTTATTCTGGCGGTAGCTGGCATTTTTTCCTTTCCCTTTTTATTTTGTCACTTCTGCCTGGTAGTCATGCGTTTGAGAGCCCAGAGGTAATAAATAAGAACGCATGCCTCCCGCCCCCCCCCCCCCTGTCTAGGACCCTCCCCCCAGCACTGCTCCCCGCCCAGCCAGCTCACCTGCTCTGGAATCCCACCTGCAAGTCCAGAGCATCTTCAGAGTTCCCATCTCTATCTCCTGACCTTGCCCTGACCTTGCCCTTGACCTTCCACTGCTGTTTGCCTTCCTCTTTGCCAAGCATAGAGTAGATGCTTAATACTTATTTTTTAATGAATAAATGAAGCAACATCATTCACAACAACATCAGGATCAGTATCTTTGGGAACAAAGAGGAAGGTCCTGGAGTCTTCTGTCTCTAAATAAAATACAAAATAGGGCTGGGATTGAACTCAGGGGCACTCGGCCACTGAGCCACATCCCCAGCCCTATTTTGTATTTTATTTAGAGACAGGGTCTCACTGAGTTGCTTAGGGCCTCGCTAAGTTGCTGAGGCTGCCTTTGAACTCAGGATCCTCCTGACTCAGCCTCCCAAGTCTCTTGGATTATAGGCGTGCGCCACCACACCCAGCGGTCCTGGAGTCTTCTGATGGGATCTTGGAGCCGGATGGTGCCTAGACCCCAGCTGTGTGCATCTCAGTGAGATGCATCGATTCCTCGGGCTGTGTGGCCCAATCAGCACCCACATCAGAGGTGGGATGAGGACAGACCCCTGTGCCCAGTGCAGAGGAAGCATGAATGGATGTCACCTGCTATTCTAAGGCTAAACGCTAGTCACCGCCCTCACCCTGGCCAGAGGCCACCTGCTTTCCTGCTTCTCCCTCGGGTCTGAAGTTTCCAGCCCGCGTGGTCTTCTCCTGAGCGCCAGGCCTGGGTGGACAGATGTGTCTGTGACAAACGAGAACAGGAGAAGCTGGCCATTTCCCTCGCTGGCCACCTGCCCTCGCAAGGGCAGGCCATGTTTGTGGGAGGCCCACACGGGTCAGTTTGCGAGTTGACATGGACCTTGTTTCTGCCAAGTGGTTCAGGTGAGCTGGGAATCTCCTCGAGGCCTGTGTCAGTGCTCCTTGAATACAAAGGCACAGGGATGTCATCTGCCGACAGGGGCTGTGACAGTAACAGCAGCGGATCCGAGTGGGCCGAGGCGATATTTTGCTGCTGTTGTTTACAAAACGCATTTTCCTGTACATGCACGGTTTCCCTCCGTCTCCCATAGGATCCCAGTGACGGGATCTTCCAGAATCCAGTCCAGCCACCCCCTTCTTCCTCGGCCCCCTCCGGTCCCCAGGCATCTTACAGGGTTAGAAGGGATCCTGGGGTTCCATCTGTCACCTAAGCGGTCTCAGGTCCTTTCCTAATCCACACCGTGCATTTGTCCCCCTGAAACCTATCTAGCCATGTCACTTTCTTGATTAAACCTTCGATGACCCCCTTATTGCCTTTAGGGTACCGAGATCCGACCCCAACCATCAACCGAGGAGGGAGGACCCTTGCTCGTGAGTCGGCCACCCCAGGTAGATTGTGGTGAATTGTGTCATTGACAATAATCTAGCCCCACAAAAGAAACCAAGCCACAGCCGTCCCTGAACACCTGCTTTTATCAGGCATGGTGACTGGCCCAGGGTTCAGGAGCGAGGAGAGGCTGCTGGGGTGATCCAGGCCCCCATTAGAATTGGGAAAGCTGGGGAGAGAGGGCGAGAGTGGGACCAGCTCACAGGCGCTTACTCTGTACACTTTGCTCAAAGCAACTGCCGACTAGGTGTCATTTTGCAGAACCAGGAAGTGGCCTGCTGGAGGTTGTCCACTGGCCAGTGACAATCCTGGAATTCAAATCCAGGTCTCTCTGAGTCCAACATCTACGGTCTATGCTTAGCACCACGCTGCCTTCCAGAAAACAGTGGGTGATGGTCTCAAGGGCCAGGGCAGCCCCCGCCCCACCATAGGACTGAGATCTTCAGCATCAGCTCAAGTGGGGCTGAAACTTTTGCTCGAAGGAAGGGACCCCACCATCGTCATCCTAAGGACAACAGTGGCCCTGAGAGCTTCAAAGGCACTTTTACCCGAGCCTGAGCGGTGAAAGAGGCCCAGGAGACGGGAACAACAGCCCCAGCTTGTCCCCACGACACAGGTGTGACCTGGGACAACTCACTTCACCTCTGTACCCGGGCTTCCGCCTCAGTAGGACAGAAACCCTAATCCATGGCTCCTGGGCTTGTTGGAGGCTGGGGGAAGGTCACGTGTGTGGTGGATGCTCTTCCAACTAGGAAAGGAACGGCACCTTCTCTGTGCTCATAGGATTTGATCCTCAAACAACTTAGTGAACTCAGCAGGGCAGGTATTTTTAAGAGTTGGTCATTTCTTTTTAAAAACTGACTTTGTAATAAACACATGAAGCTAGTCCCTTGGAAAGTGGGACACCGTGGAAGAAGCTCAAGTCCCTTTCCTACCACCTCCAATCTGGTCTTGTCCCCACTTCCTCGGAGCCAAGGCCTGTGACGAGCTCAGTATGTGTCACCGCCTGCCGTTTTTATACTTCAGCATACATTTTCCGTACCCACAGAATATAAGTAGCATTGTTTTGTATTTTTTAATGTAAATGGATTCAGACTGCAAGTATCACACTCTGCAATTTGCTTTTTTTTTTTTTTTTTTTTTTTGCTCCAACAATGTTTTTGAAAGCTATCAATGTTGGTATATATAGCTTTCCATTTAGTGGCTGGGTTCCATGCGATGAATGTGCTCCGTGCTATTTGTCCACTCCCTCACCTGCAGGTAGAAGGGACGCTTTCCTTCTCCCCTCTCAGCAACGTAGGGGACTGTCTGCGTGGGTGCCCATCTGCGCACTTGCCAGTGTTTCTTGAGCACGGATTCCTGGGTCCTGACTTTTACATCTTTTCCATTTCAATAGACCAGGGTGGGCTCATTAGGGGCGATGGTAGTTACCGCAGCCCGGGTTTCGGCGTGTAGTAACGACACCTGGGAGCCATGAGTTTCTCCAGGTTTCAGGGGAGAAGGCCAAGGCCCAGAGGGTGCAGGACTGAGTCCCTGCTGCGGAGCCAGGTCCAGACACAGTCTGGCCTAGAACTTCCTCAGCCCACATAAGCAAGGGGCTCTTCCTCCAGGCACGAGGGCTTAGGACACAAATCTCTGGGATAATGAACTGGGCCACTTGGGACCCAGAGTCCAGAGTCTGTGACATTCCAGGCAGTGGGTTTCCCCTGGAAACCCAAAGGTCTGTCCCCATCATCCCTGGGCCAGGAGGCTCATCTCCTCAGCTGGGGCCACTTGCCCTTCATGCAGACGCTGGGAGCCTGGGGCGGCAGAGGCAGGACAGGGAGCGCCCCATTGGACAAGGGGTCCCAGCACTCTGCACTGGGCAGACCCCGAGGAGAGCCAGGGCGCAGGGCCAGGTGGGGAGGACCCTCTGCCGTCTCACTGCCAGCCAGAGGACAAAGGGGTCAGCAGCTGCCTGTGCCCTGAACGGTTGAGTGCAGGACCTAGAAGGCTGGGCTGGGTTCGTGGTCAGCCCGAGACACAAAGCCACACACTGACCCCAGAAGGTCAGTAGGACCTTCCTACCTTCCCAGTAGGAAAGGACTGAGGGGTGATCTCAGGGGAACCTCAGGAGCAGGGACCGGATGCCAGCTCCCCTCCTACAATCCACCCTCCTCCTCCTGTCACCTGTCACCAGGCCAGCACCTCCTCCCTCTTACCTCTGGCCCGTCATCGTCATCGCCAGCACAGAACACGTCCCCTCCCCGGGGAAAGCCGCTGGTCCCCGGCCCCCTCCAGTCCGCCCCCTCCCCCCACCCCGGGCCCCCCTCATCAAACCGGCTCCTCACTCGCCCCTCACACCCAGCTCGCTGCAATCTGCTGCCGCCCCCTCCCTGTTACAGCTGTCACAGGTCACCGAGGCCTCCCGTCTGCTCTCCCTCACCCCATCCCTTGGCCCCTCGCCACGCTCAGCCGCCCCCGATGGCCACATCTCTGCTACTCCTCCCCTGTCACCTTCCCCATCTCGCCCTCCACCTGCCCCATAATCTGTTGAACAACATGGATGAGCTTAAAAACGCTCGCGCAAGCACGGAGAGAAACACGACAAAACGACTTTAAATTTCACCATTAGTTATCCCCCCACTGGCATTTCCAACCACGTGGCTCTGGACTGGGTGCCACGTGTGTGGACATGTGCTCTGTGGGCAGAAGGGACCGAGCACACGGTGGGCACCTCCCCCGCCGGCCTTCGGCCTCACAGGTGGGCCTGTTACTGGTTTCTCATACTCCTTCTAGAAAAAGGTTCTGTTCATCCACTGGCGTCGGTGTGGGTGTTATCTCACTTCTGGCACACAGATGGTCAGGACTTGTGACCAGTACTTCTGTCACCCTTTCAATGTTGGACCAGACCTAGGTCCTTTCTCCCCCTTATCCTTGTCTTGAGCCATCTCAGCCCCTGCTGGCAGGTATCTTTGGGGCAAAAAGCCCCAAATGCTTCTCTCTATCTTTGATTTCTTCTTGGATCTCAGATTCACTTATTCAAATGTCCACTGGACTCCCACATTTTTGGGGTTGAGCACATTCCCTAGCAAACCCCAGACCTGCTCTCTGGCCGTCCAGCCCAGCCCAGCCTGATCTCCTGAGCCACCAACCTGGGAGTCACCCCGGAAAGCTAGACATGGTTGTCAGACTGTGACCAAATCCTGGAGAGCGATAGGTCTGGGGGCCCCTGTTTTCAGTTTTCTCTCTAAAGTGGAGATGACAAGGGTGGCTTTCTCATGGCGTGGTCTGGACGTGTGGGCGGGGGAGGCGAGCCCTGCAAGGGGCTGGGAGCAGCCTTCCCCAGGCTCGTGACACCTGCCTGCTTCCTGCCGCCTGTGGTCCCACTGGTCCCCACAGCCCTCCCTTCCCAGTCACCTACACCCAATCCATCACCAGCGCTGTCGATTCCCCCGCCTGACAGGGTACCAACCTCCTACTCAGCCTCCCCGCATCCACTCCAGCCCCTCCAGACTGTTCTTTTGTCAGCTGGAGTGATCCTTTAGAAAGTAAATCAAGTCCCTGTCACTCCTCTCTTTAAACCTTCAGGGATCACCAAGTGTGAAAGCCCCGTCTCTCCTAGCTTGGGGCACTGCAGAGCATCCCGGGAGCCCCCGGCTGTGTGTGGTCTCTTCTGATTGGTCAGAGCCGGCTGAGCTGCCGTCACACATTTCGATGTGCCCAAGGATCTCTGCAGCCTGGCACCAGCCACTTCGAGGGCCACATCTCCCCCCTCCCCACTTGCAGTTCCATTTTCCCAAGCAGGAGGACGCACCTTCTCCCTCGCCTCTGGCCTGGGCCCATGCTGTGCAGGGCCTGGATCCTTCTTTCCCATCTACCCGATTCTGCCGATGACCCTCCTTCACCCTGTTCAGGGACAGCTTTTCTAGAGCGTATTCTACTCCTGACTTCTCGGGGATGGTGCCTGGCGTTTCCCTCCACTTCTGGTCTCGATTTCTTTTTTTTGCCCTCGGTCCTTCTCCCCCAGAGGTAGGAGACTTGTCCATTCAACGCACAGCTTTGGGCACAGAGAGGGCACCTGGGCATCATTTGTTGGATCCGTACTAACTCATCCCCCAGTGAAGACGCATTTGTAGGACACCTTTCCCTGCCAGGGACTGTTCACCCTAAGGGCACATCAGTGAAAGACACCAACAAGGATCCCTATCTCAGTGACACAAACATGTTAGTGAGGACACAAGCAATAGGCAGAAAAAATAAGTAAATCGCTCAATAACAGAAGGTAATGGATGCGTGGAAAATAGGGAGGGGAAGGGAGTTTGGCGGGAACCCTGGGCGTGGCTGCAGTTTAGGAGTGGCCAGGCTACTTGTCACTCAGGGGTGATATTTGGACAAAGATATTCCCATGGCAAGGGAGGGACATCAGGGTTTTGCAGAATTTGGGGGAAGAGCGTCCAGGCAGAGGGTCTGTTCAATGCAAAAGTTCCTGGGTAGGAGCGTCTGCCGGGTTCAGGAAAAGAGGCCATTGCAGCTGGAGCAGAGAGAGGGAGGGAGAAAAGGAAGGAATTTGGCCAGGAGGTCTTGGGGCAGATCATGCAGGGCCTTGTAGAAACTCCAGCTTTTA
Organism: Glaucomys volans; assembly: GCA_020662805.1. Lineage (NCBI taxonomy): Eukaryota > Metazoa > Chordata > Mammalia > Rodentia > Sciuridae > Glaucomys > Glaucomys volans. The sequence goes on along the minus strand of JAJEJO010002289.1, from coordinate 105,702 downwards.
TTCTAAAAGAAACGGGGGGGGTCATTTTTTTCTGACAGCTTTGTGAGTATAATTTACATCCTATTAAATCCAACCATTGTCAGCACACATGTCAACCAGGTCCAGGAAATTACAGAGTCGGGCAGCTCCCACCACCTCTGGTTTTAGAACATGCCTTTTACCCCCATCTGCATCGATTGCTGTTCCCACCAACAACCCGGGCAAACACTAATCTGCTTTCTGTCTCTATGATTTGTCTTTTCTGGGCATTTCAGAGCAACAGCATGCTGGAACACATCTTGCTTTGCTTTGCTCTTTCCTGTCTGCCTTCTTTGGTGGAAGCTGATGACTGAGGTGCTGCTGGGCTCTAGATCATTAGCATTCCCTTTACATGGCTCAGTAGTACTCCTTGGTGCAGATGTGCCTCGTTTGTTTATCCGTTCATCGGGTGGAAGGCTGTGGGATTGTTTCCCCTCTGGGGCTGAGTCATGCCGCTGTGGACAATTTTGTGCCCATCTTTGTGTGGACATATGTTTTCATTTCTCAGGGGTAGATACCTAAGAGTGGAATTGCTGGATCGTATGGCAAATTTATGTTTAACTTTTTAAGGAACTACCCAACTGTTTTCCAAATGGGCTGCCATGTGGGGAATAGTCTAGAGTGAGCAGATGGAAGCTGAGAGACTGGTGTTTCGTTAACATAATTAAACAAACCCACTGGGTTCAAGGACAAAGTAGGCCTGGCACTGGGGACCTGGGTGCCTGGTGCTTGGGCTGGCACCAGAGGGTCTCGGGTAGGACTAGGCCAGGGAACCCCTGGCTGCAAACCCAGCCTTCCCAGCCCCCAAGACAAGCAGGGAGTCCGCCTCACCCCATCCCTCCCTCCACACCATCCAATCCCCAGACAGCCTCCACGCAGCCAAAGCGTGCAAATCCTCGGTTTGGAGAAGAATCGGCACCAAGCATGACTGTTGGAAGCGGCAGAGCCCTCTCCCCCCAGGGAGAAGACAAAATTTTCTTTGCAATTAAAATTCCTTTGAAACTGGAACCAAGGAAAATGCAGAGGAGAAAGCTTTTTAAACTAAGGGAAATACTCTTCTGTAGCAATTACCATGTGTGCATTTCAACAAAAGCTGTTTCCTCCTCCCTCCGCCCAGTGGCCGCCGGGAAGTGGCCTGCCTGGGTTCGGCTCCGCATTCATGCTGGGCCCAGGGCCTCCCGGCCCCTTTCCTGGCTGCTCCCTGCTTCTCCGCCGCTCAGCTCTTGGATTCCATCCACATTCCAGCCTCAGTGCAGGCCTGGACTTACAGTGGCGCTTCCTGAGTCCCCAGCCCAGTGGCTCATCTGGCAGCTTGTCATCCCATCCTCGGGCTAACCTGGTCTACACACCACACGCTGCTGGTGTCCTGTCCCGTCCTGTCCCTCCTGAGCCCACAGCCTTCTTTCTGCCCAGCTCGCTGCGCTCTGACCATATCCTGTTAATATCCTGACCTGCGTGTGCGATGCCCAGCGCGTCCGAAGGCAGGGATGTTGGAAACCTAGTTTCACCTCATCTGTTCAATGAACAAATATGGACAGAGCCATAATAGCGTGCAGGGCCCTGTGCTGAAGTCCCGGATATTAGCCATTTCCGTGTTAAGGAAGAGGACGCTGAGGTTTGGGACTAACCCTTTGGCTAAAAGAAGCTAAGGATGCTGGTTAAGATATAAAAAGCATCTTATTACAGCATCAAAGAGCTGACGAGGAAGCTTTTTGTAAGGAATTACCAGGAATTATTAGGTCAAAACTGACGGGAAAATGGAAACCCAGGGAAGTTAGAAAGCGTCGAAGCCGCTTTTGCCCTAAGGATGTGTGCGGATCCAGGAAACCTGATTTTGCTTTTGATGATCTCATAGCATAAGGGGAATGGAAATCAAAGTTTGCGGCCTGAACGAGGTGGGAAGGCAAGCTGGGGACCCTCACACCCCTTCGCCCTTGGGGTAAGGATGAGCCAGAGAGAGGCCACTTGGAGTCGTGGCTCCAAGCCCACCGCTCCACTTGGGAATGCCAGGGAAGCTCCAGGCTTCACTTTTGTTGAGAGTCATTCACGTGGTTGCACCACAGCCAGATGCAAATGCTTAAAAAAATAAAAACCTTCATCTTGGGCTTGGAATTCTTCCTTAATATAAAATTTCAAGTACAGGGTCAACATGCAGAGAGAACCGGACACATCAGAAAACCGCATAATGAGCTAAGCCCGAGAGATAGAGTGTGAGCGAACAAGTGACAGAGTGACAGCCCCGCCCCGTGGGGCGCACCATCCAGCGGGGCAGGCGGCCAGCCGCACTCCTAGGGGGGCAGCCTCTGCCCTGCCCAGCGGGGCGCTTCTCTGTCCTCAGTTTACTCTGCCCCTCGCGGCCTTCACCATGCGACCTCTGGTTCAGTTCCTGGTTTCCATGGCACCATGGCCGCTCCGATGGCCTCTGGCCCTGCTGGCAGCTCCCTCTGGTCTGGGGCTTCCTCTCCTCCTCCGCTTCCCCTCTGCTGTCGGGTGTGCCCAGCGCTCCGCTCGGGCTGCTCTCTATCTCTCCCCAGGCGACTGCATTCATTTCCTCGGCATTAAATGTCATCTACATGCCGAGAACCTCTGATTTATATCTCCAGCCCGGACCTCTCTCTGGAGTTCCAGACTCTTCCATCTAAGTGCCCGCTGCACAGCTCTATGTGGGTGTCTCAGGGACACCTCCAGCACACAGTAGCCCACTTCCTGCCTCCGCCCACAACCCCCTTCCCCTAGATTCCTCCTTCATGGTCAGTGTCACCACCATCCAGCGTTAAGCCAAAAACCTAAGAGTCATCCCGGATTCCTGGTGGGAATTATGGTGAAGGTGGGATAAGTCGGTCACTTTAGAGGGTTGTTCAGGAGGCAGAAAGGGCTGGACTTGGTTGTCCCTTGCAGGTGTGGGGGTGACAGCTGTCAAGTGTGACTTCCAGCCTTGGCTTGGACCGCATGGCACACATGGGGTCATTCCCTGAGTTGGAAGACCCTGGCAAAGAGCCAGTTTTAAAAACGAGGAAGATATATTTGGCTTTGGACTTGCGGAGTTTGTTTCCTAGAGGCAACGAAGTGGGGCTGCAGGTGTCTGCTTTGGACTTCAGAGGACAGGACTGGGGACACCAAGCTGAAGTCAGCGTAGGGTTGATGGTCGTTGAGGGCTTGGCATGGATGGCGTGCTGAGGGAAAGAGTGAGGGGTCTCAAGGTGGGAAGCAGGAGGCGACATGCACAGAGGACAGGCAGAGGCATTGTTAGAGAGGCGGGACGGAAGCCGTTTGTTCAGCTCCACGTTCCAAATGCTACTGAGAATGGAGACTGGAGAACATCCATTGGAATGAGCAACATGGTGGTCACAGGTGGCCTTAGCAGCCATCTTGGTGGGCGTTGGGGGTGAAAGCCAGTTGGCAGGGGGTTGAGAAGAGAGTGGGAGATGAGCAAGGAGATGACGTGTGCAGCGACCTGCAGTTTGGCTGTTCAGGCAGAGTCGGGAGGTGTGGGAGGTGTGGGCCTTGCGTGGGCACCATTGGAGGCTGATGTCCCCGAGCCCACGTCTTAGTCCAAACACAACCGCAGACTGGGAGTCATGAAGAAAAGTGGTTCATTTGGGTCACAGTTCTGGTCCAAGGTGGAGGGTCACATCTGGTGATGGCCTCCTTGGTGGCTGAGTCCCAAAGCCACGCAGGCCCTACATGGAGAGACAGGGAGTTCATGGGAGACCTGGCCACGCTGGCTTTTGTAGCAAGCTGGCTCCGGAGGTGACCCATTAATCCATTGTCCCTTGGCCTTGTGAGTTGATTCATCCACCCGGGAGGGCAGGGCCACAGTCACCTCTCAAAGGTGCCACCTGGCCCAACCTGTTAAATCTCACACTGGGGATGAAGTGTCAGCATGACTCCCAGAGGGGGCAGACCACAGCCTTGGAGAGGGAAGAATGTGGTGGGCGCCAGCACCCGGATCGGGGGACTGTCCTCAGAGAAGAGGAGGGACATTTCCCCTCTGGTGCAGGGAAGAGGGAGCGTGGGCAAGACGTGTCCCCTTACCTGTCCAACGGATGATACTCCCGGGAAGGCTGTGGCGGAGTTCACATTGGTCTCCATCCAGGGTGGTCAGAGCAGGGGCAACGCCCCATGGCAGTAGCTGCCATTCTCATCTTTCCCTCTCAGCTCTCTGAGCCACACCTGCTTGTGGAGAATAATCATTGAATCTCCCCTGGTTGCCGCACCTGACTCTCTCCTGAGGGTTACTTTTATAGTCATATTTACTCAAGCTTAAAAAAAGAAGAAGAAAACAGGGAGGAACTTATTTTCCCCATTGTACAGGGGAAAATACTGGGGCTCAAAGAGGGGAAGTAACCTGCCCAAGGTCACACAGCCTGCTGCAACAAAGATGTGAATGCAGTCCGAGTCTGACAGCCCCTTGCCCTGGCTCCTGCACACTTTGTGAAAATGAACTCAGATTTGGGGTCACACCACCTCCCTTAGCAGCCCCTCCAGAAGGGGATGGAGACTCCAGGATGAGAGTGCAGAGCGGTAAACGCAGGAAGGACGGGACTAAGGCTGGAACAGGGCGCCAGGCTCGACTTGCGCTCTCCTTCCAGCCCGGGATGAATTAGGGAGGAGGGCGCCTCCCCTGCCAGCTCCTTTCCCGGTCAATGTCCTCAGGCCTGGCCTTAGTGCTGCCTGTCTGTCACCCCAGATGGGACCTGCTCACAGTCTGGGGGGTGACGCCACCAAAATGGATTGCCACCTGCTGCTCCAGCCGTCCTAACCTGAGGCAGTTGGACCTGTGAAAAGTATTCCCTCCCTGAGCTTTTGACCCATCTGTTCTGGGCACAACCAGGTCAGGACGTGTGTCCGCCTCCAGGTTAAGAGGCGGCCCCTTAGCAAGCCTGCCACACCTCTCCAGGCCGCCCTGAACATTCCTTTCCCCCAAATTTTGCACACGTTCCCTCTGCCTGGAATCCCTGGGACACTATGGGGCAAACCCCTACTTATCCTTCAAGGATCAGTTCAGATCTCACCTGCTGTGTAAGAAGTCCACTTGACTCCCTTAGATAAGAGCAAGCCTTTATTGAGCACCTACTACATGCTACTGCTTGGGTTGAGCTCTGGGGTTTATGCATGAGTTAGACCTCAGCCTCTGCCTCCAGAGGTCCAGGCTTGCAGACCAGTGGGACAAAAGCAAGGAAATGGGAAGTGACAGTCCCTAGTGGGCAGGGTCTGGGGGAGGGGAGGATGGACCTCAGACCTCAGGCCCAAGAATGAAAGCAGCAGGCCAGTTTCCTTGGCAGAGAGGCTCCCCTCCTCCTCCCCAGCGTGCTGACTCCTCTTGTCATCTCCTATCTCTCAGCCATGTGGAGTGGACAGGGGCAGCAGGAAGTGGGGCCCTGCTTAGGAGCAAGGCTCTGACATCAGAAAGTCTGTGTCATCTTGGGCAGGTCAACTGCCCTCTCTGTGCTTCATCTCCAGGGCAAAATGGCAATAGAAACAGGACCTGCCCCGGGGGCCCATGTGAGAATGAAGTGATTCCACCCATAGGGTGCTCGGAAGGTGATATCGAACACTCGGTGAATGTCAGCTGCTCTCATTTCTATTGAGAATTTTATCAGAGGGTGATTTGGAACCTCCTGTCCACTTACCCTGGGCACTAGGACGTCCATCCCGTTCCTGGGCCTCTGTCCATCAGGAGAAAGCAGACGATGCTGGTGTCTGGGTAGGAGTGACACAGGGCCAGTGACTGTGCAGGGACAGGGCATAGTGTGAGGAAGAGCAGGCCAGGGCTGGGCGGGAGCCAGCGGAGACCCCAGCCGGCCTCCAGCGTTGGTGGGGAGGACGGCAGCTCGTGGAGGGCCTTGGAGGCCAGAGTGCTCCTGGGGCCACAGGCCTTGATCAATTATTTGTTGAGTCAATTATTTGCTGTTGTTAGAGAGATAATGGGCACTCTGGGAGGAAGTGAGCTCCCCATCCCCGGAGGCGTGTAAGCCAGGGCCGCCATAAAGATGGAGGTCGTGTCAGAGGTTGGGCCAGGCCAGCTGCCCTGGAGGCCTCTGCTTCCTGGGTGTGACCTTGGCAGTTGACCTTGTACCGCTCTGCCTTGCTGGCCCCTTTGTACAGTAGGGGTAGTGACGCGTCTGCCCAGTCAAGGCTGTGAGGACCTGGACAGTGCGGGCTCCTGCTGAGGCTGCTGCAGCCTCCCTGCTCGGCCTCCGGAGGCCCACACTGCGGCTCTGGCCTCCTCTCCCTGTCCTGGGAGGAAACGGCTGCACTGGAGTCTGGGGCTGAGGAGGCTCCAGCCCGAAGCCTCCCTAAGGAGCTCGCCATGGTTACCAGCTGCGAGAGGAGAGGCCATAAATCCCGCGCAGGGGCGCAGGGAGGGAGCGCGGGGCTGGAGGGGCAGCTAAGTGGAATTGAATCTTGTTTAAGGAGGAGGCCGCGCCTCCCGGCCTGTAATTCACTGCGAGGCTGACAAGATGAAAGCCGGGTTTTCAGTGGCATAATCGCCGGGACCTCGGGGAGCCGCGGGCGATGAGCCGCCAGGCGGGTGGTGGCAGCCGGGCTTTAAGGAGATCAGGAGATCGGGGCGCTGATCCCGCTGTGATCGCAGCGGGTGACAGGCCCAGGCGCCTGCTGTCTCTCCAGAGCCGAGGTCAGGCCCCGAGTTTTCAGCAGGTTTTGTGTTAGTGGGACGTGCCCCCCACGACGCAGGGCCTGCGCCTGCGCACAGCTGGGCTGAGCCCCTTCTCAGAGCCCCCTTGGCTCCCACCCAACTCACGCCCCTGGCAAGGTGGGAGCTGTGTCCGCCGGCCGCAGGGGGATTCGCTGGGAGCTCTTCACGCACCAGTGAGGACCCTGCTGGACAGCGCCCCACGCACCTCCTCCTTCCGGCTTTCCACAGAGTCCCCAGTCTGTCCCCACACTGTCCCCTGTGCTCCTCCTGCAGACATGGCTCAGCCTGGGCTGTTTCCCGAAGCCGACAAAAGGCCTTCCGTCCCCAAGTCTGTCCTGTGTGCTCTGGGAGGAGGGTGGAGACCTCTTTCTCAGATGGGAAGACTGAGGCCCAGAGAGTTGGGGGTGCTGTTCGGGGGCAGTGCAAAGGTGGGGGCGCTGGACCCTCACTGAGTGGGCTTGGGGAGCCCCCGTTCTTCGGGGGCCTCTTTTTCTCATCAGCAACTGGAGAAGGAAAGCCCCCTCCGGAGGAGGGAGCCCTTCACACACAGCCTGCCACATCACCCAGAAAACCCACAGAGCTGAGTCGGGGCTCAGGCACACAGTAGGTGCACACTGCCTGCTCTGGACAGCTTCCTGTCACCTGCTCAGGGCTCTCGGGTCCACTCAGATCTGCTCGGGAGCCCCCCGGGACTTGGACGGGCTCTGCAGCCAGACTTCCCTCCTTCATGTCCTGGCTTCCCATTTCCTGGCTGGCTGTCACCTTGGACAAGTGACTTCACCTCTCCGTGCCCCAGTTTCATCATCCAAAATATAACAATGATAATAAAATACACCATGGTATAGGTGACACAGAGGAGCGACGCGCAGGGCCTGGCACTGTGGTCGATAAGTGCCGTCTCTTATTTTTAGCTCATCAAGTGCACAAGTCCCTGGCACATGGGAAGCACCTTAGGTACGTTGCCCATTAGTGTTATTATCATTGTCACGGCGTCGGAAGTGCCAGGGCCTGGGAATGTGCATTCCAAATAGGCCCCTTGTTCTGTTGCCAGCATGATCCTGGTCCTCCGATGAGTCCTGGGAACCGTGGCTTGACCTTCTGTTGTACAGAAGCCCAGAGAGGGCAGGGATTTGCTCAAGGTCACCCAGCATGGTGGGATCCAAGCCAAGTTCCAATCACATCTCCTTGCCTTCCAGCCTGGAGAGCTTTCTCCTGTGCTGCAAAGGGACATATTCCCTAATGTCATCCGCTCTGGTTGCAATAAAAATTAACTACCTTGAACATGTGCCTCATCAATGCAGCCCCAAGGCAGACCCGGGACTGAGGGAGACCGGGATGAAACGTGTCACCCATGCTCTGGGGACATCGGAGCGTCTTTCTGGTGACTCCTGAAGGGCCCCGGAGCCTGCAGGTCTTCTCTGCTTTGGCCTGGGTGAGACTCATGCTGGAGCGCCATGGGGTTTGGGGGACAGAGCTGCAGCTGAGGAGCGCCCTGCCTGGCTCAGGTTCCCGGCCCCACCCCATGGAGTCTGCATCCCAGGCCACTGCAGGGCACTGGGGCCACCTCCATTCTCGCCCTGGCCCTGAGGGTCATGTCTTACCATTGGGGGAGGGTGGAAGGTTAGACCTTCTTCCCCAAGGTTGCTGGGACAAGGGATCTTGTAGGCCACACCCCAGTCTGTCCCCACGGGGCCTCCACAATAGGTGGACTTTAACAGGCTCAGGTCCCGTGCACTTTCTGGGGCTGGAGCCACATATTCCAAGAGCCAGGGAGGGGAAAAGTCCGGGACCCCAGTAGGATGGGGTAGAGGGGGCCTCCTGTGTGTTTGGTGTCAGAGTGTGCAGCTCCCAGAGGTAGCAGACAGAACTAAGGTGACAGAGAGCTGAGGAGGTGGGACAGGGGAGAGAAAGGAGGAGAAGGTGGAAGGGAAGAAAGAGACCAACTAGAAGGAAGAGCAGGAGAAGAGGGTGAATGGGTAGAATGGATTCACCAACCATGACACATTCGTGGGGTGAAGTACTATACAGCAGTGAAAAGGAGAACAAAGAGGGTCTCACAAACATAATGTGGAGAAAAGGAAGTCAGATGCAAAGAGGGTATGCAGTAGGCATCTATTTACATCAATCTCAACAACAAGCCAAACAAGAAAAATTGAGACATTTAGTTGCACACAGAGGTGGTCTTAGCGAAGAAGGGAAGTAGTTCAAACAAAGCCAGCGGAGGGACCAGGGCGCTGCGTCAGGAAGGCGCAGGCGCCAGGTGGCTGAGAGGGGCCAGCTTGCGCATCTCCACCAAGGGGCGGGTCCACCGGTTGGTCTGTAATTATCAGTTCTGCTGTGCACTTGTGATTCATGCCATTTTTTTGTATCAAGGCTGAATTTCAATTTAACAGACTGAAAAGTCCAGAAAGCGGGGGGGGGAGGGGGGGGAGAGGGGGGGGGGGGGGGGGGGGCGGCGGGGGGGGAGGGGGAGGGCTCGGGGCTCTGCTTGGCTGGTACCACGACGGGGCCCTGCCCCCCATCCGGCCGCGTGTGTAAAATGGAATAAATATTGACACGGCCAGGATGGTATTCAATTTGTCCTGATCACTGGGCTGCGGTGAGTTCTGACAGGGCGCGGTGTAAAACAGCAGCCCGGGATGTAATTTCTACTGTCAACATGATGTAGAGCGGCTCTGCCTGCGGCCCCGCGGGCGGGCAGGGCGGGGGTGGGACGCGACAGGTGCAGGGGCCTGAGGGTGTCCTGGCAGGAGAGCAGAGGCCAGTGTGTGTGTGCGTGCACGTACGTGTGAGCATGCACGTAGGTGTGCACGTCAGGTCTCAAGTGGGGACCCAGGCCTGGGGTAAGGCAATCCAAGCAGTGGCCCGAGGAGGACATGATTCGCACTCGGAGCCAGATGCAGACCTGTCCTTCCTGTCAGCACTGAGAGCCTCCTTGCCCGTCCTTATTCTCCTCCCCTGATCACAGGCGATCAGAATTTCAGATACAATGTTAACTAGCTGTGTGATCTTGGGCAGGTCCCTCAACCTCTCTGAGCCACCAGCCCTTCTCCTGTGATAGAAATGTTGCAGAGAGCTGTTGTGAGAATTCAACGTGATCATCCTTGGCAAGGGTCCTGCCTGGAGTTTGGTGCCCCCTCATTGGTGAGCAGGACGCATTGTGCCTGGCACACGAGGATGAGTGTGAACCTCATCTGCCCTTAATCTCCCTGGTTCGCCATCAGCTCCATAGACGCGGCCGCCTCCTTTCCTTCCTTCTCTATCTTGTTGATCTGTCAAGGCTGTCCCCAGAGGGGCAGGACCTGGGACCAGCCCCTCCGTGTCCCCTTGCCGCAGCATCCCCCTTGGAGTGACAGGTGCTTGTCAGAGGAGGACGGTAATAACGGACTCGATGGGCTTCTGCGGGGAACATCAAGGGCGTGGGCAGCTCTAGGACAGGCCTGGCTCTCAGTAGGTGATCCCTAAACGTCAGCTGGAGGGAAAGTGAAACCCTAACCCTTCCCGGTGCCTCTGCCTCCCTCGCTCCCCGTCCATCCATCACCACGTCTGCTCCATTGCGCTTCCTAAATATTTCAATATTTCAAAACTGTCACCTTGATGGCCTCCCTGGTCCGGGCCACCCCCGCTCTCTCCCAGACACTGCCGCCCCTTGCTGGCCTGGCCTCCGACTGGAGCCCCCAGCTTGTTCTCCTGGAGACACTCGAGGGGCTCTCCTCGGGAGAGGCGAGTCTGATCCCCTCTCCTCGGCTGAGGTCCCGCCCCCTGCGAGCGCTCTCCTGCGAGGTCGGAACTCCCTCCGCCCCTCCCACGCGCTTCTCGGGACCCCTGCCCTCCGCCTGGCCCTGACTGTCAGCCCTGGATGGGACTCCACAGGCCTCTGACCCGCCCCAGGCGTGTCCACCATCCCTCAGGGTTCATCCCGAAGGCCTCTCCCGGGAACCAGTCCCTGGTTGGCCCCACCCATCCCTAAGGAGGCCACGGGTCCCTGTACCTCCTCGTTGTAGAATTGGCCAGGTGGTTACTGTGCACTTGTTTGTGAGATCATCTGATTAATGCACTTGTCTCCCCCTGCATGGCCCTGGGCCCCACAGAGTGGACAGCACAGACACGGCTGCCTGGCTCACTCCACGCTGTGTCCGTAGCCTCTACAGTGGCTGGCATATAGTAGGTGCTCAATAAATATTTGATGAGTCAATAAATGGAGCAAGCAGAAGGAAGCGGTAGCCTAGAAGGTGGCCTGGGGAGGGCAGCGTGCCAGTAACCAGGCCGCCTGGCCGTGTGTCTGTCCATCTGCACGGGAGGCAGCCCTCCTCCTCCCCTGGGGGAGCACCGTCTGAGCACTGCCCTGAGGTGGGAGCTGAGGGGCAGGAGCCAGAGCAGAGGCGCCCGGCCAGCAGGCAGGCTGGGGGCAGGCCGAGGGGCCTGGGCTGGGCCTTGGGCTCAGAGGAGAGCAGGAGGCGGAGGCGGGGCTGGGGGCTGGCCCTCGAGGTGGGCCGGTGTGGCCATGGGCAGCACGGGAGGACGGCATGCCTGCAGAGGGAGGCGCAGGCGAAGGCGGGGCTCGGAAGTCTGAAACGCGGGGGAGGGGGAGTTTTGCTGCCTGCCCGGGAGGTGACTCCGGGAACCAGGTGTGACTCTGGTGTCCAGTGGGCACGGAGCGGCCGCTGGGCAGTGGCTGAAGGCCCAGGTTTGGGGCTGGCAGGGCCGTTCAGTGCAGGCGCCGCGAACGCACCACAGGTGTGACCTTGGGCGTGTCCTGGTGCTCAGTGTCCTCCTCTGAGGAGTGAGGAGTGAGGGCACGCAGTGCCCGGTCAGAGGCGCTGGAGAGCGTGGAGGCCCTTTGCCGCTCTCAGCGGGGACGGGCGCCCGCCTGAGCCTGCCAGGAGGGAGCGGGAAGCTTCCAGACCTCCTGAGCGGGGCTTCGTGGAGAGGCCCAGAGCAGGCTCAGCAGACAGGCCCCAGCAGCCGTTGCGATGCGTTGACAGTGTTTGGGGGTGCAGGACCCAGCCCTGGCCACGCCCTCCCCTGGCCGCCCACCTTCCCTTCCTGGCCTGCCTCCAGCCACCAACAGGAGGCTGGCAGGCCCCTCACAGCCCAGGGGTTCAGCCACCGCAGAGCAGCCACTGAGGGCCCACTGTGTGCAGGGAGCTGTTCCTGGTGCTGGGGTACTGTGCGCAGCACCCCGCATGCGTCCTGGGCCGTGCAAACCCACGTGTGCGCTGGCACGTAGCAGGCATGCGCGGAGGTGAGCAGGGCCCCCTGTTGGCCTCCAGCTTTCCCCCTGGGTGGGGCGCCGCGGGAAGGGGAGCAGAGACGAGGCCTGAGCAGCTCCCCTCGGCCTCTGCACGCCTGTGTCCCCAGGACCCGCTCTGGCCCGGGGGAAAGCACTAAGCTGGAGGAGGTAATATCCCCCCCAAGGAGCAGGCGGGAGTCAAGTTCAGAAAGCTCTGGGCTCAGGACCCAGCGGGCACAGTGCCCTTGGGACAGGGCAGACAGGAGCCAGATTGCCAGGCACAGCTTTAACTGCCAGACGTCGGAGCCAAGCAGCCCAGAGAGGACACAGCAGGCAGTCACACGGGTGAGCGGTGAGGGACAGACGCGCCCCTTCTGGGCTCACCAGTCTGACGCCGGTGGGAGCCAGCTGCCCTGCCCCAGTGATCTCCACTCCTCTTGGCACAGGGCACACCGAGGGCCCGATTAACAGTTGCTAAATAAATGTTCGACCGAATAAATACATGGCTGAGTGGACAAACCCCCTTTACCCAGCCAGAACACTGTGAATGTCATGGGGTCTGGTAGTACTTGTCGAGTGACCAGAAATGACAGCACTAGTTAATATTTATGATCTCCACGCTAGCTCACGCTGGCTCCCTTCCCATGCGTTGACTCCTTGATCTCTTACATTGGCCCTAGGAGGTAGGCAGCAGTAGTCCCATTTCTCAGAGGAGGAAACTGAGGCTCAGAGAAATGGAGGAAAACACCCCAGGTTACAGGTACGGTAACATTACAGACCTCAAGGTCTTACGGTCCCTCAATATGAAATTCTGCCCCTGAGATAGGGTCTGGGGGTTCTTGGGAACTTTGGGGAGGGGCAGGGTGAGGAGCCCCGGGCTGCACCATAAAAGTGCCTCTGCTCTGTCCTGTCTGAGGTCACTGTGCCCGGCCCCTGCTCTACATCTTGGCAGAATAAGAGACTGGGAAGCAACTCTGGGAGGGGCAGGGTGAGAAGCCCTTCCTCTGTCCCCAGGGAGACAGCCAGATGACAAAGGAGAGCCAGCAGCCACTGAGCTGGCAGTCAACCTTGGCAGTTACGGTGCCAGGGTGTTAAGAAATCAAGAAAGGACATGCTGGCCACTCACCGGACTCCAGAAGGACACAGTGTGTGCGTGGAGTTCAGATGAGCCACTGCAAACCAGAACAGCTGGGAGCTCCCCTGTGCCATGGAAAGCCGCGCCCCAGCAGCCCCCCACAAGCCTCGCGGCCAGTCTCCCTCCCAGGGCTGGGTCTGTGCTTGGCTCTGGAGGAAGGAGTAGGCCAGGTCTTTGTCATTCAGAAGCTGACACCAAGCCTCAGAGGTGGACTCAGTCAGACAGATCTGAGCAAGTTCAGAGAGGAGATCATGAGTCTAAGGAAGCACAGGTTGGAACTGGATTCAAAACCCAGGGTAGGTCGATTCAGTGGTTCATCAATATCATTAAGGACACAGATAGTTCTCTTTCTTTAGTAGAGTTCTTTGGTCTTTTGGATTGTCTCCCTTCATCATCCCCAAATGGCTGCTGTTGCTCCAGCCATTACCTACTCACACATGCAGAAAACAAAAAAGTGCCTCCTTAAGGCATCTCCTTTTTAAGAGCAAAAATATTTTCTCAGAAGCTCATTGACCAGAATTGTGTGGCATGAGACTTTCTAAACCAATTACTGGTGAGGAGGAGTGAATGTCTCTTATGGCTTTAGATGGATCCCTGCACAGAGCAGGGGCTGAGCACACGGCCGAGCAGAGGGCGCTTGTTGAAATGAAACACGAAAGGAAGATGGCCGTGAACTTGCTGTTGCAGCCAGCCTTGCCTTTGGTATCTCCCATCACTCTTTTCCACACACCATAGAATCCAGCCACTCTGCCCTGGTCACTGTCCCCGCTCCTGTCCTGAGGGCTCCTCTGCTCACGCTTTCGTCCTCTAATTTCCTACCTCATCTGCTTCCTCACGTCCCACTCCTCCTCACCTCTCAGGAGTCAGCTGCGTCACTCCCCCTCCACATGGCCCTCCGTGGTGGCCCTCTTTCTATTTGCCATGCTTGGCTTTAGTTGGTTCTTATTTGGGGGGTATAAAGACTCGTGGTCTCACTAGCCAGGCCTGGCCGTGCGCTCCTACAGTCCCACGACGTGGGAGGCTGAGACCAGCCTGGGCGACTCAAGGAGACCCTGTCTCAAAATTCAAAAAATAATAAATGAACTTTAAAAAATAAGGGCTGGGGTGTAGCTCGGTGGTAAAGCCATTTGCCCTGGGTTTAATCCCCTGGACTGAAAAGTGTGTGTGCGTGTGTGTGTGTGCGCGCGCGCGCACGGGCACACGGGAATCTCCCATGCGGCTGTGGTACGCGCACTGAATCCCAGGGCCCGGCTGGCGGCGGCGTTCAGTCTCCAATACTGAAGAGCTAAATGAGCAAATGGCACACAGGAGGGATGGCTGCTGCAGCCCTGGATGGGGAGCAGCTTGGGGCGGGACTGGGTCTTTATGTCTCCATCATTCCCAGAATCTCTGAGCCCCTGTTGGGCTCATTAGGACATGTTCCACAGGTGTGAGGGACTAGGGACGAAAGAGTGTCCCCCCCACCCCCGGGGCCGCAGGTGCCTGGAGGGCTGGGCCCCTGGCCCACCTCCAGGGCTGAGAACCCTGCTCCGGCTTGGAAATGCTTCATGGCCTTTGGTGGGCAGCGTCTGGCCCAAGCCCCCTGGAGACCACCCAGCCCCAGCCACCTTCACCCCCTGGGCCTGCACACGTTCCAGACACCAAAGGGTGGCTCTCCGGCCTGGGGGCCTCTGGCCTGCCTCTGTGATTGCGGAGGTCAGTTGTTATTCTGCCACCATGTGACCTGTGGACCCAACAGAGTGACAGAGCCTGGACCCGCCCAGCTCGCAGTGGGTGCTCCTGGCCCCAGGAGCCTGGAGCTGTGGTCTGGGAGCTGGAGGCAGGCGGACACCCTGGGGTGGGCTCTTCCCTTCTTCTCACCACCTCCAGAGAAATGCAGGGCTCCAGGCAGGAGCAGGGGGTCCACCAAGCCAGGGAGCCAGGGAGCACAGCGCCATAGTGGACCCGGCCCCAGGTCAGGGGAGGCCAGAGGTGGAGGAAGGGGTGCAGGCGTGGGCCCGGCTCACGTGCCTGGAGCTGCCCTGGTGGCATTTCTTATTCCTGTCCTGACCCTTTGTCGTGAGCCGTCCTCAGGAAAATAACTCTCACAAATCCGGCCATTGCCCGTCTCTCCACCCAGGGTCTTGAACCTGTTCCAGTCAAGCCCACATGTGGCCATCACCCAACGCCTTTGCTCAAGGTCAGTGATGACCAGGGCGTCACTCACTCCAGTGGCCGCTTCAAAGTGAACCATCTGGAGATGACCATAAAATTTATCATCTCAACTGGGAATAGGGAAGAGGGACCTGGTTAGTATTATGCCCTGGAACTGCCAGGCAAAGCCGGACAGCCACCCATGTCATGGCAGGGTCTGGCAGTGAGTCCCCTGACCGGCTGTGTCTGACTTCCCTCTTCCTCGGTCTCCTCTGCCCGCCCGCCTCCTCCCCTCCACCCAGCCCAGCCTCTTCCCCCCACGCTCACTCCTCAGCCTCTCTCAACTTTGAATCCCACCCGGGTCCCAAGTTGGTGTCTGTAGCCAGGACCTCACCCCAGCTCCCAAGGGCCCAGGTGCCTCCTCTCCATGGCTACCAGACGTTCAGCATCTGGCGTCCACCAGGTGAGGGAGGGAGCAGCGTCAGGCCGAGATCCCCCGATGTGCTCTTCCTGTGTCGTCTGCAGACCCACGAAAGGAAGCCCATGGTCCCAGGTAGAGCCAGGCATGGCCGCCCCGGCCCTCCTTCCCCTGCACTGCGTCTCAGACCCACCAGCACATCCCTGGGCTCAGCTGAGCCTCCCCTGCTCACGTGGTCAGTGTCACCGTGACCACCCACCTGCATTATCCATTGAAGTCCTCAGTCCCCCACGTTAACACAGCAGCCAACCAGCTCATGCCACTCCTCCTCAAACCCTCCCACCTGGCCCCATCTCCCGGGAAAAGCCCAAGAGACCCTTCAGGCTCAAGCCCCACCCCCATGCATCTCTGACCACGTCTTCACTCCACTTGAGCAGCACAGGGTTCCATGATGGCCCTCCTTCACCCCAAGTGTGCACTGACCCCAGGGCCTTGCATGGGCTGATCCCTCAGTCTGGAATAGTACTATGGACAGCTGCCCCCTCCCTCCCTCACTTCAGGTCTCTGTTCAAATGTTACCCTTCCCTGAGCAGCCTGTATGAATGATCATTTATAGTGATAGATGATAGATAGATAGATAGATAGATAGATAGATAGATAGATAGATAGATAGA
>JAJEJO010002289.1:69367-89420 GCA_020662805.1 Glaucomys volans | reverse complement strand
AGATAGATAGATAGATAGATAGATAGATAGATAGATAGATAGATAGAAAATTCTACCACCCTCCCCACCTGCCTTTGTTTTCCTCCTTAGCATCTGCCATCTTCTGATGTTGTCTTAGGCGGTTTTCTTTCGCTATAACAGAACACCTGAGGCTAGGTTATTTATAAAGAAGTTTATTTTGGCTCATGATCTGGAGACTGGGAAGTTCAAGGACATAGCATGGTACTTGATGAGGGCCTCATAACATGGAAGAAGGTGAGAGGACAGCAAGTGGGGAGTAAGCATCACAAAAGAGACCCAATGGGGGGCTGCCTCTTCCTGTCACACCCACTCCTGCAGTTACAGCCCAGTCCCTGGAGAACGGCATAATTCCTCTTGGCGACCTCCTCGCCTCTTCTGAGCCCCACCTCCCAGCACCCCCACCACGATGGTCAACTTTCAAGATGCGTTTCAGAAGGAACACACCGTATCAACCAAAGCAGACGTGTCACTTGCTTATTGCCCATGTCCCCCACCTTGAAAGGCAAGGTCTCCAGCTATTTATCTTCACTAGTGGAAACTCGCGGGATGGATGGATGTGCCTGGGACCAGCATGCGTGCTGACGTGTGTGACTGCAGACACGTGCTTGCCTGCACACAGAAACCGCACGTGTGTCTGGAGACCCCCGAGGGGACAGGGGATGGTGGAGGCGAGGCTGCAGGGTGGAAGGGCAAAGCTGGCGTTCGCTGGGCCTGGCCAGGGCTCAGCTCTTAATCCCATTTGGGATTAAACAGCTCTGTGCAGTAGGTTGAGACCTGTGCCCAGGAGGGCCACCAACGTGTGCAGCATCTCAGAGAGTCACAGGGGAGCTGGACACAGGCCAGGGCTCCAGACCACCGCCCCAGACAGCCGGAATGCCAGGCAGGGTCCTGCACTGTCACCCACCCGGGACAGGCAGCTGGAACAGGAGAGGGAGGGAGCGGGAGGAGGAGGCCCGAGAGTCCGCAGCAGCTCTGGCAGGCGACACAGAGTGGCGAAGAGCTGGCGGGCAGCCAGGGCACCTGGCCAACGTGCTGAGGGAGGACCTGGCGGCTGAGGTACAAAGGCCCAGGTGGGGGGAGGTGAGGGCTGTGGGCCAGGCGCCCCAGACAAGATGCGGATTGTGCCCTGCGCCTGGGGGCAGCCCTGACCTGCCAAGTGGCCCTGGCACCCAGAGGGGCACCTCTGCCCATCCCCCCAAAGAGCACAAGCCCAGGGGAGTGAGCCCTGGGTTCAAGGCTGCACTCCATCACTGGTGCTATGCAACTGGAGTGGGCACTGCACCCAGTCTGTGCCCCAGGCAGCCCGTCCCCAGGGGCACTGTCTCCCCCACACTCCCAATCCCACACGTCCAAATCCTCCCTGCCCTTGAACTTCAAGTGCCACCGCCATGCGGCTCAGCCTCTGGACTTTTGTCCGTGCCGTTCCTCTGTGGGGAACCATTTTGTGCCCAGCTTCTCCTTGTCCTTCCAGTCTCTGCCAAAGACCCCCTGCTCTGAGAGCCCCTCCCGGGACCCTGTCCATGGTGACACTCGCCTACCCCTTCCATTCCGCATCTTGCTTAAGTTTTCTTCTTAATGCTCACCACGCCCTAAAATCCTATTATGTGGTAGATTCACCCCATTATCGTCTGTCTGCCCCCCAGAAGGCCAATTCCACGAGGGCCTGGGCTCTGTTCTGCTTATTGCCATGTCCCCAGGGCCCAGCACAGGACCCAGCACGGGGAAGCACTGGTAAATATTTGTGGGAAGAGTAAACGCTAGCCAGAAAAGACTCGCTGTCTTCTAATTACTGATTGGACCTCGCTGCTGTCGGAGGTAGAGAAATGATTTTAATCATCTGTTGAATGAGTGAGGGACCGAGCCCAGTGCGTCTCTTCTGCCTGCAGTAGACACTCGTGTTTGATGACTGAATGACTGAGTCCCAGGGCTCCCCCACCTTGCAGAAGGTATTGCAAACCAAGAAATGGGGGGGGGGGGAGCGACAGCAGGGTGCCTGCCTGGACCCTGTCCCTCCCGGAGGCAGCCCCAGCCTCCTCCAGGTCCCCCCTCCAGTGCCTCCCTCTGCATCCCTGTGGGGCGATGACAACCCTGGAACTGGCTGGCGGAGCCAGGGGAACAGTTCCCGCAGCGTGTGCAGGGAAGTCATAAGCTCCAGGAAATGAAGGCCTCAGAGCTGCCTCCTCCTCGCCATAACTCCAGCCTCATTACGCCAGCCCCGGCCATCATGTGGGAATCAGAGCCAGCTCCCCAGAGGGCAGCACAGCCTGGGGACTCGGAGTGGGCCACCAGGATGAGGGAGCTGCATGCCCAGACCCACATAACAGGGTGGGGGCCGGGGGGCACTCACAGCGGGGCCTCAGGTCCTCTTAACTAGAGGGACAGAGGGGACAGCAGGTTCAGGGCCCTCCACCCATTCTTGCCCATGGACATTGGTGTCCTCCATGACCCAGAAAACCCTCCCCAGCTCCGTCAACTTCAAGCAGAAGCCTCCAGGCCCTGAAACCCCTTCCGTGCTGAAGGGACACCAGGGTGACATCAAGCCTCAGAACTGCCTTTATCTGATCCCAGGCAAAGGAGGTCTTTCCCCTGGAGATTCAGGCCACGCCCCTCATCCTGGCTCAGAGCAAGCCAGCCCTGTCCCCGACCCAGCCACAGCCTCAGGTTCCCTCCGGGTAACTCCCCAATCAGCTCACCCCGCTCCTCCATCTGCTCAGACGACCCCACCTCCAGGAAGCCGCCCTGACTCCTCCACCCACCTCCCTACTCTGAGCCCCACATACACACACCAGGCCACCTGGTATTTAGGTTGTGACTGGAGGGTGTCACCTCCCACCCCACCAAACTGCAAGTTTATTTACCTTTGTTCCCAGCATCCAGGCCCAACTGGGCCCAGAGTTGAGGCTGGTGGAACTGAGTTGCTGAGCTGAGCCGAACTGGAGGGGGGGGGCCTGAGCCCCTCGCCTCCCTGCTCTGGTCTGTTTCTGAAATCCTTCCATTAAGGCAGCATGGCTGTCCCCTGTAAACACCCACATTAAGCCATTATTCATCATTAGGGCTTGAGTGGGCGTGAGTCCCTCAGATCCTTTCTTGCTGAAAGCGGGGATCTGATGGAGGGAGGGAGGAAGGGAGGGATTGATCTGTGGACACGGCGCTGGTCCGGGATGGGGGAGGAGAGGTGTCCCTCAGACCCAGGGAAAGGCTTTCTGGGGAATGTGGACACAATAAAGGCAAGTGCAGAGGAGAGGGGTCGTGACCCTACCCAGAGCCACACAGGGCCCCTCCAAGCAAGACCCGAGGGGACTCCAGTGCTCCATCCCCAAGAGAGGCAGAGGAGGTTACCACCTTCTCAGAGGGCCTTTCCCAGGTTCCTGATTTGGATGAAATGGCTTCTCGGTGCTGCTGTGGGAGGGTGGGAGGTGGGGTGGCAGGCTGGGAGCAGCACCCAGCCCCAGGACACCTGGGTCTGGAAGACCTCTTATAAAAGTTGCAGGGGGTGGGGGATTTGGGGAGTTGGGGAGACTGGGCTGGACCAGAGAGCCTGTCAGCTAGAGCCTGTCAGCAGGGGAGGCAGCTCTCGAAGGCCCTGCTTTGGTAAGCCTGGGGCTGGGAGCATTGAGAAGCAGCTGGGGCAGGGGGGTGGCCGAGAGTAGGACAGCCATGGTGGGCCACCAGGGGAGGAAAGGGAGGGTCTAAGGCTAGGATGGGGGTGGGCTACCACACTGTGGACTCCCAGAAGCCAGGGGCCTTTACTGGTTGTGTCCCTGCCACCCTGCACAGGGCCAGGTGCACAGTAGGTCTTTAATCAGTGCTCACAGAAAAAGAGACTCAGTTTGCCCTCCGGACACAGAACCCTGGATGCTCTCTCCTTTCTCCTGCAGGCTCTGGATGGATCGAGAGGCGCCCTAGTCCTGGAAGGATCAGATCAGCTCGTCCTCGACCCTCTTCCTGTCTGCGCGGGGACCTTGGCGCCCAGCGCTGCCTGCTGATCGGGCCGGGGGCGCGGGGGACCGGGCTGCTGTCCATGCCTCCGCGCTGCAGCCGGGAGGCCCCGAGGCTGGGCGGCGTTCAGGGCCGCGGGCCGGTCCGGGTGCCCCGTCGGGGGCGGCGTCCCGGCGGCCACGCTGAGGCCACCATGTGACGCGGCGCCGCTTCGTCGTGCGACCGACCGAGCGGCGGCGCCCTGGTGCCCCCAGTCCATGCTCCCGGGCCCGGGCCCCGCGCAGCCAAGCATGAGGCCGCGGCCCGACGGTAGGGCGCTCCGAGCCGGGGCCGCGCTGTCGCCCGCGCTGCTGCTGCTGCTGCTGCTGCCGCCGCCGCCGCCTCTGCTGGGGCGCCTGTGGGCGGCGGGCACACCCGCGCCGTCGACGGCGCCTGGGGCTCGGCAGGACGGCGCGCAGGGCGCAGGCCGCGTGAAGCGCGGCTGGGTGTGGAACCAGTTCTTCGTGGTGGAGGAGTACACCGGCACGGAGCCCCTGTACGTGGGCAAGGTAACGTGGGGCCCACCCCGCCCAGCAGGCCCCCGAGGCCACCGGCGGACGCAAGACTCCCCGGTCCCCCCCCGGCCCTAGTCAGCTCCCTGCTGCCTCCCTCCTTTCAGTGTGCCTGGCCAAGGGCACACCTGGGTCACGAACCCCACTTCTCTACCGCCCTGCGCTCAGCCCTGTCCCTCTTACATCTCAGAGGAAAGAGAACCAGTTCATCTGGTGCCTGGAAAGCATGCAGAATTTAGAAACAAATTTGCAAATCCGATCAAAGTATGTCACAAACATACTTTGGTCACTCTGCCTAAAATGCTTCCATGGCTTTCCGTGCACCAGGGGTCAAGCCCAAATTCCATCCCAATCATTGTAGGGATCCCCTCCTCCTGCCGCCTCTCGTCCTGCCACACCAGGGGTCTGATGCCCTGGAAAGGCCCTACCACCACCTGGCACCCTCCTGGTACATGCCCCTTTGCCTAGGTTGCCCCCACTGCCTTGCTCTCTTCCACCAGTTACCTTACATACCGCAGGTCTCAGCTCCAATGCTACTTCCTGCAAGAAGGTCTCCCTGACCAGGCCAGGCCAGGCCAGATCCCCCTATTACATGCCTTTCAAGGTCCCTGGATCTTCCCTTCATAACGCTGTAATTATGCATGTGTTTGCTTGATTGTGCAATCAATGTGTTTCTTTCCCATCAAGCCATGTTTGTTTTGCGTGCCTTCAGATCCCCGGCGCACAGCCATTAGCTCACCACCTCCCCATTAAATGAATGAATGAATGGGAGCTCCCTTCTCACACCCTGAGCATGCTTGCTGGTCTGCCTACGATCTGTGCCCTAATATAAGGAACTGAGAAGGACTTTCATTCATCCATTCATCCTCCTGCGGCCCAGGTATGAAGCTGGGGAGACAAAGGTGAGTAACATCCAACCTCTGTCTCCCCAGAATGACAGAGGCATCCTGGTGGATAAAAAGTCTCACAAGTCAACACCTGGCACTGAGTAGGCACTCATTAAATGGTCTCCATTGGCTGGCTTCTTGGAGGAGAAAACACCTGAGCTGGGTTTTGTTGTATGAGTAGGAGTCCCTCGGGCTGCGGGGGAAGAGGGTGGAGCCTGGGTACAGATGTGAAGCCTGAAGGCGCCTGGCTTATTCACAGATAGTCCGCAGTCGAGGTGTTGAAGTGAAAGGTGACTGACTACCACATGGAAGCAGGTGGCGCCCAGGGACAGTTTTCTGGCTTTTATGCAGACCAGCTGGCTTCCCGGGAAGTTGGGATCAGCAGTGGGAGCACAACGCCAGGGTTTCCTGCTTGCAGACAGGTCTGAGAGTTTCTAGGTGGAGCAGAGGCTCAGGAATCGAGGTCTTTGACAAGGACAGAAGGAAAGCCTAGGAGTGAGCCTTCAGGTTTGCCTGGAGGAAACCTGGCTCTTCTCTGGGTCTAGACGCAGTTGTCCCTGGTCCTCGGCTTCTTTCCTCGCCCTGCATGTGACTGCAGTTGATCCTTGTAATGGAGCATACAACTCCAGCAGGTCCACAGCCTGCGGCTCGAGATCACCCAGCAACCGAGTGACAGAGCCCAGGACTGCTGACTCCCCGCCAGAACCGGGCAGCAGTTTTGGAATAGGGAGGGAGGGGCCTGTGCCTACTGTAAGCCTCTGCTCAGAACAGGGGCTTTGGAGGCAGACACCCCGAGGCCCAGGCCTGGTTCTGCCATCCCAGTCCCTGTGTGACCTTGAACAAGTTACTGCATCTCCCTGAGACTCAGTCTCTTCCTCTGTGGAACTGGGGCTCTGAGAGCCGCCTCCTAAGGTTGTTGAGAATTAAACAAGAAACTGGGCGCGGAGTGTTGAGCCTACGGCTTGTTCGTGGTTATTTTTTTAATATTCCCCTACAAAGTACTTAATCCTTCAAACTGCAAGGTGGAAATCATCGTTCCCTCGGTAGGCAAGGAAACCGAGGGCAGAGAGGGCAGAGTCACAGAGCGGGCAAGTGGCCTCGCCAGATTGCAGCTGTGTGAGCTGGGATCCGAGTCCCTCGTGAGAAGAAGCCAACCTCAGCCCGACTGTCCAGACCTGGCTGAGACCTCCAGGCCTGGTCAAGGGCCCGCAATCCAGGGGGACCCCAGAGAGACTGGGAAGGACCCTAACATGCCCATCTGAATGTCAGAGGAGGGCTCATCTCTGCAAAGTGCCCCCCAACTCCTGAGAAAATGAGAGAACCAGCTGTTGATGCTCGGCCTCTGACCCACGTGGCCATTAGCCTCTCAACAGCACGGACCAGCCCCGCACCCTCTCCTTGAATCAGTCTGTTGAGGGTCCTGGTAAGCTCTTCCATTGTAAGAGGGGAAAACCAAGGCCGGGCTGGAGAGCATCATGCCAAGGCCACACAGCAACATGGCAGCAGAATCACCCCTTCACCCAGGTGTGCGACCCTGGCGCCGGAGCCCCTCCATTTCTAGTCCATAGTATGCAACTGCTGGAAGCCAAGCACTGTGCAGGCGCAGGGGCCTTGCTTTTTCTTACCACAACTTCTGGTGTCCCCACTGCTGTTGAGGCACCTCCTCCTCTTCCTCCTCCTCCTCCACCTTCGTCTGGAGCCCCACTGTCCACGCTCAAGGCCACCTCCAGAAAAGCACCCCATGCACATGCCCAGGGTGCAGCTTCTTCTGAGTGAGCAGCCCTGTGTGTGGCTGGGGGCTCAAGCCCAGCTCTGCTGCTCCTGGTCTCTCTCTCTGGCCACATAGTTTAACCTCTCTGAGCCTCGGCTTCCATTTCCGTTGAGCAAGCCTATTACCAGGACCTCCTCCAAGGGCGGTGGTGGGAGACCCCGAGAGCTAGCACAAATGGCACACCCAGAGTAGCCCAGCTCCTGACCCACCCGGCTCTTGGTGTCCATTCCTGAGCCTCACCCAGTATTTCCAGCACCATCTACCCACATTCCAGAACCCCTGCCCCAAGCCCCAGAAACCTTCGTGGCAACCTGGCATCCTCGTTTCTCACCATTGATGGTGGGAGGTGGTTGTTACCCACCCTTCATCCCCAGAATGTGAGCTTGGGCTTTTAAAAACCACCTGGCCCCTTTCCGGCCGAGCCCGTGTGCGGGCAGGTGCTTGTGCATGCACACGTGTGCACACACGCACGCACGCTCGTGCTCTTCAGGGAGAAGGGACTTCTCCATGGTTTCAGTGAATTCACTGCCGCCTGGTCCCCCACCCCAGGGAGCCGCTCCGAGCATCCGTCCTTGTCGAATTCCAAAGGTAGCTTAGCAACAGCACCAAGCGGAGTGAACCGGCCCCACGGTAACCTATTTTACAAACGCCTCCTCCATCACTCACCGCCCGGCTCCTGTCGGCACCCACAGGAACCGCTGCCCCGCGGTTGTGGTTGTCACCAAGGCCCCGCAAACAGCTCGCTCCCAAGTCCTGCCCCATTGGCTCACCCTGGCCCACCCCCCTCACCTGCTCACGACACCCACCCCCAAGCAGCCCCGCGGCATTTCCATAAAATCTGGGTACTCTGACTAATCCCTTTTCCAAACTGTAATTTCCCCAGAGGCTTCTGTCAGCTGGATGTGGATTTTGTAGGATTTTTAATTTTTTAAAAAAGATAGAATTATGGGGTCAGCACTTATGACCAACTCCTGTGGGCGGTGAGATCTATTTTAGATATACGGCAGGATTAAAGTGGGGAGGAGAGCAGATTTAATTAAGTTGCTAATATTTAAAGAAAATTGATGAACTCCTGGTTTACGGGGAGCGCCCGTGTGAGCAGACCCCTCGCGTTCCGGGGAGGCTTTTTATTTGATTTGCTTTCCGTTTAAATCCTGGACTCGTTTTATTTGCGTAGCTGCACTGTCCGTTTAATTGTCTTTAATAAGGAAAACGTACCTCTGCTCGCATTTAATTTTGATTTAATTAGGAGGAAGTAATTAATGGCCTCGTAAATCCCATTTTTCAGCCCCCCTGGGATAAGAAACCATCACTCGAGTGTTTTCTGTGTTGTTTATGAGGGAAGGCTGGCCCTGGGGGCATTTCTCCTCTGGGGCTGGCCTGACTTGATGCACTATTGAGAACCCTGGGTGCAGCGTCAGGCGGCCTCAGGCTGCCTTTAACAAAAGCTGTGTGGCTTTGGGTAAGATTTGGACCCTCTCTGGGCCTCGGTTTGCCTATCTGTATAATGGGGAGAGGTGGTCTCTGACTCACAGAATCATTATAAGACATCCATGGGATAATGGTAAAGAGTCTAGAACTGTGCCTGGATCATTATAGGTGCCATTAACTGTCTTCCCTAATCTAGAACGTGTGCCTGGGGTTGGACAGAGGGACTGGGTCCTCCAGAGATCAGCTGTGCGTGTCATTATTCATTTATCCCATGGTTTGCTTGGTGCCCATGCTGGGAGGTGGAAGCAGCCAGGTGCTGTGCTGTCATGGGGCTCGAAGTTTCATGCTGTTCTGTTCACACGCACAGGCGTGCGAGCGCGCACACACACTCACTCTCCCACGCCCCCTGGGTTTTCTCTGCAGACGTTGCCAGGGTACTAGTAGCTGCCTGGCATGGGGAGCTCAGACAGAGAGGAGTGGAAGTCAGCCAATGCCTGAGCCCATGACAGCTGGGGACAAATGTGCACAGTGAGATGCCCCAGGGGAGTGTGGACAGAAAGGTGTGCGCATGGGAGCAGCAGAGTGAAACAAGGCCTCTCCAGCCAGAGGGCAGGGCACCCGAGGGGCTGCCCGGAGTAGGAGTCGGCCGAACCTGAGTGACAGGAAGGTGTCAGGTGAAGAGCCCTGATCCCTGGAGAGCCAGGACCTGAGTCCAATCCTATGTCAGGAGATGGGGAGGATAAAGTGGGCCACCCTAATCCCTCCTGAGACCAGGAGGGGAAAGAGGGGGATCTGATCTACACTGAGCACCTACTATATGCCAGAAGCTTCCATATATTATTTATGAATCTTAGAATCGATGGGGAAGCCATACCGGTCAGTGGCAAAGCGAAAGCCAGCACACAGCGGCTCCTGGCTCCAAAATCCATGATCTTTCCTGATTTGTGATTTGAGGTCCGTTTCCAAATGATGGAATGGAGGCTCAGGGAGAAGAGGCCACTGACGAACCAGGCCTGCTGGGTGCAAGGCCAAAGACTGGTCTCAAGACCAGCCACTGCCCAGCCTTCCGGCCCAGTGACCACCTGCAGCCCACTCCTTCCCCTTCCTCCCTCATCCTCTGGTGGAGACACTGTAAGCAGCTCACCAGATTCCGGGATGCTGCAGAGAGGCTGACCTGCACTTTGGAGTCAAATAGACCCAGGCCTATCTCAGACTCTTCCCCTGGAAAGTGGGGATGAATTTTCATACTTCAAAAAGTCAAGTTCAGTTTTTGCAGACAGCCTGCAACAGGTCTGACTCGTAGTAGGTGCTCAATAAATGACAGCATCATCTTCCACCTCTACTCACAGCAGAGCGTCTAGGGCAAAGTCAGATGCTCCCTTTCTGCTCCAGAGCCAGGACCTGCCCAGCCCAAGTCTGCAACTCCAAACTTAGCTCCTACGCCCATACCATTGGCCCTGTCTGACTCTGCAGTCCCCAGAGAGCAGCGACTGGGCCCCAGTGTGAGTTCCATGTCATACTCACAGAAGGACACCGATGACATCACCGCTGGGTTCCACTCCCTCCTCCCCGCTCTCCCTGATAAGCAATTCCTCTCCAAGGTCTGAGTTAAAATGTCAAGGGCTACGGGAGACACAGAGGGAAGACCACTGCAGAACTCAGGTCATCGCGGACAGGCTCTCCTTGAATCCTCACCACACCTGTGCCAGGTAGGGCTCAATCTGATTTCTGAGATGGGATCACAGCTCAGAGAGGTAGAATGATCAAGACCACAGCCACAACATGCGTGGGCAGTGGAGTTGGGAGTGGCTTCCCACCCTGAGTCATGTGGGAAACAGACCTTCCCTCTGTGTCTTAGTTTTCTCATCTGAGAAATGGGAATAGTAAGGTGTCCTAGATCACAATGACGATCAGTGAGATTATAGCTCCTACATGCTCCCCACGTGCTGATTCAATAAGCAGAGGACAGGGGAAGGGGGTGAAGGCACCCCAAGACGGAGGAAAATTCACCCTCCACCATCGCATCTCCCCAGGGCAAAGGAGCGGGAAGAGCATAAGCAGCAACCAGGAGAGACAGGCCTCATCCTGGGCAGTGCCAATGATTCAGGGCCTACGTCCTGAGATAATTTTATTGGGGGCATTAAACTGAGTTATGAGGTTTTTACAATCCAGCCACTTATGAGAAATCTATTAACAGTAACTGGACAGGAAGAAGGCTTCTCGGTGGAGCCCAGGACGGGCATTAATTGGGGCAATCTATAACAGGATGGGGACCCGGAAAGGCTCCACCAGACGCCTCCATTTACTCCCCGCAATTTCTGCTGAGAATCAGCAGACTCGCCAAAAAGAGAGAGATGCCCATTAATCGGCTAATGAAATATGAAAATGTTTATGGGCCGTTCAATCTTCCAAATGGCACTTCTATAATCCACCTTTCAGACACCAAGTTCTACCAGCAGAATTTACACCCCGGCTCCTCCCGCGAGGCGCGGGCTGGGCTCTCCTCCCTCTTCGTGACCTGATGAATTCATTGGCACCTGTTTTCTTGCCGATGGGGTTGGGGTCCATGGCATCCCAGCCTGAAAGGGGCTATAGGGATTGCCTCCTTCATACCCCACCTTCATGGAAGCTTAGAAGGAGTAAGGACCTGCTCAAAGTCACCGG
This sequence comes from Glaucomys volans, assembly GCA_020662805.1. Classification (NCBI taxonomy): domain Eukaryota; kingdom Metazoa; phylum Chordata; class Mammalia; order Rodentia; family Sciuridae; genus Glaucomys; species Glaucomys volans. The sequence goes on along the minus strand of JAJEJO010002289.1, from coordinate 78,156 downwards.
CTTCATCCAGATGGATATTCCTCTGCTCAGAGCTGCCTTGGAGATTTGGGCACTGGAGGGAAACGTCTAGGGTGTCTCTGTTTGCAAGAAAACAGACTTCTTGCTGGTTCCTCCCCCAAGAGATCTCCAGGCGTTGAAAGCAGCTTGCGCTCTGGCGCCTAGCAGGATGAAATCCCAGTTACAGGGGCCGTTTAGTAATAATAACATAGTAACGCTAGCTACCATTTATTGGACACTTACTATGTCTCAGGCAGGGCTGATTTTTCAGCTGGCGCAAACAGGTCTAGTGATCCCAGTTGTTACAATCGTGCAAAACCTCCACGCCCACAGCAAGTACCCCACCTCCTCCCCCACCCCTGCTCTCAGCCCCTCTGGCCTCCCACGATCCAGCCACCTCAGAGCTCCCGCCTGGCCCAGCAGGGCCCTGCTGCAGCGCCCCTCTACAGGCAGGGTCCCCACCATGCTGGCTGTTAACTATTGTGCATGTCGCTGGGAAGGGCCTTAGGGACTCCCAACTCAGTGAACCCCTCAACTCCTCTAGGACAACCTGCTACTATGATTGCTGGTGTTACAGATGAAGAAATGGTCCCAGGGAAAGGCAGTGACTTGTAGGAGGACACAGGGCCATGATGCTGGAGCCCAGGCATGGGTGGCCATGCTGCACGCCTCTCCTTCCTGTGGGCTCCTCTGCAGAGGCTTTAGGTGGAGCGGAAGAGCCCAGGCTGGGGAGTCAGTCTGCTCCTTGGAGGTCTAACCTGAAGCATATCATCCCGCTTCTCTGATCCGCAGTAGGAAAACAATAATCTGTAGAATAAGGGAGCAAGGCTGACTCTAATAGAGCCTATTTTCTGCATCCTGAATGAGAGGAGGGCATGTGCCTCATGGCCCACTGCCCAGAGGGCAGCAGTTGCCCCTGCAGTTGCATCCCCTTTCCTCCCCTCTCCCTTCACTCCTGTCCCCACCATGTGCCAAGTTCTGAGGCTGCAGTTCCTTCTACTGAGATGTGTACGATGCCACTTAACCTCCAGCCTGGGGGAGAGGGGTCTATAACTCAGAGTGAGGTCGTGGACCAGCAGCATGTTAGAAATGCAAACCCGGAGGCTCTGCCTGAACCACTGAGTCCAAAGCTGCATTTTAAGAAGCCCAGGTGGTCAGCTTGCATGTTAAGGGTTGAGAAGCCCTGGCTACCTACCTTGATCTTAGACGATTCATCATAATAATGATGGCTTGATGTAGCGGGATCTTGGAGGGGAATGGAAGGGGGTGGTTCAGAAAAACTTTGGAGCTGAGCCTTGCAGGGCCAGTGGACTGTCAGGAGGCAGAAAAATAAGGATGAGGGCTCAAGGTCAGAGCCCGAGGGCTCTCCAAGCTGCAAGGAAGCATCCCTGCTCTTCTTTATATAGGAATAGGAGTCGTGGAAGGGTCACGGGCAAGGAAGGATGTGTTCAGATCGCTCTCTGAGGCTGAGAGCTCCCAGGACAGGGGAGGGTGGATTGCAGGTCAGGCTGGAGCAGGCTGAGCCACAGAGGGCTGCCGAAACACTCCAGGCCAGGGACAGGCGCGGATCAGCGCCATCATGGCTTCCAGGCCACGGGGCCATCGGTGCAGGTGAGTTGAAGGAGACATGTGTGCAGGAGCGGGCCCCCAGGGGCTTGGAGTGGGTGACAGAGAGGAGCCTCCTCCCCCGCCTCCACTCTGCTCTCCTCCCGTCCTCCCCAGATCCACTCGGACTCCGATGAGGGTGACGGCGCCATCAAGTACACCATCTCGGGCGAGGGCGCTGGGACCATCTTCCTGATCGACGAGCTGACAGGCGACATCCACGCCATGGAGCGTCTGGACCGGGAGCAGAAGACCTTCTACACGCTGCGGGCCCAGGCTCGGGACCGAGCCACCAACCGCCTGCTGGAGCCCGAGTCAGAGTTCATCATCAAGGTGCAGGACATCAACGACAGCGAGCCCCGCTTCCTGCACGGCCCCTACATCGGCAGCGTGGCGGAGCTGTCCCCCACAGGTGCGTGGCTGGTGCGGGGTCCTGGGGGAGGCGGGTGGCGTGCTGCCAGACCCTGAGTGGAGCCTGCCGGGAGGGACAGAGAGACGGGGACTGCTGCCCTGGGGCACAGGGTGCAGATGTGAGTCCAGGTGCCCACAGGCCAGGCTTAGTCCAGGTCACAGTCACAGGGGCACACGGGGCAGAGCCACACCCATGCCACAGCCAGCACTCGGACTCAGTGACACTCAGCTGCACACCCGGACACTACTGCACACTCAAGCCCAGCCCCACACACAAGTTCAGCTGTGCACCTGTGAGGACCCCACTCAGCCTGCCCCCCACGCAGGCAGCACCAGACACGGCCACACAGGTGCTGTGGACCTCGGCCCGACCCTTCCCGAAGGTTCAGCTGCTGCCACAGCCCGCACAGGTGCCATCCTGTCTCCAGGTGCGACTACGCTGGGACACCTGCAGCCAGCAACAGTGGCAGCAGATCAGTCACAACACGACCCAGCCACACACCAGACACCGCCTCACACCTGGACATAGCCACGTCCCACCCCTGCGTAGGAAACCGCCCTCAGCAGAGAGAGCCTTGCGCAGACTCGGCTGCCTACAGGACACAGGCAGAAGCCCAGGCTCTCATTACCGTGCTGGCGTGTCCGTCACTGTGTCCACTCACAGGTCCATGCCTAAGTGAGAGCTGCAGGCATGGGGGTGGCAGAGGGTGTGGGTGTGGCTCCGTCCAGGTGTGCAGCTCCACCTGGGCACAGCTGCGCTCACTGCCCCCAAGAAGGTCCTGCTCGACGGCACTCCACCAGCTGGGCACCCAGGCCCACACAGAGCTGCTGAGACCCCAGACACAGAATCAGTCCCACATCCCAGGGGTGGCTGCAAGCACCCAGGGCACTGCACACACAGCCAGGTGCCTCGAGCAGGAAGCAAACACCAAGACACACGTCCGCAACGAGGCCTCAGGCAACCAGGCTCAGAAACACCTCACAGAACAGGACACTGAGGCTGAATGAAGTTTGGAGGACACCATGGGGTCCCTACTGGTATCTGACCATCAAGGCCCCACAGAGCTCAGGGTTCCTGAGGCTGGGGTAGGACTGGAGTCATGGGGTGAGGACACAAGCCAGTACCTGCCACACCCCTTCCCCAACCTTTTTGTCATCTGAGAACCAGCTAGAAGGGAGCAGCTGCTGGATCCTAGACCACACTCCACTGCGGGCTCCCGAAAGCCATGGGTTCCATACTGCCTCTGTTCCTCCCCAGAGGCCAGGGGCACTTGGGTTCTTGAGAGAGAGCATAATCTCTGGGCTAAGGGTGGGGCGGGGTGTGGTTCTCTGGTCAAAGGATGGTGAGGACAGGGAGCAGCAAGGGTGGGAGTGGGCTGTGCACCCACACGGGCCATGTGTGCCTGGTGTCCACGTGCATTCTGTGTGCAGATGTGCACGTGCGTGGCCAGCTGAGGAGCACTTTCAGGCTGGTGCATGCACGTGACATGCTGTAGGTCTACTGCAGCATCTTCCTTCAAGGATTCATTTAGCAGATATTTGTTGAGTGCCTACTATGTGCTAGGCACTGGGGACAGAGCAGGGAAAGAGCAGACAGACTCCCTGCTCTCGTGAGGAGATGTGCTGGCTAAGGAAGGCACACAAGAATGAGCAAATGAATCATCAGTCCAGTAAGGTCTCTGAGGTGACACTGAAGCAGCACAGGAGGTGAGGGGATGGACCCTGGGGAGCAGCAGGGGCCAAGGCTCTGGATTTGAATTCCCCCAAGGAGGCGTGGCACACAGCCAGGCAGATCACGGCCAGGACTTGGTCTTTCCTGCTGAGCAGGCTGGGAAGGCAGCGGAGGGCTTTGTTCAGAAAAATGACACCATCTGGCTGAGTTTATCCAGAACTCATGGCTGTCCCATGAGCATAGGAGGCAAGGGCAGGAGCCAGTGGCCCCTGGAGGGGGATGTTGCAATGACCTAGCTAGGACCTGGCGGTGGCTTGGAACAAGGTGGTGGTGGTGGCGGTGCTGAAATGAGGTCGACTCATGGATCTCTTGGAAGTAGAACTGAAAGCGTTTGCTAATAGATTGGACGTGGAGTGTGAGAGAAAGAAAGGGATGGCTGCTGGGAGTTTGACCTGGGTGACTAAGTAGCTGGATTTCCATTTAGTGAGATCGGAGCGGCGGGAGGGGGCGGGGGAGCCCGAGCTGGTTTCAGACGCCTGAGTTCCGAGTGCTCATGGGGCAGCGGAGATGTTTACAGAGGCCGTTGAGTCACCTGGTTTGGGGAAGAGGTCTGCGCTGGGGAGATAAATCTGGATGTCGTCGGAGGCAAAGACCCATCGAATCTTAGAGCCTGGCAAGAGCTCCCTTCATCAGAAGGGAAACTGGGGCTCAGAGAGACAGAAACATACCAAGGTCACACAGAAGCCAGAGGCAGCCCCAGTCCCTGACTTCCTAGGTCCCCACTCCCACCCCAGCTGAAACTCTGACCTAAGAAGACGTGGTCCTGCCTGCCTTTGCCCAACGCTGACCTGTGTGTTTGCGCATGAACAAGGCCAGGGTGGCAGTAGAGTGATGCTGGAGGACACTGGGCGTGTCTGAGGGACTCGGAAGGAAGTGTCCTGGTGGAACCCGCCCCTTAGACAGCTCCCTCTGCTCCACTGCAGGACTCCTCCTTCACCACGCCACTCTGAAACTCCAGAGGGAGCAGGATTGACGTTGGCATCCCCACTGAGCAAATAGGGATGCCAAGGTCCAGAGAGGAGAGATATAGCTAGGGTCACTTAGCAAGTCTGACAGAGCCGGTTGCAGGGCTTGGAGTGGCAAAGTCCTGGTGTCACCTATGGGAAAACTGAGTCCAGGAGACAGGCAATGACCCATCCAAGGTCACACAGAGAGTGGGAGGCAGAGCCGAGCCCTATGCCCAGGCTGTGGCCTCCGCCCCAGCCCTGCCATGTGTCCGTGCCCCAGCTCACCGCTTCCTGTTGCAGGGTGACTCGATTTGAACAAGCTGGGGAACCCAGGGACAAGAAGGAGGAGGCAGAAATTAAATTAGTTTGTTTTATTTGAGCGACTTTTTGAAGGAGAAGCAAATCCGACACTGGGGTACTCCCGGAGACTCCAGGCAGCTTTGAAAATCAGTCACAATTACTGAGCCTCCTGATCGGGGCTGAGGGGGGCGGGCCGACAAGCGGCAGCAGGGTTGGGCAGCTTCGGAGATCAGAGGGAGCAGGGACGCTGCTTGGGACATGAAAGGCAGCAGTGCTCGCAAATTAAACCACTCAGAGCTTAAAAGGGAAGGGAAGTGTGCCGGGGGCCATGAGCCACGCAACTGAGGAGGGGCCCCCGCCATGCTGAGCCTAATGCAGAGGAGCAGATCATGAGCTGCCAGTGGAGGGCCTGGCTGCCCACATGACCTTGGGCTGCTCCCTGTCCTCCTCTGGGCCCCAGCTACCCTTCTGAGCATGAAAGGGATTCATCCATATCATTCACAGGTATTTATTGAGTTTCTACTGTGTGCCGGGCACTTCAGGCTCTGGGGACACTGCAGTCCACATACAGAGCAGAGACAGGAAAGAAACGGACCGGTGACCACTGTGGTGAGCTCCCTGCAGAGTAGGGGAGCAGGCAGTGATTCAGGGAGTGCTGTTTTAGGTAGAGGGTCAGGGACAATCTAAGTGGACATTGAATCATAGACTCAAGGAGGAGAGCCAGACTGCTCTGTGAGTGTTCTCAAACCCTTTTGTGCACCCCAATTACCCGGAGCGCTTATTGAGCATAGGTTGCCACCCCTCTCCCCCCAGGATTTATTTATTTGTCTTTGTGGTGCTGGGGATGGAACTCGGGGCCTCATGCATGCTTGATAAGGGATCTAACACCAAGCTATGCCTCCAGCTCCTGCCACTCCAGGGGCTCTGATTCAGTAGGGCAGGGCCTTTCAAGGTGATAACCAATGCCCAGGTGATGCTGCTAGTTTGGAGACTATACTTAGAGAACCACTAAACTAGAAGAATGTTCAAGGCACAGGGAACAGAAAGTGCAAAGGCCCTGAGGCACAATGAGTTGGTCATATTTGAGGAACAGCAAGGACATCCTTGTGGTTGAAGAAGAGGAAGTCATGCTGAGAATGTCCAGGGACCTCTGAAGAAGGACCAGAGAAGCTGGATCACATAAGACCAGGTAGCTGTGGAAGGCGTTCAGTTGAACTCTGAGTGATATGGGGAGCGGGAGGTGGTGTGATTCAACTTATTTTTTAAAAGAATGACTCCGCCGTCATGTTGAAAATAGACTGTAGGGGGTGAGGTGGGAAGGAGGGGAGGGGGAGGTTGCAGTCATGCAGGCGAGAGGCGACGGTGGCAGGAATTGGTGGCAGGGATCACTGTAGGTAGTGAGAGAGGTGGGACTCCTGTGTGTTGAAGGTAGAGCCGACAGGGGTTGTAGACGACAGAATCTGTGGGCAACAGAGACAAGATGGCACTGAAGGTTTTGACCTACATGACTGGATGGATGGAGCTGCTGTGACTGAGACAGATTCAGCACTCCAGGAAGAGCAAGTTCACCAAATAAATGAAGAATTCACCCTTGGACGTGTTCAGATTGAGACATCCACTGGAAGTCCAAGTGGAGATGTCCAGGGGACAGATGGATCTCAGTGTCTGAGCATCAGCGGAGAGACGGGGCTAGAGATGCAACTCAGGAAGTCACCAGCAGAGCGGGAGCTCAAGGCTTGAGGCGGATGAGATCAACAAGGGAGCGCGTTTTAATAAAGAAGAGCTGGACAGATCATCTTTCACTTAGGGGTCCTGGACCCCCTTCCTAGGGTGTGCAATCTAACTGGTAGACAGAAAGGATTTCGTAGGGTTCTCAGACCCAGTTCAACTCCATCTGCTTACTAAGGCCAACTGTGTACAAGGCTCTGTACGTGGCACTGGTGGGAATACAGAAATGAGAAATTCAGTTCAAGACGCGTGTATTAACCGCTGCGTTCTTCTGGGCGCTGCAGGGGATGTAATTAAATCCACAAATGTTTATCAGCACCTGTTTTATTACAAGGCCTCCAGTGTCCTTGGCTTTGTAGGGCTTGCAAAGATGAGTCACCCAACTTAACCAACATTTATTAGCACCCACTTTGTATTTAGACCCACAGAGGATAGAAAAAAATAAGTAGCTACTGTCAATTCAGTGGACACTTATTAGTGCCTACTGTGTACACAGCACTTTGCTAGGTAGGAGGGGTTGCACAGGTGAGCAAGACCCTGCCCCTGACCTCAGACAAGTAGCAGATCAATTTCATCTCACGAACCAACTTTGATCAATTGGTAGTGACTAGGGCTGTGTTGAGGAATCAGAGATCCCAAGGCTCAGCAGATGGATTAGTGATGTCTGCTGCACCCAAAGGGTGGAGACAGTGGTGTCTGATATGCCAGAGAATTGGCGCTGCTGGATCACAGGACAGGGGCTCAACAGACTGGAAATGGACAGGCCGCAGCCACATCCCTGTGTTTTCTGACTCTCCTGTGAGCAGCATCTTTAATGGATGGAAAAAGCCTGTTTTGTAGTACAGCCAGCACTTCTCAGGACATTCACTAAATAATAGCTATCAGCCAACACTGCTTTCACGGAGCTATTTTCCTTTATCCTCGCAATCCTGAGGAATAAGCAGGGCAGGTATTACTGTCCTCGTTTTGCCAATGAGGAAATAAATGCAATGAGAGATAAAGTGACTTGTCTGAGTTTCCACGGTAAGAGCTGAAGCCACAACTTGAGATCCAGAACCTGGAAACAGAACCCGAGTGACTGAGCTTAGCCTCTGTAGCTTTCTCTGTAGTCATGCCCATTTGCACAGGGATGCCCAGCTTGAAAATCTCTAATCGCATTGACTCCTCCCAGGGACTCTTGAGTTAAGCTGACATCCCCATTTTACAGCTAAGGAAATTGAGGCTTGAGAGAGGAAGGAAAATAGAAATGGGAGACCATGTGGATGGGGGGTGGCAGAGAGAAAAGGAGGAAAGCAGAGGCAGAGCATCCCCCAGGGTCTCATTTGGGGAGGGCGGCAGCAGGCTGGGAGCCTCTGATTGTCCCATCTGCAGCCACAGAGAGTGTGGCTCAGCAGCCCTCAGGCCCAAGCCAGGAATCAATCGCCGGCCTCTGCAGAGACAACTTCTAAAGATGTTTTTAATTAAAGTCCAGGAAGATCTATATGTGCAATATCTCCTTGCTTAGCAACGGCACTGGCTTTCACCACCCAGGTCGGGGGAATGGGGCAGGAGGTTTCCGGTGGGGAGATGTGGCAGAGAGGAGGAGAGGCCCTGGCCTTCAGGAGATGGCCCCTCGGCCTAGGTGATTTGGGCAGGGATGAGCTCGTCACATCTCTCTTTGTCTTTTCCCATCAACAGATCAGTCAGCAAACGTGAGCTCTGTCTTGGGCCAGGCCATTTACCAACACAGTGCTGGGGGTGAGATGATAAAGCTGCCTTCGAGGCCTAGCACATAGTGGGGCCTTTCTAGATGTTGGATGAATGAATGGGAGCGAATTAGAAACACAGTGTTTGCTTACAGAAACTGGCAGAGGAAGCTTTCCCAGGGGCTTAAAATGTTGCTGTCCAAATAGACAAGGTCAGTAGACTACATAGTGGACAAGACATGTAAATGTTGAGGGGACAAAAGAGTTGTGGGTCTCAGTTTGGGGTGGCAGGAGAGTCCTCTTTCTCAGGGAATTGATTAGATTCACAGAGACACTCGGGGCTGCTGCCTGGATGGGCAAGACTGACTGGGATCTATCAGGAAA
>JAJEJO010002289.1:40533-69357 GCA_020662805.1 Glaucomys volans | reverse complement strand
GGCAAGACTGACTGGGATCTATCAGGAAAGAAAGAGTGAAGGGAGGGTGTTTGGGAGGCTCTGGAGGCTCTGGAGAGGGGTTTGCAATGTGGAGGGTCCTTCCCCTCAGGGTGCCTGACCTCACTTTTCTGCTCCTTGTCCCTCCTCCTGGTGTCCCCCATGCTGCTCCACAGGCTTCTCTGCCTCTGTTTCTGGGACTTGTTTCTTGCTTCGCCTCTCTGTTTCTGTTATGCTCTCTGCCCCACTTTCTGCCCCCATGTATCTCGGTCTCTCATTTCTCCACCTCGAACCCACTTTCTTGCCCAGCCTCTCTGCACTGCCTGCTCCGCTGCTGGGCTCAGGACCCACCTACCCTTCTCCATCCTGCAGCCTCCCCTCTCCTCAGCCGCCTCCCTGCCTCCCCTGTGTGTTATTCATCTACATTAAGCTGCCCTGCTTGGGTGGCCAGCAGCAAGGTCAAGAGCAGCCCAGTGAGCCAGCATTATGAGTGATGATCCGAGAGGGAGTTGGGAGGGGGAGGGAGGAGTTTGAGGAGGGGTTTGTTTCCTGTGTAATCTGAGCGTTCCCAGGGACTCGACAAGTGGTTTTTAATTTTTAATAGAAAGCATTCCGTGCGGTGCTGGCAGCAGCAGGGGGTGGGTCTCATTTTTTTTTTTTTACAAATGTTTGAGAAACTAAATGTGAGCCTAGGGTACCCCAGGCCCAGCAGGGTAACAGAGGAGGTAGGGAAGAAGCAGGATGGGAGCAGGAGGAATAAAGTGTGATCTCCATTTTGCAGAAGGGGACCTGAGACTCGGTCACCTGGTCAGCTCGGTTGGTTTTCCTGCAGCCACACACAATGCTGAGGACAGGGCTGTCCTGAGAATCTGTGGGCCATCCCTGAGCTCCACTCCATGCAGTGCCACCCACTCCTGGATCCCGCTGGGGCCTCGGTTGCACCTCACAGACAGCAAATGTGAAGGGGCGAACCAGGACATTGGTTCCAATTCTGCTCCAGGATGAACTGTTAGAGCCACCCGGATGAACCAGATGGGAAACAGACAACTCCCTGCCTCCTGATGCTCAGGGAATCCTGCTCAGGGCCAGAGACATGGCACCAGCTGCTTTCTGACTATACAGAGAAGGGAAAGGAATGAACTCCTCCTGGGCACCCACCACACCCAGCTTTGCCAGCTTCTTGGACCATCATCTCTAACCCTCCAAGCATTTCAGAGATGCCGAGTGAGCCCCTCTAAAGTCATCAGCGAGGAAACAGGCCAGACAGGGGGGAATATTTGACTGAGGGCACAGTGTGAGGAAGTGGTGGGATTTGAACCCAGGACCCTGATGCCAAAGCTGTCAGTCTCCTTGGAGGTGTGAGGAGCATCTCCTCTCAGGGTTGTGACTTCTCATGCCAACTTCAACTGGTTTAGTGGCATGAGGCATCCTTGAGCTTCCTTCTGGTGTCAATCTCAGGACAGGTTCATGAGTCCGGGAGAGTGACATGCTGGCTAGGCAGAGTTGGCTTGGAATTCCGCCTACCAGTTACTGATGATGTGACCCTGGAAGTCACTGAACTCCTCTGTGACTGTTTTCTCACCAGTTCAGTTGGGTTGTGGGTCTAGGGCATCAGCAGTTCTTAACCCAGGGGGCACTTTAAAATCACTCTGGAACTTACATAAACGCCCGTGCCTGGGCTCCACCCCAAGAGCCCTATTTAATGGGTCTAGGATGGGGTTCAGCATCAGTTTTATTTTAAAGCTCCCATGAGCTTTTTCTAATGTGCAGCAGGTTGAGAACCATTGGTTTCTGTGCCCTCAGGACCTGCCTTCCATATTTAACATTCCACATGAATCCCAGAGCCCCGAACCCTCTTTACCCAAGAATCACTTGGGCCGCCCTTCCTGTCCTCTTCCACCCTGGACTCAGGCTCTCAAACACCATTTAGAAGGGCTGATGGGCAGCACCATGGACAGTGCACTGCTTGTCCCAGTCAATCCCAGCCCAGCTCCTGGAAGTCTGGGCTTTGACCCGCTGCCAGAGAGGGAGACTCTGGACCTGACTTCTGCTCTTCCTCTCCCCTCCCCTCCTTCTGCGTTCTCTGAATCTTCCCTGTCTCATTCACCCATCTACTTCGACCCCAGTCGACCCCTTCCTGCCTGTAAGGCAGCAACCAGGTGAGATTGGACATCAGATCCACCTGCATTTAAATCCTGCCTCACTTACTTCCTTAACGGGTGAACCTGGCTGGGCACTGTCCTTGGTGCTGAATGTGGGAATTTATTTGAGGTCTCACGAAGGGTTCCGTAGAGTTTGGTGGTACTATCAATGAGGACATTGAGTCATGGAGAGGTTCAGAATTAAACTCAACCTCCAGATCTTCATCTAGAAAGTGGAAAACTTAACAGGGCTCATGGCAAGTCCTGTTAACACATACCAAGGGCTTGCATCATAGTATCTGGCACAAAGTAGTTATTCAACAAACGCAAGATATAGTAATCATTGTTATTGAAAAATAATGTGTAATCATGGGTTTCAGTTCATGAAAGGCATGTCGATTTTCAGAAGTTTCATGATGTCACACTAGTGACTTGAAACTGGGCCATGGTGGGAGTATTTATACCAAAGAAATCAGCAAATACAAATAAGTGGGTATTCCTTCTCCACTCCATCTGTCATAGAGTTGTTGTGATATCTCAGACTAGACACAGCAGTGCCTTGTGAAATGTGACGTGCTGAACCTGGGGGAGATGACCTAGGGAGGATGGCCCGAGGGGGTCTCACAGCAGTCAGGAGCCTGGAACCCCTTTGTCTGCCAGTTCACAGATGGTGAAGGTGGGAGGGTGTGTGGCCTGAAGAAGCCACTTCTGCAGGGCTGGGGGAGTGGTGGTGAATCACCGGTCCTTCGCCATCCCCACGTGTCGGCATTAACTGTAATGGCTGCAATAAAGAAGCCCAGATTGGGGAAATGATTCCATCATCCCCGCGGGAGTCCCTGGGATGCAGCCAGGGAGAGAGAGAGAAGGAGAGAGAGAGCGCTCAGCCATGTCCCTGGGGAGTCGCTCAGCCCGACATTGTGGCTTGCCCATGGGGTGGAGGGAACAGGCAGGAGGAGTGGCTGGAGAGCTCCCTCCTAACATTCCAACAGCTGCCGTTTATTGAGCACCCACCATGAGCCTGATGCTTTATGAATCTCCTCCCATTTCAATACCTCTGTGAGGGAGGCGCGATTGCCATTGTACCTAGCTTGCAGGCCTCCTGGGACAACAGCCACCTGCGTGTATTGGGTTCTTAGTGTGGCCGGGTCGCTGTCCTTGGTGCTGAACAGGAAAATCTATTTGAATACTCAAGACGATCTTAGGAGTTTGGTGATGCTTCATTTCACAAATGAGGAGGATGAGGCATGAAGGGGTTCGTGACATGTCCAGTGTCAAAATTCTAATAAGTGGCAGTGCCATCACTGATTATGACTCAGTACCCCCACTGTCCCCACAGTCCACGCTTATGCAGTTCCTGGTATTCAGAGGGCTTTGGCATCACAATCTTGGGTTCCAACTCCACTGCTTCCTCAGGCTGAGCTCTCAGTCAAGTCTTTCCCCCGACTCTCCTGTCCCCTCACCCGTGATATTAGAGGGGCCACTCTGCATCTCTGAGGTGCTCAGAAGATTAGAGGGAATGGATCTAAGGGGCTGGTAAGACCAGACGTGTGGTGGGTGCTCAATAGTTCATTCCTCTCCCTTCTCTGTATGGTCAGGAAGCACCTCGAGCTGTGTCCTTGGCACTGAGTAGGAGATCTCAGGCACCAGCAACAGAGGGGAGGGGGCTTGCCCACTCCTCTTCCCCACCTTGTCAGGGCAACTTGGACATGGTTGACATGGAGCTGGAGCTGCCAAAGACAGGCGCATTGCAGGGCCGGCTTAGGAGGCTCTGGCTGGGAGGGGGGAACCAGAGAGGGAAATGAGAAATGCAAAGGAGTGAAAAATAAATACATGTGTCTGTCTGGAATGATCGAGGGCCCCAGGCTGGAGGCGGGAGAGGCAGGCAGCAGGCTGGGCTTAGCAGAATTGCTGCAGTAGCACTTCCAGGCTACTCATTAGCCAAACAGTGAACTGGCCTCACCTCCCAGCATGCCACTGTGCCGCCCAGAGAGCCCAGCCCAGTCCCAGGAGGGCCCCAGCCAACCCCAGTGGGAGATGCCCACCCAGCAGAGGGTACATTCCTGAGGTGGGGTTTTTATCTCCTTCCACTGGGTTACATCCAAAGCCCCCAAGACTCCCTCTGGATCTTGCACCTCATTCCCTTCTTTCTGGAAAGGTTCAGATGAACCGGACAGCTTCAAGGGCCCCTCCGTTTGACCCCTCCCCCAACTGGTCCAGCCTCACATCCCAAGTCCTGCTTTCGTCAAATTGAACATGATGTCAAATTAGAGCCATCTCTGGGACAGGCCGAGAGAAGCTCCCGGTTTAATGAGGCAGCGTCGAAAATCAATAACTTAATTGCCGCTGTTTGATGGACTTTTATCCAATTTATACTCTCCCCAGTAGCCTACGTGCAGAGCATGAGGAGAAGCGTGTGTGACTGGGGGGGGGGCTGTCTGAACACCCGGGGGGAGGGGCAGGGAGGGCACCGGCCAACCTGTTTTCCAAGGGGAACACTGGGCACTGAGTTCTACTGCCCAGGGGCCCAGAGACACTACCCCACTAGCCCCAGTGAACTCAGTTGTCCCTCTTGGCTGTCTGTTCCCTCCTGCCATGGTGGGTGTGGGGATGCAGAGTTCTGAGGAATCCAAAGGACCTGGAGTGGTAAAGACCTCTAGAGCAGGAGGTCGGTGCCTGGTCTCCAGTCCTGGCTCAGACTCGGACTATGACGACCTTAACTGGGGTGATGATTGCTCCCACCACCTTTGAGAGACTGCCCCCGTCCACTCTGTGCTGGGAGTTCAAAATCCATTCCCTCAACCTGGTGCAGGAAGACTTGGATTATCCCCATTTTGCTAAAGAGGGAGCAGATTCAAGATGCTGGCTTTCCACTGCTGGGGACCAGCCTAGGGAAATGTGAATCCAGATCGGACTCCATGGTAACCCTTGGGCCACTAGGAAGACCCCGGGTCAGCCAGCCGGCTGTGACTCAGTGTGGGGATGGGATGTGTGAGGGGGCTGGCTTCAATGACCTGCAGAGGGTCTCCTCTCCCTGCTGCCCTGGGGTGGGTGAGGCGGGAGGGAGGAGCACAAGAGCTCCAGGTGACCCCTGTCTTGCTTGGTCCCCGGGACTCAGGCACGTCCGTGATGCAGGTGATGGCCTCGGATGCAGATGACCCCACCTACGGCAGCAGCGCCCGGCTGGTGTACAGCGTGCTGGATGGCGAGCCCCACTTCACCGTGGACCCTAAGACCGGTGAGGGGCGGGGTCGGGCCAAGGGGCGGGACCAGAAGGGTAATCTTGAAGGAGGGGCTGTAAGGGGCGTGGCCTGATGCGGAGCCGCGGCATGGGGCGCTGCCCACGGGGCACGGGGAGAATCACCCCAGACTTGTACTCTCAGCCTTCTGACCCGAGGCAGAGAGCATGCGCTTCAGAGGACGCTGGGGCAGGCTCCTTGCGGGATCCGGGGGACTCCAGGGCTGCAGGGAGGGAGGGGCAACCGGGCAAGGGGAGGGAGGCTGAGGACAGAAAGGCCGGAGGCTTGTCCGCTGCTGGCGTCCTGGGAGGACCTCGAGGTCTGAGCTTCGCGGTCTCATTAGTCCTGGGGCTGCACTGAGGCGGACGCATCCTCAGCCCTTAGGGGGTCGCAAGGGTTCCTTTGGGCAGTTCTGGGAGGGGCTTCTTTCGGCACGTTTGAAAGCTCTGTTCACCGGCTGCTGTAAAGGATCTGAGGGAAAGGCAAACGCTTAGAGACCGTTTTCAAGGGTGGATTCTTGTTTGGTTCATTGAACCCACAAACACACACACACCACCACCAAACAAACAACAGGGCAGCACCCACCAACCCCCACTTCACTTGCTCATGGGTTGGGACTTGATTAGTCTCTCAGGGGCCTTGGGAGAGTGCCAGGAAAGACAGAATGAGAGGACGGCGGCTCAGAGAGGTGAAGTGACTCATTCGAGGTCACACAGCTGGGAGAGCTGCTGATTCCACTGGGGTGCTCTCACTGCCCCTGGAATAGAAGGGAGATGAGACATCAGACACCACGGAACGTTTGTCAAATGCCATCATGGGGCTCAGAGGACTGTGGAAGGAGGGGGAAGGCATGTGCCTGGGCAACTAGGATGCAAAGCTTCGTGGAGGCAGAAGCAGTCATTCTTGGAAGGATAAGAAGATGGTGGCCAGATGGAGACCCCAGAGAAGGGCATCCAGGCAGAGGGCACAGAGCTGGCAAAAATAGGGGGGAGAGTGCCTGAAGCCCGAGGGGAATTGTAAAGGGAGCCTGGAGGGCATGTGGAGGGGCCGCAGGGACTGCACCGGTGGAAGCCAAGCCGAGGGGCTTGGATTTCAGTCTAAGGGCAATGACCGGAAGTGGGGGTTGATGAATTGGGCTGGGGTTTTTGTTTGTGGGTTTGTTTGGAGAGAAGGAAGATTCCAGTCTAGAAACACAGTTAAAATTGCGTTCTCTTCCATATAATATCTTCATTCCATTTTTCCTCCTTGCTAAAGTAGTATATTTTAGAAAACATTCAAACACTAATATGTTAAAAAGAAAGTACTTCCTACTCCCTATTCCAGTAATTGCAACCCCAAAGGTGGCCGCTTGGTGTATCCTATGAGATCTTGGATTCATTCACTTGAAAAATAGTAACTCATTTTAAAAAACAGATTAAACATTTCAAGGTTCAAAATTCAAAAAGTTCAAATGAGTATTTAGTGGCAATTCTTCACCCCATCCAGTCCCCAAGTCAACCAGTCTGTGTCCCCAAGGCAACCAATGTAATTTTCTTGTGAATCTTTCCAGAGCTATTCTATGCACAAATAAGAAAATAAGGCACATGTATTTGTTTTATTTTTTCATGAACGGTAGCTATAAACACACACTGCTTGCTTTTTTGCTTAATAATACATCTTGAAGATTACTCCATATCAGTCCATAAAGAGCTTCCTCATTCTTCTATTTAATGCCTGTTATGGATACACTGAAATTTATTTCACCGGTCCCCTATTGATGGACACTTATGCTGTTTCCAATCTTTTGCTACAACCAACACTGCTACAGTGAATAACCTCATACATACATCATTTTGTGCCTGTGTGAGCGTATCTGCAGGATAATTTTCAGGAAGTAGAAAAGCTGGGTCAAAGAGCACATGCATTTAGAATCCCAACAGATAATGCTGAACTGTACCGGATTGCGCTCCCACGAGCCATGTGTGAGAGTCACTTCCCCCGCCCCCCTCGCCAACACTGTGGGTTCATTGATGACTTCTAAGCAAGGAAGTGACATGCTCAGGTTTTCATTTTAACAAGATCCCTCGGGCTGCTGCTGTAGAGCTTGGCTCCAAGGCAAGAATTGGAGTCAGGGAGGCCCCGGAGCCGGGGTGCCCAGCACAGAGCCCAAGGACAAAACCCAAAAGCTTGCATTCTTTCTCAGCACCCACTTGGTACATGGAGAGGCTGCGGTGAGAGCAGACCCAGGTCCCAAAGTCAGGATCTCCTGATCCTTCTCTCCACCTAGTCCTGTATATTCGTCTAGGTTAGGGGCACCTCCTACAGAAGCAGGAGGAATGTGAATCACAGAAGTCATTTAGGAGCATAGGAATTAGCAAATGTGCACTGGGGTCTGGTGTGGAGCTAAAGAATCCAGCTGCAGCCATAGTGGCTTTAGGATGAGAGAAAATGGGAGAAACATCTAGAACTTCCGGGGGCCCATCTGTAATATGGGTGTGGAGCTCTTTAAGTTTGGGTTTCCCATGTGCACAAGGAGGATGGTGCCTGTCATATGATTGCTGTGAGGATTCAGGGGGAAAGCGTATTCGTGCATTCAAGTATTTATTGAGTGCCTACTATGTGCCTGTTCCAGGCACTAGGAATGCAGCAAAGGGCACATTCAGTGCTACCCTAGGGAGCACTTATTGACATGAAGAATACAGAAAATAAGCATATGTCGTGTAGCAAGGAGTGCAAGGAAGAACCCTAAACCAAGGCAGGGGCAGATGTAAATGAAGAGAGAAAGGCAGCCTTTTCGGAGGTGGCAACCCTGAGGTAGAGACCCGAATGGAGTGAGGGTGCGGACAGGGATTTGGGGCAAGAGCTCTGCAGGCCTGAGGAGCAGCACGTGGGTCAGGCATCCTGCCCAGTGATTGGCACAGGGGATGAGGAGGGCAGTGCTGAGGACTTTGTCCATCTAGCAGGAGACAGGGATGTGGGGACAGACAAGCTTTCAGGAGGAGAGGAAGAGAGCGAACACAGGCAGGGATATGCCAAGAGTGAGGACGGAGTGTTGGGAGGTGGCAGCGGTGGGCAGATGAAGGATCAGACTCCTCCGGCCTGAGGGGGACAGCTGCTCTCTGAGGAGCATCCCCCACTGTAGAGGGTCACCAGGAGGCTGGCAAGTGGGGTTCCTAGAACCCAAGACAGCAGAGACGATCCCCAGAAGCCAAAGAGGAGCATCACACAAGGCAGCGAATGCCTTCCATCAGGGTCCTTCTAGGGTCTCCAGCTCAGTCTGACATTTCCCAGGAAGAACCAGATTTGTCCTCCCGGTGCCCCCAGCCCCACTGCCAGAGCCGCCCTGGTGCCATTCCCAGCCCCAGCTCCATTTCCCCAGCCAGGAATACTCCGCTGATGCGGGTCTATATTTAGCTGCTGCGAGGTACAGTCTGTTCTCGCTGTGCAGAGAGCAGGGAGCAGAGCCGGAAGGAGGCCTGAGAGGAAGGTGTGAGCGAGGGCGGGGGCTGGGTGCCACGAGGCCCGAGTGCCAGAGGAGGAATTAACTTGTGTGTTTTAAAGGCCAGGCCTGCCAGCAGCCCCCCCACAGGGGCGACAGGGATGGCATTTGCGGGCTAATGAGGCGTCACACCAGCACCAGGGCCCCTTCTGCAGTATTTGGAGGGGACAGCAGGGGCAGTGAGAACAACAGCTGGAACTGGGGGCGCTGGGTGAAGACAGGCTGCAGGGAGCCGCGGCCAGGTTATAATTACCAGCCCCCGCCCACCACCGCCCCAGCAGGAATAGAAATACTCCAGACTCCAGGATCTCTGCGGAAAATTCTGGAGACGTCCATTTTACCAGGAGAGAATGGAAATAACATTTGCTGAGCACCTGCTCAGGGCCAGATCCTGGAGTCAGGACGATGAACTAGACCTGGTTTCTCCCAGCACAGAGTTTTTGTTCTGATAGAGAAGCCACAAACAGGCAGATACGCCCAGGTGTGAGAGAGCCAAGGGGCGGGGTAGGGACCAGTCAGTACCAATGTCCTTTAAACATTTTGTGACCAGGCGTGGTGGTGCACGCCTGTAATCCAAGCGACTTGGGAGGCTGAGACAGGAGGATCACGAGTTCAAAGCCAGCCTCAGCAACTTAGCGAGGCTCTAAGCAACTCAGTGAGACCCTGTCTCTAAATAAAATACAAAATAGGGCTGGGGATGTGGCTCAGTGGCCGAGTGTCCCTGAGTTCAATCCCTGGTTCAAAAAAAAAAAAAAAATTTTGTGCCAGGCCATATTGATAAGCTAATGAGCAAGGCCAGCACGCATCTCTCCCCCGTGGAACTTTTTTATGAGGGTGCCCAACTCAGGACTCCAAGAAAGCATCAGCAAGGGATCTCCTACACACAGATGCTTCCTCTCATCTAAGCCCTGTGGAGTGGGTATCCCCATTTTACAGAATAGGGAACAGAAGCTCAGACGGACTCAAGAATTTGCCCAAGGTCAAATAGGACGTAATTGGTAGACAGCCGTGAACTCCTGTCTGTCTGACTCCAGAGTCTCTGCTTTTTACCTTGCTCATACCTGATTCGGTGTATTCCTGGCACATAGTAGGTCCTCTGCGATGGTCTAATGAATGAATGAGTGAATGAATGAGTTTGCCAAGCCAGAAAGTTTGAAGAACAACTTCATGGACTGATTGGGGGTTTTCGTTCCCCAGGTCCCCCAGGGCCCCCAGTAGTGCAGCCGCCCCTGTGAATTTTCTCCCAGTATCAGGAGGCAGAGAGAGGAGTGGGATAAATAGAGTGGCAGGGGTAGATGGGAAATGCACCCCCAATTCCTCCCATCCCCCTGCTTGCAGCCTCCTAGTAAAGTCGTCTCTCGGTATCCATAGGAGGTTGGTTTCAGGACCCCTGCAGATAGGAAAATCCATGGACCTCCAGTGTCTTCTACCAAATGGAATGGTATTTGTATATAACCTACACACATCCTTTCATAGACTTTAAATCATCTCTAGATTATGTATAATACCTAATATAAAGTAAATGCTATGTAAATAGTTGTTATACTCTATTGTTTAAGGAATAGATGAGAAAAAAAGTCCGTACGTGCTCCATACAGACTCAATTTTTTCCGCAGTTGGTGGAATCTGAGGATGTGGAACCCACAGATACGTAACCTTAATGGGGTTTTGCCCCTCCCACCAAGAGGAGGAGTCTATTTCCCCACCCCTTGATTTGTTGGCGTGTGGTTTGCTTTGGCCAATAGAATGTGGCAGAAGGACATTATGCAAATTCCAAGCTTCGGCCGTAGGGGGGCCTGGCAGCCTTTGGTTGTGCCCTGCTGAGACTGAGTCCTGAGACGGCCAGTTAAGGGACCCAGCCTACTGGGGGACGAGAACCGCTGTGTCCCAGCCAAAAGCCAGAATCAATACCCATGGTGTGGATCAGGTCACCTTGGACCTTCCCGCCCAGCCGATCCTTCACTTAAGCACAGCTGCCTGAGTGAGCCCGGAGAAACCTGCCGGAAACAGCCCAGCCCGCGGGGCTTCTCTCAGTGAGCTGGGGCCCTGTACCCGCTGCCCCAAAGGGCGGGCTTAGGTCGGCCCATTCTCTGTCACAATTCTGCGGACTGTCTGGGCAGTTCTTTTGTGGGGGTCACTCAGGTGGCAACCGTTGACTGCCAGGTCACTGGGGCTGACGCAGCTTGGGGTCCACTGGCACCACCCAGCCTCTCTGTGTGTGGCCTGGGCTTCTTCCTGGCACGGTGGTCTCAGGAATCCAAAAGGATGGGCCCAGCACACGGCGGCACACATCACCGGCTGCTTTCGTCACATTTGCTGATGTCCCATAGGCCAAAGTCAGTCACATGGCCAAGGCCAGGTTCAGTGTGGGAGAGAGTGATACAAGGTTGTGGATACCAAGAGATGTGGTTCTTTGAGACCTGTCACCATAGCAACCTACTGCAACGTGGGACCTGGGAACAGGGTCCAGGGCAGCATGGTCTCCAGATGCCCACCTTCTAGATGCTCAGAAACACACACTCTACAGACTTCACGACCAGTATTCAAGTGAGAAGCGTGGAGTGTCCCCCTTCCTCTGGAGCTGGAGGTGGCAGGGACAGCAGGAGGCCAGCCACCTGGAGCCTCTCTCCTCACACACAGGGTCAGAACCAGATCCCTGCTGCAAGCCCCACCAAGAGCCTTCGGCGCCCAAGTCCAAAAGCATCCACGGGCTCCAAGTCTGACCACAGATCTCTGTGGTTAGTGCGATCCTGTGTCTAAAGTGACCCCACAACGCTTAGCAAGGTCAGTGTCCCACTGAAGTCAGTGCCCTTCCCTTGCTCTCTGGGACCCCCACTCTCTGGCCTGGTGGCTGCTGCGCTGTCAGTCCTGCTCGCTCCCTCTGGTTCTTCCTCTCTCTCTCCAGGGCTCTGTCCCGCTGCAGGCCTCCCTGTGTTTCTCTCTGGCTTTGTCCTGCCCACCCCTCCTTCCCTTCCCCCTCTTTCCATCTCGTGAGGTCTCCATCCTTCTCCTTCCCTTCCCCTCTCCCTGCCTGCCTGTCTCCTCTCCCTCTCTGTCTGTCTGTCTCCGCCCTGTGGCCTTCCTTCCTGCTTCTTGCTAGATTTCTCTCCTCTCCCCAGGACCCCCAGGACCCTCAGGACCCCCAGGGCAGCTACTGCTGCTGCAGTTTCTCCTCCTCCTCTTCCTCTTCCTCCCTCTCTCCCTCTCCCCACCCCCCACTTCTCTTCCAGCATCGCCCACTTCCTCTTCTCTCTCCCTCTTTGTGTTCTTCCCTTCCTTCCCCTGCTCCAGGACAGGGGACGGGACACACCCATCTCCCCCATGCAGCCCCCGCTGTCCAGCTGCTAAGACGCCCTCAAGGGCCTGCTGAGACCCAGAGCCTCCCTTTCCCATCCTTGGCATCCCCGTGCAGCACCCAGAGCAGGCCCAGAGGCGCTTGCCATGATTGGAGAGGAGGGCAGTCCTGATTAGCACTGAGAAGAGCAGAGGGGATCGTCCAGGGGCTGAGACAGGAGCCCACAAGTGGTGTCCCTCTGTCAGAGGCCCCTGAGACCTGGGGGTGGCTGGGCAGGGAGCCTCCCTCCCCGCAGGGTCTAGAAGGCCAGTTCCACAGGTGGGCTCCGGCTCCAGAGTGTCTGTTTGAATCCCTGCTGTGCTTTCCACAGTGTGGCCTTAGGCGCGGTTCTTGGCCTCTCTGGGCCTCCCCTCTCCTCACCCAAAAAAAAGGGCATCACCCCAGCCCCTCCCGCATTCAGACGTTCAGAGGATTAATCCAGGGCCAGGGGCTCCGAACCCTGTCCTGCAGAGTGAGTGCCCAGAATGCTCCTCCTTGTCACATGTGCTTCTGGTGGCTGGCAGCTGATCGTGCCCCAGGGCCCATTCGACCATGTCTGGTGGCATTTTTCCCTGGGGTGGGAGAGTTGATCTGCTGAAACGCAGCGAGGCCAAGGATGCTGCTAAATGCCCTGCAACGGACAGGACAGTGCCCCCCCCCCCCCGAGAACGCGCCCACCCCCATGCCGACAGTGCCAAAAGTGAGCAATCCTGCTCCCAGGCAGGTGTTGTGGGCGTTCTCATTTCACAGATAAGGACACTGAGGTTCAGAGAGGTGAGGGGATTTGCTAAAGTCACATGGCCAAGAAATGGCAGAGGTGGGATTTAGCCCAAAGCCATCTGCTTCCAAGACACCCCAGTCCCCAAGAAGGCCAGCTGCACGTGACACAGGAGGGGCCAGCAGGGGCCCAGTGAGGAGCCGCGAGGGGCACGGATGGGGGCTGCGTGATCCTCGCTTGGATCCCACGCCCCTCCCATCTCCCCACGTGCTCCCACACTAGCAGGGCCTCCCCCAGCGCCTCGTGCCCGGCACCCAATGGCGCGTGCGTGCGTGCGCACACACACACACGTGCACGTTCTTCAGCCTCCCCGCCTGTGCCCTGGCCTTTATTGGAGTCTGAGGCTGTTTGGGGACAGCAGGAGTCGAGCTCGGGTTTTATGGGGCGCATCATGGGGCTGCTGGTGCGTGACTCCACCTGCGCTCAGGCCCTGGATGCCACCTGTCACCACCTGGTGCTCGGCAGGTTGGAGTGGGTGTCAGCAGAAGCTCTGAACGCCTCATCAACTCCCCCTGCAGACCCCAGCCTCCTCCCTGGCAGGGAGACAGGAAGCTGGGCCCTCCCCTCTGCAGACATCTCACTGTCCCCCTCGTTGCTCTGCCCCCTCCCATTAGCAGCTCAGGGATTGTCTGCTCAGTGACTAGCTGGTGTCCAGATGGAGACCGCAGGGCCAGGAGGGGCAGGATGGGGAGTAAGACTCGGGGAGTTTGTGGAGAGGGATGCTTGTGAATAAGAATGCGTGATGGCAGCTAGTGTGTGCTCGAGAGTGCACGTGTGTGTGTGTGTGTGTGTGTGTGTGTGTGTGGTGGCCCAGCACTGTGGCCGCATCAATGTCTTCCATATCACCCACTCTCCTCCCGAACTTGAACTGCGCCATGGCTCAGCAGGTCTGAGTCCTCCCTCAGCCTGTGCAGGGGTCTCCATGTCTCCAGCAGCCAGTGGGAGGTTCCCTGGTCTCACCCTCACTCACCCACAGGTGTGATCCGGACAGCTGTGCCTGACCTCGACCGTGAGAGCCAGGAGCGCTACGAGGTGGTGATCCAGGCCACAGACATGGCCGGGCAGCTGGGTGGCCTCTCCGGCTCTACCACTGTCACCATCGTGGTCACCGATGTCAACGACAACCCACCCCGCTTCCCGCAGAGTGAGTTATCCCTTCCAGAGCAAGGCCACACCTGTGTCTGTTAGCCCAGCCAAGCCACCCACTGCCCAGCTTCCCTCTAGCCCGTCTCTGCCTGTCCACCCCAGGGGCCCACGCGCCCCAGTCCCCTCCCTGCACAGGAAGAGGCTGCACCCCACCTGCCCTCCCGTCCCACCGCCCGGCTCCTCGCTGGCCTTCACACTCCCGGGCCTGTGCTGCTGGCCAGGCTGGCAAAGGGCAGGGGTCGAGCTGGGGAGGGGCTGGGGAGACAGAGGCAGCAGCCCCACGCCCAGGCCCATGTGGCCCTGGAGAGACTGCGGCTGAGCGACAGGTGTCTCCGCTTCTCTGAGCCCTTGAGGCCAGAGTTTGTGCTGCTGAATTGGGAGGACTTTCCATGCTCTGCCCCTCATGGCACGACAGGGGACTGTGGGCCTCTCTGGCCCAGGCCCCAGCTCCCTCAGCCCAGCCAGCCCCTGCGTCCCAGGCTCAGGCGGAAAAGCCGGGCCGCCAGGGAAGCTGTGAAGCTGGCAGAGACTAACCGCGCCGGGAGCCGGGCTGATTCCTATCAGGCGAGTCATTACTCGAGGTCCGCTGCTCTCACATTAGGCCCCGCCACAGGGGACTGACCCCCGCAAGATAAGGGAATCCAATCCCTTAGCTGAGCGCACAGCATCACCGCAGCCAGTACCTCCGCCAGACAGGGCAGGTGGGGAGCCAGGGAGGAGGAGCCAGGGAGCTGGCGCAGCGCCAGCCCCGTTGCTCACCGACGGGGGTCCGGGTACCACGTGGCCCTGTGCCCAGCTGGGCTAGGCTCTGTACCAGCCATGAGCAGAACAGGGAAGCAGAGCAAAGGAGGCAGCCAGGGCACCAGGGGACTTCTCCATTCCTCCTCCTTCCCTCCTCGTTTCTCTATCGGGAAGTGCAGTACAAGCAGAAGGCGTGGCCAGGAATGCCCGACTCAACCATTCATTACAAAGCAAACATGGCAGTAACCATCCCCCAGGACCCCAGAGACCCCAGCGTGCCTGGTCATGATCATAACATCCCCCACCCCTTCCTTCTGCATTAACCACCCCTCACTTCTGCTCCCATCATTTCTTGGTTTTTCTTTAGTATCTACTTCCTCCATCTGCCTCACCAAACATCATAGTCTAATTTTACCCATTTTTAACTTCATACAGGTGGAATCCTACAATACAAATTGCTTTGTATCTTGCTTTTTTTCTCTCAGAATTCTGTTTATGAACCCATGCCATTGCTTGCAGCTGTGTTCATTTTTCCTTGCTGTATAGTATTCCATCATTTATCCATTCAGTTGTTGAGGGACATTTGAGTTGTTTCCAGTTTGGGGCTTTTATGAAAGATCCTGCCTTGAATATTTTTGCATACATCTCCTAGTGCCCATTTGCACACACTTCTCCAGTGTGTATACAGAGGAGTGAAATGGCTGGATCATGGGATATACCTGATTACTAAATGAAGCCAAACTGTTTTTCCCATAAAAAATTGCACATATTGCTTGTACCACATCCTCACCAACACTTGGGATTGTCAGACTCCCTAATTCCTGTGCATCTGGTGAGTGCATGCTGGTAATCAGCTGGCTTTCGTGAGGGTAGCCTCCCTGTTTGCTCACACACTTCATTTAGGTGAGCACCTGGTGTTGCACTGGGCACTGAGGATGCCTGATGAATGAGAGATGCAGGCCTTTTTTCCGGAGCCGAGGGAGTGCACAGAAGAGCGAGGGAAAGGCAGTAGTCTCAGTAAGGGGACAAGCCGGGGCCCACAGGTGCACAGGAGCAGGGCCGGGAGGTGTGGGAGCTTCTCTGGGAGTTAACGCTTGGGAGACAGCGGGGTGGGAGTGGAGGCCGGCCTGCGGGCGGGGTGAGCTGCACCCTTGGAACCAAGCCCCTCAGCCGGGCTGCAGCTACAGCTGGCAAGGGAGCAGGAGCGAGCCAGTGGGGCCAGCAGCAGGCCCGGGGGCTGGCTCACCCCCCAGGGACAGCGGGGAGCTATGGAAGGGATTAGAGCAAGGGAGTAGCCCGTCCAGCTTGTGTTGTGGAAAGAGCCCTCCGAGCTGCTGGAGGATGAGCAGAAGCAGCCACTGCTGGCAAGGGTCACCATGACACCTGAGGCCCCAGGAGGCACATTCCATCCACAGCCCCTGCTTCACCTGGGCTGGCCCACTATTTAAGGAACTGTCCTCACCTTGTCCTTGACCTTGGTCAGAGAGCAAGGTGCTTTAGGCATCCACCTGACCTCACTTGGCCCTCCTGTCTCTCCCCCCAGCAGCACTGCCATCTTGTCACTCTCCACACGCGCCAGGCCCGGCACCTGCCCCAGGGCCCCTGCACCTGCCGCTCCCGCTGTCTAGATGCTCCTTCCAAATAGCCACCCAGCCCTCCCCCGCCCCCCTGAGTGAGCGTTCAGCAACGCCACCTCCTGGGTGAGGCTTGCTTTGTTTTTGGGATGGAACCCAGGGCCCGTTGTGCTCGGCCAGCCCGCTGCCACTGGGCCTCACCTGCCCTGACCCACCGGCTTATGCCCTGTCCCTCTGAGCCCACCCACTGCCTGGTTGTTTTCCTCCTGAGCCCCTGTCACCTGTGGACACACTGTGTCCAACCGAGGCCCGTGCGGTGACAGCTGGGCTGGGGTCTGTGCTATTTGTTACTGTGGCCCCAGCGCCGGGGACCGTCCACTGCTGCCTGGGACATCATAATGCCCACGGACATGCTGGGATGAAGGACAGATGCCACAAACGCCCACAGCACACAGCCCCGCCGTTGCCTGCAAGCCGTGTGCCTGCTGAGACCCCCGCAGCCTGGCCCCTGGAGTGAGCACTGACAGTGCCCTCGGCTGGTCCTTGTCATGACTACGCTGCTGCTGGAAGGCACCTGGTCGCTCCCATCATACAGATGAGGAAACCGAGGCTTGGTGTGCACAGCCGGCCCGGACTCCAGAGCCCTAGCCTGAGTCACGTGCCCCCGTTCCCCTTGGGGGCAGATGGGAAAACTGAGGCCCAGAGAGTGGCAGGCATTTCCCCAAAGCACTCAGTAGTAAACCCACGGGTCAGAATGAGGAGCCTCCAAACTTCTGCAGAGGACAAGCCTCTCCCAGCCCCAGCCCGGCTGAGCTGGGAGTCCCCCCAGGCACTCTGGGCTCCCCCACCCCAGGGCTGGCAGAGGTCAAGACTCAGCTGCCCGTCCCTGTCACCACCGTGTCCCCCACAGAGCTGTACCAGTTCAGCATTCAGGAGTCGGCGCCCGTCGGCACGGCCGTGGGCCGCGTGAAGGCCGAGGACTCGGACGTGGGCGAGAACACGGACATGACTTACCACCTCAAGGCGGAGAGTGGCAGCGGAGGCAACGCGTTCAAGGTCACCACAGACAGCGACACGCAGGAGGCCATCATCGTTGTGCAGAAGGTGCGGCAGCCTCAGGAGGGAGGCGGGAGGCAGGCCCCAGGGGCAGCAGGGTCTGGGGGCCTCTGAGTAGCCAATATTCCAGCCTCATTCCACTCCAGGTCCTGGGTCTCTCTAGAGACTCAGGACCAACCTGGGAAAACAATGATGCTCTAATTTCTGGTTTTTTGGGGGG
The DNA here is from genome assembly GCA_020662805.1 of Glaucomys volans. Classification (NCBI taxonomy): domain Eukaryota; kingdom Metazoa; phylum Chordata; class Mammalia; order Rodentia; family Sciuridae; genus Glaucomys; species Glaucomys volans. The sequence continues at coordinate 51,656 of JAJEJO010002289.1, read as the reverse complement.
GTTTTGGTACTGGGGATTGAACTCAGGGACACTTGGCCATTGAGCCACATCCCCAGCCCTATTTTGTATTTTATTTAGAGACAGGGTCTCACTGAGTTGCTTAGGGCCTCGCTAAGTTGCTGAGGCTGGCTTTGAATTCGCAATCCTCCTGACTCAGCCTCCCAAGTCGCTTGGATTACAGGCGTGCGCCACCACGCCCGACTAATTTCTGTTTTTCAAATGAGAAAAATGAGGCACAGAGAGGTTAAGTGACTTAGTTGAGGTTGCCCAGCTACTTGTTGAAGCCAAGATTCATCCAGATTTGAACCCATCCTTTTAAACACAGCACTGTGGTGTTTCAACTCTGTTCTAGGTCCTTTGCACTCCTAACATCCTTTAGTCCTCATCTTTCCTTCTAAAGAAGAGGTCATTATCCACATTTTTATAAGTGAGAAAAAGGCGCAGAGAGGGAAAGGGGCTTGCCCAAGATTTCACCTGTCAGGGACAGAGCTGAACGAAGGTCTGGCTGTTCCAAAACCCTCTTTCCTGAGTCTAACAGCCTTCCTTCCTTACAACTCACTGGCCCCAGAACCAAAAGCTAAAACCACAAACGTGGCTTTCCCGAGGAGAAGGAGATGGAGGTCAAATGAAGACGCCAAGGGCCCTCTTCCAGGGCCTGGCCACGGCTCAGTCCCTCAGGGCTGCACAGGCCCTTAGGACGGTCCACTCACTCTCCCACGGGAGCCTGGGTCCCCTGCACTGTCCTGCATGTTCTCAGGAGCCTTTGCATACCTCCAGGGACAGGAGGCTTACTCCAGCTCCTGACCAGCCCCTCTCCCTCCCACTCAGCCAGAACCTGCCCCCTTAGGAACCCCCGAAGCCTAAGCTCTGCCTCTGGCTCCACACAGCCTCCGCCCCCAACTCCTTTCATCTGCCCCACAAGCCCAGAGTGACCGACTCTTTGCCTGGCACTGAGTGTAAGGACCTGCTCCTGGGTCCTCAGCTGCCTCCCGGGGGGTAACAGCATAGTGAGCACTTCTGATAAAGCGCTGCCCGCGCCGCAGACGCCCCTCCGCCTGCTCGGGTGGTAACTGGTTCAGTCCCGCCAGCAGCCCTCGAAGCTGATCGCTGCCCATTTCACCCATTAGCAACAGAGGCCCTGAGTTCAGTAACCCGCTCAAGGTCATGTGTGGAGCATGTTCGGAGCACAGGTGACCCAGCAGGGACACAGGCGGGCATTTGGCTCAGAGTCCCCCCTTCTAAGCCCTGTGCGGTTTCAGTCTTCTCGGCTTTGAGTACACTGAGCCCATTTCACAGATGCAGCATGGCCCAGAGAGGCCCAGCAGCCCAGGGCAGCAGAATCAGGCCCAAGTCTGGCCTCCAGACCCAGCAGGGTGAGCACCCACATCCCCCAGAACTGCCCTATCCAGGCTCTGTGAGCGCCAGCCTGTCCAGCAGCGGCGCCTGAGGTGTCTGCAGAGTCTGTTCGGGAAGCAGAGCCCCCTGATTGATGACCCCACTCCAGAGTCCATCGCTCACTCCCAGACCAGGCGGGGCCACTGCCTGCCTCCCTGCATCCTGATTTCCCAGGCAACAGGGTGGAGGAAGGAGGTGGCCATTCGTGCTCTGGGGAAGGTGGGTAAGCAGGGCAGCACCTCCCGAGGGTCTCCAGGAGGGTCCCCTGGCCCATCCAGCAGCTCCCCACCGCGGAACCGAGGCAGCTCTGCCGTTGCGTCCCTGCTCTCAGGCACAGCCTTTGGAAGGCCAGAGCCAAGGAGCAGCCCAGGAGCTCATTCATCAGGAGCTCGGCCTGGCCTGTGTTCCGCCAGACCCCAGAGGGAGGCTCAGGGCAGCCCAGCTCATCGCTCTGCAGGCTCAGTTCCCATCTCTCACCCTGAGGCCCAGAGAGGCCAGCTGCAATGCCAGTCACAGCTGATTGCAGCGGAGCAGGACAGGAACCCAGGTCCCTGCGCCTACAGATCCAGTCCCTGCCTGTTCCTCTCCCCGTGTTGAGAGCCAGGTTCTGGAGCCACGCCAAGCGGGTTTGAATCCTGGCTCTGCAGGCGATTAGCTGCTCAGCGACCTTGAGCGAGTTCCTGAGCCTTTCCCGTCTCAAGTTCAGGTGCACAAAGAGATGGTCCTAATGCAAGCCTCCTAGGGTTCCTGTAAAATCGCCTTGATATAATCACACCAGGGCACGTGCTCAGTGCTGTGTTTGCTCAAAGAATTAACGGGCTGTCCCAGCAGCTGTGCCGGGAGGCAGGACGGCTGTTCCTAGGCAGACCATCCCCTGAGTGTCGCCACCTGGACCCGGAAAGGGTCGGTGTGAGTTTCTGACAGCCATGCCGGGTGACAGCCTGGGACCTGCAGGCAGCCTGTGCCGGTGGCCGGCCTGGCTTCCTCCTCGGTGCCGCTGACCGGCCCTCTCCGTCCCCAGCGCCTGGACTTCGAGTCGCAGCCCGTGCACACCGTGGTCCTGGAAGCCCTCAACAAGTTCGTGGACCCGCGCTTCGCCGACCTGGGCACGTTCCGCGACCAGGCGATCGTGCGCGTGGCCGTGACCGACGTGGACGAGCCCCCCGAGTTCCGGCCGCCCTCCGGCCTCCTGGAGGTGCAGGAGGACGCGCAGGTGGGCTCCCTGGTCGGCGTGGTGACGGCGCGGGACCCCGACGCCGCCAACCGGCCCGTCCGGTGAGACCCCCGCCCGGGGCCGACGCCTGCTGCCTGCTGTCTCGCCACCACCCGCGACAGTCTGCGGGCAGAGGGGAGGCGGGAGGAAGAGGAGGAGGAGATGGCACCCAGAGGGCGGGCAGTGGGGGCAGCAGGGGCAGCAGGGAGCGGGGACGCGGGAGGAAGCCAGGGAGCCCGTGGGTCCTCCTCCCAGCCGGTCCAGGACCCCTGCGCCTCCTCTGGCACCGGCTCTGTCCGAGCGCCCCTGGGTCTCCACCAGACACCTGCCAACTGGCCAGTGTCCAGAGCTGAGCTCCTGTCCCTCCACCAAAGAACAGAACCCGAGCCCCTAAGTTCTCTGGAGCCACCCAGCCCGAGTGACACGCCCCTCCATCCAGGTGCTCAGGTCACCAATGTTGGAGGCATCCCAACTCCTATCCCTATCTCTCTCTCTCTCTCTCTCTCTCTCTCTCTCTCTCTCTCTCTCTCACACACACACACACACACACACACACACACACACACACCTCTCCCTCCACTCCATCAGCAAAGCCCCCTCTCTGCCTGGGAAGGTAGGCAGAACCCGAGCTCGGCGCAGGGCACGGGCAGCCAGACCCAGGCCACCGAGTCCTCCGGCAGGCGTCACTGCAGTGGCCCGCGTCCTGGGCCCCCCTGCTGCGTCACGCCCCTCTAACCCAGCAGGGGTGCCGAGCCAGCCAGTCCTGCCCCCGCTCCAGGCAGAGCCGGCCACGCCCCCAAGCACCAGCTGGGCTGGGAGGGAAGCCACGCCCTCAGGGCGGCCCAGGCCCGCAGCCGCCTCCCCAGGCCGCTCAGATCCCCCTCCCATAAGATCCCTCCCTCTCCCTGCCCTCTCTGCTCAGTCACACCCGCCTGCTCCCATGCCCCAAGGTCACCGAGCTTGCCTCCACCTCGGGGTCTGTGCAGAGGTCTGCCGCTGCTGGTCCTCAAGCCTAGAATGTTCTCGCCCTGTTATCCCCCCCCACCCCCACCCCTGTGCTTGCCTCTGACTTGCTTTGTCCAGAAGTCGCCCTCTCAGGGAGGCCCCCCTGCACCCCGCCCCGAACTGTCCTCGCTGTGCTTCTCCGGAGCAGGGCCGTCCTCTCCAGTTAAGGAGCTACCTGGGGTTATTTTGTTTTGATTTTTGATGTTTTGCTGTCTCTCTCACCAAAAGCCCAGCCCCATGAGTTGAGGACTCAAGTCAGGGTGCTCCCCACTGTGTCCTCCCGGTCCACCCCGCCCAGGTGCTCACTGCATACATGGGAAAGTAATGAAATGTTTAAAGGGAGGAAGACAGAGATGGAAACAGACTCACAGAGATGTAGAGAAGCCAGCCATGAGAGGAAGGAAGAGAGAGAGGAAGGAAGAGAGAGAGAGAGAGAGAGAGAGAGAGAGAGAGAGAGAGAGAGAGGACAGGAGAAGCCAAAGAAGCGGAGGCACCTGCCTGGCAATGCAGACACAGAGAGCAGCCTTGGAGAGAAAGCCATGCAGGGAAAGAACCAGAGGCAGACCCAGGAGAGACAGAGGCAGAGCAGGAGGGAGGCAGCTGTGTCCCCGGAAGGGCCTGGGAGCTGCAGGGGCCCGGAAATCCTGGGTTGGAAGAAGGTCAGGAAGAGGAGAAAAGAAAGGCCGTGGCAGAAGCTGATTTAGAGGAGAGGGTCAGGGTCGCAGCCATTGTTGAATGGGTGGGGAAGAGACTCTGGGGCTCCCTGTTCCTCCCTAAACCCCCTGCACATAGTGAGTAATGCCTGAGCTGATTCTGTGCCTCACTCTGTGCTGGGAGTTGAGGAGAAGAAGAGGGAAAATTAATCTGAGGATCTCTGCATTGCACAATTCCAGAGAGTGACATTCCCATCATCATCCATCTGAACAGTCCTGTTAGAATTGTACAGTGCCCAGCCTGTGCAACCTTACAAAGCAGCCCTAGGTGATCAAACACAAAGATGCTCAGTGTTTAACTGCCCACAGGCTCAGGGGTCTAGGAAGATTTCCTGGAGGGGGCAGGAATTGAGCTGAGCAGGGCATCTGGGTGTCGTCAGGTGTAAATACAAGGGGAAGGGCCTTCCAGGTAGAGGAATGGCTTGCGCTGATGTCCAGGGGCAGAGGAGAGGGAAGACAGGGAGAGCCACAGTGGAGGGAGGAGCGCAGGCACCCAGGTGAAGTCTGAGAGCTCGCCCTCCATCCAGAAGCCCAAATGCCAGCAGCACTCTGCCTGACCACCCTGCTGCCGCCTCTGAATTCCACCTCCCTCCCACCAAGCTGACCCACAGCCTCGAATCAGCCCTTAACCTTGGCCTGGCCCCAGACATCTCCAGGGGAGCGTTGTCGCCCCTGTTTGTCGGGAAGCTGCAGGGATGATCCACAGGCTGGGCCAGGTCAGCGCCTCCCTCCCCTCCACTTCTCTCCCACGCCCCCCCCAAGCTTCTCCCGGCTCCCTCCTGCTTTTATCTGCACGGAAAGGGCCAACCTTGAAACTTGCTTCTCCCCTCCTTTCATCTCCCTTCCCAGCCCTTCCCCCGGGCTCCTCAGAAGTAGAGGCTCAGAGGAGCTTGAGACGGGTCCAATTTGACACCACAGACATCTACCCAGGCCCCCTCCAGTGCCTGCCCAAGCCAGCAGCCCAGGCAGAGCCGGGCGGAGCTGTGCTGCCCTGGGCACAAGCCTCCAACAAGAGGCCGGTGCCGGGCAGATGGGGCCCCACGAGCTGCATGTGCTGCCCAGGCCCAGCTGTGTCCCAGCTCCCAGGCTCCAGGGTCACTGATAGGTAACCAGAATGTCCCATGCTGCAGGAAAGCAGGACAAGACAAGATCCCTGCCACATGCAGTTGCCTTGCCAACAAGTGCCGGAGAAGCACTGTGCCCAGGGAGCAGGGGTGGGGGCCGCTTTGGATTGTGTTGTCAGGGACCTGAGAAGGGAGCTGAGATCAGAATGACAGAGTCCCCCGTGCCAACACGTGGAGGAGGGACAGAATGCTCGATGGCCCTGAGGCAGGCAGGAAGCAGGTTTGATGTGTTCCTGGAAACGGAGAAATGAAGAGGGACCCTGGGAGACTTTGCCTAGCACAATCTGTGGGCACAGTGGGCACCTAGTTACTACAGAAATGTGCTGTCCCTGGTGGTTTTCCTGAACCTCTGCACGGGGAGAGAGGAAGCTGCCTCACACTGTTGTACTCACCCCTCAGGAGGTATTACACCCATTTTATAGATGAAGAAACTGAGGGTCAGAGAGGGGCAATGACTTGCCCAAGGCCACCCAGCCAGAAATGGGGAAGGACTGGGATTTAACCCAAGGCTGACTGCTTCTGGAATCCGGCCGCCTGCTGTTCTACCCCTGCTGCTTAGTTCTTTGTGGTTAGTGTGGTTCTTAAATTTGTGCTGTGCCTGATGGTGCATGGACCACAAATCTGAGTCAGATGTGGACTGTTGGAAGGCTGGGTGCCCATGTGCACAGATCCAGGTCCCAGCGGGCCTGGACCGGGGCAGGGGCATGAGGAGCTGACAGAGGAGTGAGGACTCTGTGCGCCAGGGCAGGAGGGAGCACAGGACTGAGAGGATGAGGTTCAGACCAGGGAGAAGGACGAGGGGCAGGTGGCTGCAGAACAGGGCCCAGCGTTGGGTTTTGTCATTTTAAGTTCTGGAGCAGGACATCAGCTAGGTGCTCTCACGTCGGGTGTGGGGGACATGAGACCAGAGGGGCACTTGGGGACAAGCTGTGAAGGACTTTGAATGTCAGGTGAGGAAGTGAGGCTTATCCTACAGGCAGTAGGAAGCCTTAGAAGGTTCTAGAGGGAGGGAGGAGAGTGCTCAGATCTAGGGATCGGGCAGCTGGGCAGACAGACTGGCCATTATGAGCCCAGCTGTGTTCCCGCCAGTCCCAGCCCATCGTACACCCTTTGAACATCAAAACCAGGAGCACAGCCAGGCGTGGTGACGCATACCTGTAATCCCCGTGACTTGGGAGACTGAGGCCGGAGGATCTCAAGTTCAAGACCAGCACTCAGTCACTTAGTGTCTCAAAAGTTAAAAAGGGCTGGGGATGTGGCTCAGTGGCACGGTACCCCTGGGTTCAGTCCCCAATATCAAACCAAACCTAAGAAAAACCAGGGCCGTCTTCCCAGGACCAGAGACAGGGAACATGGTTCCACCCCACAGTGCCATGGGCAGCAACAGAAAGTCCAGGGGCTTTGGAATCAGCAGAGATCTGGGTTCAGATTGTAGAATTCAGAGCCATCGCTGCACCTCGGAGCTTCAGCTTGCCCATCTCTAAAATGGGCATCATGAGAGTCCCGGGCTCACCACAGGCATTAAGTGTGCTGTGCACCAAGTTCTGTGCTCCGTGCTTCAGGGTTGGAGGGAGGAGTCAGTGCTTGGCACCTAGTAGGTTCTCAGGAAGCACGTGTTCTTGGTGGCCTGGACATGTTGGCCCCTTCGTTCTGCAACCAGTGCTGGCCGCATACAGCTTTGGAGGCACTGTAGGGGGGATTTTGATCATGCACATTGAAAGGTGAAAGTCAAGGACAGGGTGCAGTGAGCAGAGAGGGACCCCTTGGTGGGGGAGCACAGGCAGCGCTGTGTCTGAGATTTCTGCCCAGCAGCCTGGGAGGGGCCGAGCCTTCAGCCTGCTGCGTGTGCAACACTCACAACTCGAACACCAAGAAGTCTGGGCAGCGTGGTCTGCGGCCTTTGGTGCTCATGGCCCGTGTGCGCTCTGCATGCACATATTTACATAGGAAAACCCCACGTTCCCCAAGCCAGGAAGCAATACCCATATTTCCCCACGCTGACCCTGACATCTGCGGGTACTGGGAAGGCCACGGGTATACCTGGCTCCTTTGGAGGCCTTAGACCTGGACAGACATGGGCTGGGACTGGGCTCTGCCACTCAGTAGACCTTTGTGGCCTAGAGCAAAAGTATCTGGCTTCTCTAAGCCTCAGTTTCCTCATCTGTAAAATGGGATGGGCTGCACTACCTGGGGGGGGGGAGATCTGCAGGTGAAGCCCTTTCACAGGCTCTCCAAATAAAAAGAGAGCTGATCCACATATCCTGTTAAACATGCTTTGTTGATAGTCACTTGTCTAAACCTCACAACCAGCCTGTGAGGAGAGTATTAGCTCCATTTTGAAGAAAAGGAAACTGAAGAACAGAGAGATTAAGTGATTTGCCCAAAGTCACACAGCTAGTTCCAAACCCAGGCAGATAGGCATTAGATCTACACTTCTAATCAGCATTCCCAGGCCTCCCTTGCACACGCAGGCTCAGAAACATGTGTTTGTGTGCGTGCGCACACACATGAGCCTGTACATACCCATATCTTTGTACTGTCCCCTCCACCCCCACCTGCTGCGGTTCCTGGCTGGGCAAAATCTAAGCAGAACCCCTGGACCCACAGCCACCTCCTGGACTCAGACTGCTGGCAGTGCTCCCGCATCCAAACACGGCGCCACCCACTCCAGCACACAGACCGCACACTGGGTTGCGGGACTCCTGTGCCTGCCCTGCCAGATATTTCTGAATCATAATTAGAATGACAATTGCTTCCATTCGTGGGTAATTTTCCTGGAACTCAGCTAGACATCTCATATGCTGTCTGTCCTCCCAGCAACTGGAGAGGCAGGATGAACATCTCTGTTAAAGCTAAAGGCGGAAGTGACTTGTCTGGGGACAGCGTGGACCTGGCTGCAGACCCGGGTGGAGCAGCTGCCTCTTGAGCCTTTGCTGTTCCAACTGCAATTCATTGTCTCGTGCGCAGGCGGGCGCATGCACACACACACACACACACACTCATGTCACACAAACACACTTTCCACCCACACACAGACCAGACATGCAACTCGTGCGTGTACCTGCACGTGAGGTGCGCCAGCTCCCTCCGCCCCCACAGCTGCCAGGCCACAGTCCTTGTCACATTCAGAAACACTCCCCCGCCTCCCACTCACTTCCAGGTTCCCTGGGCTGGAACACAAGCACCTGGGTTCAGCAGCCAGCCAACCGCTGACCTGAGTCTTCACAGTTGGTCAATGGCAGCCACCCTTGGCCTTGGGAACAGCTGTCTCCACTTAGGTTCCAGCTCAGTCTTTCCTCTCTAGGAGGAAACAAAGGAGAAAACCCGGAGATGGGGTGGAGAAGGAAGAGGAGAGAGGTCTCAGCAGAGGGGAGGAGAATCAGGCAGAAGGTAGCAGGCTCAGCATCCTCCTGGGAGCCCGGTCCCCCAGCCCTGGCCTCGCCTAGACTCTGCCCTCCACCCACAGAATCCAGAGGGGTCTCCAAGATTCCTTCCAGCCATGTCACGCTCAGAGCCTCCTTCTTCCTCCTTGGGACCCAAACATCTGACAGGGCCTGGTGGTTGGGGGACAGGGTACACAAATTTGGGTATACATTTCAATTCTGCAACAGAGTCACAGTGCAACCCTGGGCAGGGTCATGGCCAGCCGAGATGGCATCTTTGTGTAAATAAGATAAAGCTCCCCAGCCCACTTGGAGGAGTTACTCTCCAGCCTCGGACACAGGGCTTGGCAAGCAACGTGGCGGGTGAAATGCAGCCCTCTTCCCCCCTCCAGCCTGGTCCTTCATGCATGGTGCCGCCTGCGCAACCCTACTCTGCAATCCTAAGTTTGGCAAGTGTCCTCTCTGAGCCTCAGTGTCTTCATCTGCAAAGTGGGGAGATGGCGTCAGTCTCGGGATGCCTGACAGGATCCTGGTCTGTCTCTTTTGCCACTTTGTCCCCCGTGCCTAGCACAGAGCAGTACAGAGAAGGTCCCTGGTTTATGCCTCTGGCATGGGGGGGAGAGCGCCAGCTACCAGCCGAGTGTGTGCCCGGAGAGGAGTTATCACCTTGCACCTGAACCTCCCGGCTCAGTGGGACTCAGGCCCGTCAGGGGCAGGAATGCCACAGGCTGGGTAGTGTAGGGACAGGGAGGAGCGTTAAAGTGGGGATTCAGGAGACTGGCTTGTAAGGCCCACTGTGTGCATGGGCACAGCCCTCTACAGTTTGTCACATGCCTTCACTCCTCAACAGGAAATATGGAAAGAGTAAGGATTGCCACCCAGGGTTGCTCCTCCCCAACCCACACCAAGCTTCTTCCCAGATGAGCAAAAGGAAGTCTTGTCCCAAGTCACACAGGCAGAGGATTGGAGCCCAGCTGACTGCTCTCTGACACCTGCAGTCCCATGGGGTCATTATCTCCAGCAAAGAGGTGGGGAAACTGAGGCCCAGGGATTTGAGGCCAGGCAGGCCGGAGCCCACTGAAGGCTCACCCCAGGCTTGGGGCTCCAGCAGCGGGTCTCTGGAGTCCTCTCCTCCCTGGGCCTCAGTGTCCCTCTCTGGGGGGTGGGGGAGGGCCTGTGGCTGGGGCTGTTCCCGCCCGGGATGCTTTGTCCCTGCACAATGAGCCTTGCTTGGCTTGGAGGCCTTTGTCTGCAGCGCAGCCGGGCTCTGCGCCCCCACCGTGTTATCAGCGCCGGGAAGCGGCGGCTGGCGCTGGCGGGGCCTCTCTGGGCCGCCGCCGCCCGAGACATGTGTTGGACACGGGCCTTTCAGGCCTGGAGCCGCTGCACAAAGGCCCGGGAAGAAGGCGGAACAAAGGGCTTTTTCACGCAGCAACTGAAAAGCCGCAGATTAGCTCGCGCGTGCTGCGCAGGCGGCAGAGCAGACCAAGCCCCAGACCCCTCCCGGCAGCCTGTGCGGCTCGCTGCCTCCACCTTGACCTCCAGAGAAGGCCCAACTGCCCCTCTTTCCTGTTCAAAACTCTCCATCGGCCCCCAGGACACGTCAGACCCACGACTTCTGTGCCCGCGTGTCGCGGCGCCTGGCTCTCCCGCTTCCCGTTTGTAGCTATTTGTGCCCTGGATCATTCCCACCCCCTTCCGTCCCCACTGCCCTGAATGCCTTCCCCAGGCCCCTTCCCGCGATCAAGTCCAATTCCAGGGTCACCTATTTGGGAAAGGTAAGAGTGGGACCTCTGTAACCGTGTCAGGCACGTCCCCTGTTCTCGGACGCAGCAACCGTGGGGTGCAAATTATAATCAGCCCCATTCCCCGCTGAGGAAACTGAGGCCCAGATAGATTGAGGGAGGCCCACGGGCACAGCGGGCACGGGCCCCCTGCGAGGCAGACCCCGGCGCCTCCCTTCAGGAAAGGGTTTCTCCGCCCGCCGGTGTCTGGGCGGCTGGGGCGGGAAGGATGCGGGGCACGGGCTCCCTCCGGCCTGGGCACCTTCAATCAGCCCCGCCTGCCTCCGCAGGTACGCCATTGACCGCGACTCGGACTTGGACCAGATCTTCGATATTGATGCGGACACGGGCGCCATCGTGACAGGCAAGGGGCTGGACCGCGAGACGGCAGGCTGGCACAACATCACAGTGCTGGCCATGGAAGCCGGTGAGCTGGGGGCCCCCGGCCGGGCAAGTAGAGGGGCGGGGCAAAGGCCGAGGGGCGGGTCCAATCGCTGGGGCGGGGC
>JAJEJO010002289.1:0-40523 GCA_020662805.1 Glaucomys volans | reverse complement strand
GGGGCAAAGGCCGAGGGGCGGGTCCAATCGCTGGGGCGGGGCAAAGGGCGAGGGGCGGGTCCAATCGCTGGGGCGGGGCAAAGGTCGAGGGGCGGGTCCAATAGCTGGGGCGGGGCAAAGGCCGAGGGGTGGGTCCAATAGCTGGGGTGGGGCAAAGGCCGAGGGGTGGGTCCAATAGCTGGGGCGGGGCAAGGATTGGACTGTTGAAGTCCATGGGGGAGGGGCCAATGTTGGGGGCGGGGCGAACGGTAAGAAACTGGGCAAAGATCGCACCTGGGTGGAGGTGGCGGCCCCAGCTGGTCTGTGGTATGGAGTCTGGAGGGTCCCAAGCCAAGAAGATAGGGCTAGTGTTGAGGCCGGCTTTCTCCTGTCGTTTATTGAGCAACTACCTGCCAGGCCCTGTTGCCGGCCCGGGAACACAGTCTTGACCAAGACAGAGAAGGGTCCATCCTAGGCCAGCAGCAGGCGGAGAGGCGGGGTGTGCGTAACTCAGATGATGTGAGGTGCTGAGGAAGAACGAGAGAGGAGCAGGGCGAGGGGCTGTAAGGCCCCGCAGAAGACATTTCTACCAAGACCTCAGTAAAGGGAGGGCCTCGTGCTGCCTCTGCAGCCAGTGCAAAGGTCCTGCGGTGGCAGCTGCCCAGCTGCCCCGCCCCTTGCCAGAGGAGCGGCAAGCGAGTGAGCATGGTTGGTGAGGGTCAGAGTAGCTGGCCATCGCGGCGTCTTTAGGCTCTGCTCCCAGTGAGATGGGAGTCACAGGAGGGATTTGAGCAGAGGAGGGACTTTGATGGCGCGCCTGGAGCAGCAGCAGACACTGCTTGGAGATCAGCCCACAGGACCTACTTTGGGGCGGACATGAAGGCGAGAGGTGGACAGGGGTCAAGGGTGACTCTGAGGTGCCTGGCCTGAGTTTCCCACACACGGCAGGCAGTTCGGCACAGCTGAGAAGTTTCTGGAACAGTATGTGTGTATGTGTGAGAGAGAATTTGGCACAGCTGGGGCCTGAGACACAGGCTCCAGATACGTATGGCCATGGAAGTGAGGAGCAGAGGGCGCAGGGACTCGGGGGGCACCCGGGGAGGGCACAGGAGTGTGCCCGCAGGGCCTCTGGCTCCACCTGCTCTCCAGGACACCCCCCCCACACACACACACACAGCCCTCAGGAGTCCACAGAACTGCCAGGGACAGTCACAGCACCAGGTTGCAGGTGGCAGCTTTGCTCTGCGGAGGCCCAGTCGGCCCCCCGCCCACCTCCCACTTCCAGCCCTCCAGCCCATTCCGGGCGAGGAAGTCCCCAGGCTGAAGTTCCCTTCCTCTCTTTCAACTGCGGTTTAAAAGAAAATACAAAGCTGGCTCAGACCTCAGCGCCTGCTGCTCGGGAGCCTTTGAATCCACTCCTCCTCCCCTTGAAGGAGATAACAAAGGTGGCTGGAGAGGAAGTGGGGACCGGGCCCTCCCCTCCTCCCTGAACCTGCTCCCTGGGCAGCCGCTGAGGCTCCAGGTTGCAGGCTGCGGACAGAGGGAGGGGTGTGATAGCCTTCCTCCCTGCCCGCTGGACGTGCCCCCACCAACCTGTCACGCTGCCTGATGTGCCACCACGGGCAGGTCCCTGCGTGGGTCACGCATTGTGCTTCTACCCAGTGGGTCTCTTTCAGAAAGAGCTGGCGGGTATGTGATGCCCCCACTTGACAGATGAAACAGGCCCCTCCTCCACACACGCTTGCCCACTTCATGAGTATTCTGGCTCCACGCTTTCTGGCACTTTCTTTTATGGAATCCTGATCAGTAGACTGACCGGTGCCCATTTTACTGTTGGAAAAACCAAGGCTCAGAGAATTAGGAGATCTGGCCATGAACATGCCGTGGCAGAGCCGGGACCTGGACGGCGTCTGGGCATGGTCTTCCTTTTCCTGGCAATCTGCTCTCAGTGCCCCACCCCATCCCACAACCAATCCCAGAAACTAACCCCAGTAGGGAAGGTGAGTCCTGGAGGAAGACTGGCCCCTGTGTCTGAACTGCCACCACAGCCCCTGCCCCCCCACACCAGCTGGTAACCAATGGGAAAAGAAATGGTTCCTCCCAGAGAGCAGGTGGGGGGGCTAAACAGGAGGAGGAAAGGAAGAGCGTGGCCTCGTGGTCGGGACCTAATAAATGCCCACCTAATGGTTGTCCCATGGCCTGGACTCTGGACATGTGACTTGAGCACAGACTCCGGTCAGGCAGTTTACAGCAATGTGTCGACCCACAGCTGTCCCCAGTGTATGGAAGAGGACACTGAGGCTCAGAGGGCAAAACCTCTGTCCAGATTCCCAGCCCCAGCCGGTCTGACCCCCGAGCCTCCCGTCTGCCAGCTGCCCATCCTGTGGTGTTTCCTGGCACAAATCAAGAGCTGTGGCCAATGACCCACCCACCCTACCATCTTGCCATCTCCGGGAGCTGAGAGGAAGATCCATATCCCCATTTTACAGACGAGGAAAGAGAAGCTCAGGGAGGAACAGCAATAGCCCCAAAACCCCAGAGCAAGTCCACGCAGGCCCAGGGCCTGAGCCTAGGTCTCCCACCCCCAGGAGCCCACCTGAGCCCCAAGTGCAATGCCCGCAGGTTTGCCCGCCTGGCCCTGTGTCTTCCTCTGGAAGTGTCCGTCTGTCGTTCTCGGAAACAGGGATTGTGCGGGGGTCATGGCAGCCCCACCTGCTCCCAGGCGTAACAAACACGAGGTGACAAGAATCAGAGGGGAAATATTTATACACAGCCGCGGAGCTTTCTGCGCCCCTCAGAGAATGTCGCCCTCAGCCGGGAGCCGCCGCCTGTCATCCCAGATTACCTCAAAGCCTCCCAGCCCACTTAGTATGCCGGCTCCCCACTCTGCGAACTTCTGAGTCATCCATTCTGCCCATGCCGACGCGCCTTCCACTGACATTATCTTTAACGTTTTGTAATCATGAAATATTAATGACCGATATTGAATTTAAAGTACAATTTGTGTCTGAATCCTTCGGTGGAAAGGGCAGTTGTAAAGGGCCAGTCTTCAAAGAGGCTGGGTGGGGTGGGGGACTTGGAAAGGCACACCCAGGGACCGCATCCACGGTCTGGGAGGACACCAGCTAGCTGACCAGGACAGCAGACGTTAGCATTAACCAGACCCGCCAGAAGTGCCCCCAGCTGGGTCTCCCCGGCCACGTCACATCTCACAGACCCGGCATGTCCCTTCCTGCCACCAATTTACAGATGCATTTATTTGCATATTCAGTGACCCTCTCTTTCCCAGCAAACTGCACCTTCCACGAGGATGGGGGCTGATCCGTATCTGCGACATTCAGTACCCGCCAGGTACATAGGAGAGTGTATGAATATTTACCAAAGGGACAAACGGATGGGCTTGTGCAGCCAGTGGGGGACACAGAACAGCGTGGAGCGCAGGTGGCCACAGGCGGCCCTCTCGTTACACTGAATTTCTCATCTATTCGGTGCTGGCCATAGGACACCTTATAGAATCACTGAGGATTGCGAACTATTGACAAGAGCCACTTCTGCTTATTTAAAGCTTACAGCATACCAGACATTGGGCTGTGTTTTATTTTTATTTTTTGGAACCAGGGATAGAACTCAGGTGCACTTGGCCACTGAGCCAGATCCCCAGCCCTATTTTGTATTGTATTTAGAGACAGGGTCTCACTGAGTTGCTCAGGGCCTCGCTAAGTTGCTGAGGCTGGCTTTGAACTCGCGATCCTCCTGCCTCAGCCTCCCAAGTTGCTGGGATTACAGGCGTGCACCACTGCGCCCAGCTTGGGCTGTGTTTTATATAAAACATCATGCCCCCCCACCCAGGGATTAGATGTCACATATGGCAAGTGTGGGGTGTGGCACCCAGCAGGTCAAGGAAGTCAAGGAAGGTGTCTGAGGCTGGGCGCAGTGGCACATGCCTGTAATCCCAGTGACTTGGGAGGCTGAGGCGGGAGGCTGAGGCAGGAGGCTTGCAAGTGCAAAGCCAGCCTCAGCAACTTAGCGAGCCCTGTCTCAAAATTAAAAATATGAAAAGGGGTTGGGGATGTGGCTCAGTGGCTAAGTGGCCCTAAACTCAATCCCTGGTACCAAAAAAAAGGGAGAGGGAAATTTGAGGGAAAAGGGAATGTCGGATGGTGGACACGGGCCTCATCACACATCTTTCCCGCCAAGTTTCTTTGAGGCTTTCTGATCCCATCCAGCACTCCTTGGAGGGCCACAGAGGGAGGAGCAGGGTGGGAGTGGGTGGCCACAGAGGGCTCTGTCTCCCTCAGCAGCCTCTCCCCATGTCCCCCTCCAGCCAGAGTACTCTGAGGGCCCCTTGTCACCCACCACCAGCCTGGGCTGGGCCCTGGGATCTGGTGATAAACATGTGTGGCTATGGTCCTGGGGCTCACAAGAGGGCAGGGGAGAGACAGGCCAGCTGTCAGCGAAGCAGAGTCCAAGTTAGGGTGCTGTGGCATTCCTGGGGAGCAGCCAGCACCTGGCCCACCCAGCGGGGGCAGCAGGAAGGAGTATCCCAGAGGATTCTCTGGCCCAGGGAGGATTTCTGGGTACGTGTACGCCAAGGCCTGGGGGCTTGGCAGCCCCTGCGCATTCTGAGGACAGAAGGACAGGTGTGGCTGGAGGCTGGGGCTGGGGGAGAGCTGGAGCAGGTGGGCTGGGTGGCGGTGAGGCTATTCATTGGCCCTCGCAGGACAGGCCTGGGACGTCCCCGGATGAATCGACATCTCCTGGAGGTGAGAGGGAGCTAGGGCAGGTCTCTGAGCTGAAGAGGGCCATGAGCAGGTGGAGGTCCCCATCACTCCCTCTGGGGGAGGGTGTAGGAACAGGCAGGAGGCTGCAGGGGACTCAGGCATAGCCTGTGCCGTGCTGGGGTGCCAGGCAGGGCCTGCCAGGTGGGAGGGAGCCTCAGGAAGGCTGGGAAAGAGGCAGTCAAGCTCTGCGTGGAGGGGCTGCTCTGAGGTGGCGAACCCCCAGGCGTAAATCAGGCCTGGGCTCCTCTTGGCCTGGCCGACACCCGGATCCTGTGCCACCTTAGTGCCTAAGAGGTGCTGGCAGGGAAGAAGATTCGGTGATGTCCCTGGAGTCTCGGAGCGGGTAGCCCAAATATCAGGAGCCCACCCAGCCCTTAGGGAGGAAAACTCTCTCTTCCCCTTCCCCCAAATTCTGGGGACGCCATGACTTCAGGGCCCCTGCTTCACCCAGAAATCCTCCTCGTCCCTGGAGGAATAAACTTCCCCAACAAGGTCAAGGCCTCCCACCTCCCCGTGGAAGCCTAACAGAAGGTCAAGGTCCCTGAACCTCCTCCTGTTCCTGAGGCACATGGGGACAGGACAAGGAGCACCAGGAGGTCCCTTCCCCGAGCACCCCCACCTGCTCCCCCAGCCCTCCTCCTCCTGTCTTGCGGTGGGTAATTGGGATGATCAATCTTCCTGCCCAGCTGGCCAGCTCCAATCAGAGCCTGGTGTTCAGATGCAATTTAATTCCTGAGAAAGAGGGAGGGGCGGGGGGGGGAGGGTCCATGGTCTCCCCTCCTCCACCCTCCGCTTCTCTCTCTGCTGCCCGCTCAGCTCCCAGCACCTCATTTCTTTCTTCTCTCTGGGCATCTCTCTCTCTGGGATAGCCAAGGAGAACGACAGCGTCCACCTCCATTTGCTTTATGGATGAGAAGACTTTGGTTCCGAGAGGGGCAGGGCACTACGCTGCTTCTCTGAGGGAGGAGTCCTGGAGGGGTGCAGCCTCCAGGGAAGCAGTCCATCCAGGAAGGCCTTGCCCTCTCCTGGTCCCCTCCCCAGCATCCCTCGGGGAGCATGGGGCACAGGCAGGGATGCCCTAGGCAGTGCATTCCCTCAGCACCTCTTTATTAAGCAGCTACTATGTGCCGCGTGTATAGCAGTCAACAACAGAGACAAATGTGCTGCTGACAGAAGGAGGAGGGGCAAGTGGAGTAGGAACCCAGAGGATGCTGGAGGAACGCCAGGGAGTGACGTGAAACAGGGAGGTGGTGTGCATGGGGTGGCAAGAGGACAATGGGACCCCAGGGAAAGGCAGAGGGAGGGCTGAGGGATGAGGTCAGAGTGGCAATGGCAGGACAATCCGTGGGCCTTGTGGGCACATCCAGCTTGACTCATCCTCTGATTGCCCAGGGCTGAGGGCAGTCAGGGAGAGCTTCCTGGAGGAGGCAGGGCATTTGTTTGGGATCTTGAAGGTAAGAAAGGTCTGGCAGCTGAAGACACTGAAAGGCAGTACCCTCTGGTGGTCCAATGCTCCCCCTCTGGATCTGGGCCTGTGTTCAAGTCCCAGGTGTCACTTGTTCCCTGTGAGGGAGCTGCTTCATCTTTCTGGGCCCATTTCCTTCTTCATAACACAGCAATGATATTAGTCCCCAGCTCCCATGGGAGTTGAGAGCATGAATGGGGCAGAATAGACCCTGAAATGCTCAGTACGTGTTTGCTGCTGTCCTTCTGGGAAGGAGCACATTCCTTCTGTCATTAGGCCAGGCCCCGTCACCTCTTCCTTCCCACTGTTTCTAACACCCTCACACTCAGTTCAGTCCAGATGCCAGGTGAGTGACTGCCAGGGGCTGGAGCTTCCTTGGCAGAGATCTACAGCCTCCCGTCCCACCCCAGGGCCTTTGCACATGCTGATCCTACTCCATAGAACAGTCTTTCCCTTCCCATCACCTTTGCCTGGTTCCTTCCTAACCAGATCTCATCAGAAATATCTCTTACTCCAAGAACACATCCCTGCACCCCACCAGGGCAGGACTTCCTGCCTGCTATTCTCCTAACTCCCCAACCCCTTTCTCTCAGCTCTCGTCATAAGCAGGAGTAGCATCTGTCTCTGCCACTAGACCAAGAGACGGTGTTGTTCTTGCTCATTGCTATGTCCTTGGTACAAAGGAGGCTCTCAATCCATAGTTGTCAGCAAAAACCACAAGTCTAGTTCCAAATGGCCCCATCTGAGTTCTATCTGCTGCACATAAGGAACCCGGCGGCCCAGCGAGGGCAGCGACCTACCACGTGGCCTAGCAGTTCTCCTGCCCTGAGTCTGGTCTCTTCCAAGGTACCCGCACAGCTGCCTAACCTCCTCAGTCCCCTCGGGCCCCAGGGCTCCACCTGCCACCTCCCCAGCTTCATGGTGAGCCAGCTCACGGAGGAAGCACCAGGCCAGAGCACGTTTAATTTTAATTTAGGAATCGGTTAAGGCTGCGGGCCTGCTCAGCTCCGGGCTGTCAATCAGCCTTCCTCAAGGCTGCATCAATTAGTTTAAAAATATTGAATGTAATTTTGCCTGACACAACATATTGCAGCTACTGCAAAATATAATTTATTTTAGAAGAAGAAATAATTAAACTAATTTGCATGTCAGTCAGCTGAACTGAGATGCCAAGGGGGGCGACTGTGGGAGACCAAGTCCCTGGAGGGGGCACCTGCACTGGGCATTGGGTGCGGTCAGCCTGAGCCTGGGGATGAGCAGGAGCTGCCACCAAATGGACAAACCTCAGGCAGAAGGAGAGTGGGGTCCATCATATCTGGACCAAGTACTTACAATCAGGAGACACAGGACCCCACCCTGGGCCTGAGTGAGACTCACCTGACTTGGGGGAAATTTCCACCCATCACTGGGCCTCAGTTTCCTCATCAACAAAATGGGTTTAACAATACGCCCCCTTAGGGGTGTTTTGAGACTCACTCAAGGACATCCGTGAGAAAGGTGCTATAAGTTGGAAAATTCTGCACCGAGGTCAAGGTTAGGCAACTGATGGATTCTTTGTTAACGTTACAAATATGTAAAATGATAGACTTAGAAATACTAATTGTGACCAGGAGGGGTTGGGAGAAACCAGTCAGAGGTGCCCTGCCAGTCACCCCAGGTCGCTTGTTGGTGATCCTCTATACACGTTAGATTTCCCTGGGGAACAGTTAAAACATGGCCAAGCATTGTGCTGGGATTTTTTAAAGGCTTATCCAGCAATTCTTATGTATCCGGGCTGGAGGACCGCTCCTCAGTGTCAAGGGCACCAGGGCTGGCCCCCAACTCCCTGGGACAAGCTCGGAGGTGGCAGCGCCGCAGCTTCAAGGCACCCCCATCAGTGAACTCATCCAAGGCCCCACCCTGTGAATTGAGGCCCTCACGCATGCCAAAGGGGCCAGGGCTTTCCCAAGAGGTGACCTGTGACATTTTAAAAGAGGAGATTGGACAGCCCCTGGTGTAACCCACAGCATTAAACAATCCTGGGGGTCGCCCAGCAGCGGGACCGGCCCTCCAGGACCAGGCTTCCTGCTGAGCATCCTGCCTGCCCCCTAGTCTCCCTTCTGCACAGCCATAGGACCAAGGCCCCCCCCACATGCTGCACCCCCTGCAGGGGGCGCCCAGGAAGGCCATCAGACCCCCACCTGCTCACCTGAGCTGGGCCACAAGCACCGGCTCCTGGCTGTGGGCCTCGGCCTCCTTCCCCATCCTCCAGAAGGCACCCATCTGTCTGTTGAGGTTCTCTGGCAACACACACTCTTAAAAATAACGGCTGGCCCGCCATCCCCACCACGACTCCCACCTCTCAGCCCAGCAAGGGCCCCTCTAATCGCTGAAGCGGCAGGTCTGGGTGGGCGGAGGAGATAAGGTGCCCCAGGCTAAGAGGAGCTCTGGAGAGGGGCCGAGTCTGAGCTAATGAAGAACTCCCTCCTTCCTGTGACCCCAGGAGCCAGCCCCTTGCTCCCCTCATTTCTCTCTTTATCAACACACAAGCAGCTGCAGGCAGCCAGCGGTCCCCGAGTTCAGAGGAGGAGGAAGCCAACCAGTCCTGCTTGCCCCAGAACTCACGGGGTACCTGGCTGCTGGAAGCTTCCAGGCTGTCACCAAAATAGCTCCCTGCCAGCCCAGCTGGACACCCCTGTCATCCGAGCTGGTGCTTGGAAGTGGGGTGCTGTTTCCTCTCCCAGGATGCCCCTAAGGTCAGTGGCAGGTGCAACAGGTAAGTAACAATCCCAGGGTGGGACAGCTGAGGATGAGGTCCAGAGAGCACTCAGAGGCCAGGACAGGGAAGGCCAGAAAGGGACAAAGGGACAGCATGCAGGGTACTGCTCAGAGAGGCCAGGGCTGGTAAAGGTTCACATCTAGAGTCAGTTTGAGAATGTCTGTTTATTTACCAAATACTTATATAGCTCTTGTTTTGTGTGTGTGTGTGTGTGTGTGTGTGTGTGTGTGTGTGTGTATAGTTTTATGGTTTTATGTGGTTTGCAGATTTTAACCTCTCTCTTAACCAACCTATTACTATTAGACTTGTTTTGCAGGTGAGAAGCAAGGCACAGAGAAGTTAAGTGACCTGTCTCACATTACACAGCTACTAAGTGGCAGGGTTGGGAACAAAACCACCAGGCTCAAGTCCTTGCTCTTCATCACTGTGCCCTGCTCATTTTCTACGTGTGGAAACTGATATCAGAGAGGACAGGGTCTTAACCACAAGGTCAAACCCTGGGTCAGGGTCTCAGCCACACCTGGAATCCAAGCCTCCTTCGGTCTCCATCCTTCCAGGCCTCACTCATTTGTTCAGCTTCCTCTGTGCCACATCCCGCAATGCTGGGGACCCAGAGGTGGATAGGACTGGGGCCTGGACCCCGTGCACATCCCAGTTGCTTGTGCTGGTCTGGCCTCCTTCAACTGGTCTGGCCTTTTCAGGATCAGAGCTGCAGAGATCAGAGGTTTGGGGGTTCCGCTGACAGTGACCTGGTCTTCAAAGGTCCCATGTTTTAGTTTCGCCTTTGCAATGTGAAGACACGAATTGTGCCAGACGCCAGGATTGCTGCACTACAGCTGAAATGATGGCTGTGGACACTCCTGGTGCATTCCACGCGCTTGGCGTGATGGATGGAGGCGGGAGTGGTGACAATGGTGTTGTTGGGGACGGGGGTGAAGTGGGGGTGACACTGGTGATCATGGTGAGGGCAATAATAATAACGGGGCTGGTAATGGTGGTGCTGGTTATGGCGGAGATGCCGATGGTGTGGGTGATAACGGGGGCTGTGACATTAGGGGTGATAATGGAGGGACGGTGGTGGTGGAGGTGATAAGGAAGGGTGGTCTTGGTACTTGTGATGGAGAGGCGATGAGAGCAGGGCCCGAGGAAATGGTGAGGGTGCTAATTCCGGCCTGATGGCGGTGGGGGTGCTAGCAATAGGGATGGCGATGGAGTGTGGCTGGTGGCTGGTGATACTGACCTGTCTTGGCAGAAGCAGTGAGGAGTCAGTCAGTGGCAGTCATGGTGTTAGTAACGGTGGTCTTGGTGTTGGGGACGATGGGTGGCCCTGGTTTTTATGGTGGTGCTGAGCTCACGGTGCCAGCGCTCATGGTAATGGTGGTGGGGATGGGGATGGGGTTGTTACTCACACAGCCCAGATGTCCCCAGTCCTGGTCCTTTAACGAGCTTGGTCCACCCAAACGCTCTGTGTGACCCCACTGCCTGTCCTTGTCCTGCCCAGCCCTCTCACGGGATGCCTCTGCCTTCCTCCTGTGCTCTCGTTACAGACAACCACGCCCAGCTCTCCAGGGCGAGCCTGAGGATCCGAATCCTGGATGTGAATGACAATCCACCCGAACTGGCCACACCCTACGAGGCCGCGGTGTGTGAGGATGCCAAGCCTGGCCAGGTACCACTGAGGGACTGGGGATGGGTGTTGCTGCTGGATGGGCCAGGGCACCCTCTAGCCTGGCCCAGAGTGGCCTCAGCCTGGCCATCAACCCTGTCCCCCTCACCCTCCAGCTCATCCAGACCATCAGCGTAGTGGACAGAGACGAGCCCCAGGGCGGGCACCGCTTCTATTTCCGCCTGGTGCCTGAGGCTCCCAGCAACCCCCACTTCTCTCTGCTGGACATCCAAGGTGAGTTACCTGTGAGCCACCAACCCCAGGATCCATGGAGGGGGGGCCTGGCCTCCCAGCCCTCTTCCCTTATAGCTGGAGGGACTGAGGCTCCAGGGGACCAGGTTGGGTTTAAGGTCACAGAAAGACTGGGCCCAGTTGGGGCTGTTACCAAGTCATCGAGAAGGAGCAAGGTGTGGTTGGCAGAGAGAGAGGGCATCCCATGGATAGTAGAGAGTGGTCACTGGAAAGATCCAGAGAGGGTAGAGGTGTGGGTGGCCCTAGAGGGACAGAGCAGGACCCCCTGGCGTAAGTGACAGTGGAAGGAAGCCACACACACGCTGTCCTCAGACCATGGCTCAGAAGTGCTTCTCCCGCCCCTTCCCTCTGCACCCTCACCGTCTCCCTGGAGGATGGTCTTCCCACCCCTCCCCTAATTTTCAGGTGATAAAACAGATTCTTGGAGGGAAGGGGACTTCCTGGGGCCCTTCAGGGAGCCCGTGGTGAGCAGGGCTCCAGGCCGCAGCTACCTCAGACGTAGGTGCTTCCTGCCCCAGCTCACAGCTCAGAAGCCCCCTGCTGCCCACCTGAGCCGAGTCCTCAGTGAGGCTCCATCCCAGAGCTCCTCAGGAGGTTGAAGTTGGAACCCTTACAGGATGGACTGAGGGGGACGCAGGCGCCAGTGCGGTGGCAGTGAGGGCCCTGGGTCCCTGCTCCTCAAGCAACCCTGGCAAGTGTCTGGCCCTCTCTGAACCTCGGTTTCATCATCTGTAAACAGGGGTTAATAGTGCTCACCACTCCAAGTGGCTAGGTGGCCCTGGTGGGATGAGGGCCACCAAGGTGTATTCCTGATACCTAGAACATATCAGTTCTTCCATCCAGCCATTGTTTATTGAGCATTATTGAGATTCAGTGCTTAGGGATCAAAGCTCGGCTCTGGGCCTTGGAAATGCAATGGCAGGTAGAACAGAGTCTCAACCCTCGGGGACTTTACACTCCAGTGAGGCGAGACGGAAATTAAACAGAAGATTGCCACATTGGGGATGATGAGTGGCTGGTGGAGGGAGGAATGAGGAGCCCCACTGGAATCTGGCCCTGGTTTTGCTCATTGCTGTACCTGGGTGCCTTCGGCAATGCCACCCATCATAGGTGCTCAATAAAATGTGTCACACGAAGCAAAAAATAAGCCAGGGAGAGAGGAGAAGCTACTCTAAACAGGGCGGTCTGGGAGGGCCTCTCCGAGGGGGCTGTAGTGAGCAGGATCCCAAAGGAAATGAGGGAGCAAGCCATGCAGATGGCAGGACTAAGGACCATCCGGGTGGAAGAAGCGACTTCAAAGGCCACAAAGGCCGCAAAGGTGGGAGCAGGGTTGGAATGGAAGGGGGCCTGTGAGGAGAGAGAGTCAGAGAGCCGCTGGTGACAGTTCATGTTGGTTCCACCTGGCCCTGGGACAGTCCGCCATCAACCCCGAGACCTTTACACCCCAGCCCACAAAGGGAAAGGCCTTGGTGGCTTCGGAAGCCAGACCCATCTGTGTTCTCAGGAGCCGTGGTAAAACTAATTGACAACCAGCCTAGCAGCTCACATAACCAAGTAGAAAAACCCTAACCACAACCGGAGCAGGGCCTGGAGCCCCGCTGCGCCCAGCACTCACCCCCTTGATGGTGTTAAAGTTGGGAGGAGACCTGGGGGACACCTGCAGGAAGGGCTGGAGGGACGTGGAGCCCTAGCTCTTCGAACCTTCTGGAGGCTTCAGTATTTTAACCACCGTCCAGCCCAGCCTGCAAGCTCCCCCGTGGCATTCTAAGCTGCCCAGGAGACTCGGGTAGCCTTATCTCTAAGTTCTTCCTGACCCCAGGGGCCTGGGGTTGTGTCCCAGCTGCTTTTTGACCTGTGACTTCCTGAGTGTGACCACGTGGCATAAGCCCCAGGGACAGCAAGCTGAGGTGCTGAGGTCGCAGCAGCCACAAAGGTCTCTTCCCCCAGTCCCTGAGGCCCTTCCTGCAGCACGCCAAGCAAGCCCCTCCCCCTCGCCGTATAAATATCCTAGGTGACAAACGGCTACCCCAACCCATCTGTTTCTTTGTACAAATTTGTAGCCAGTTTGGAAACGTGATTTATAAATATTGCTTTTGCAGCCAGGGATTGACACTGATGTATGTCAGGCCAGATGGATGGATGCAGAGCCGGGCGCAGATCCCACCTAGAAGGGTAGGGCGGGGTCGGGGGTGGCCAGGGCTTCCCCAGCCAAAACCAGCTGCTACCCAGGAGGGTAGCTTGATGAGTTCGGGGATGATGCTCGGGGAATCCCTTTCACGGGGTGGAGGATAGCCGGGACCAGAGCGCTCAGAACATATGTTCTCATGGCCAAAGACAGCATCCTGAGACAAACATCTATGTTCCTGCTTGGCAATTTGAGACCGAGCCAGCGCCAGACACTCATTTCTCAAATCTGTCTCCTTGGTTCCTCCACTACTGCAATTATCTCACTGAGAACACGCAGCCCTTCCTAGCTGCTCTTCCACACCCATTCTTGAACTTGAAATCATCAGATTCCTTGCCCAGAAGGGAGGCTCAGCCAGGATGGGAACCATGGCTGTCTTATTAATTGCTGTGTTCCCCAGGGGCTGAGTCTTGACACAGGGAGTGTGTTCAATGCGTATCTGCTGTTGAATGAATGGATGACACGTCATTACGTCACTTATTTGCCAAAAATCTTCCAATCAACGGCCTCTCATTTTTTAAAAAAAAATCCCCTACCAAAGTCAGCCTCCAAACAGTCCATGACGTGCTCCTGCCCCCCCCCCCACAGCCTCAGCATGACTCACTCTAGCGGTCACCCCCACCTCTCCAGCCACAAAGGACCACTTTCAGTTCCTTGGACATATTATGTTTCTTCCAATCTCTCGGCCTTTGCCTGGCTCTTCCCTTTGCCTGAACTCATTGCTCAGGACTCAGGAACAGTGTTCCCTCTTCCAAGAAGCTCAGGCCAACCTCCCAGGCTGGTGTGTGCTCTGGCATGTGCTCTTCCTGCACTGGAGCCCCACAGCACTCGCCATGGTTTGTGATTGTGCATCAAACTGTGCATTTGTTGGATTAGCATTCATCTCTCCCATTAGAGTTTGAGCTCAGATTCAGGACTGCAGGTAATTTAGCTCCATATTGTTTTCCCACAGTGACTAGCATGGTGCCTGGCACACAGTGGTTAATTAAGATTTGTAGGAGGAGAGGGAGGGAGGGAAGGAAGAAGGGAGGAAGGAGGAAAAACAGGTAGATGGATGGGTGGGTGGAAGATGGAGGGATGATGGATGATGGATGGATGAGGATGGAAAATGAGGGATGCATAGAGGATGGATGGATGGTTGGATGGATGGATATACAGGTGGGTGGATGGATGGATGGATGGATGGATGGATGGATGGATGGATAGGTGGATGGATGGATGGATGGATGGACAGGTGGATGGATGGATGAATGGAAGGATGGAAGGATGGATAGGTGGGTGGACAGATGGATAGATGGATGGATGGACAGGTGGATGGATGGACAGATGGATGGATGGATGAATTATTTCACTAGATAAATTCAAATAAGTCACTTCTCTTTGAGCCTCCATTTCCACACATATAAAAGGAAAATAAAGCCCCAGGTCTTGCTGATGAGGATCAACAGCTATGTACTTAAAGTCTCCACACAGTCTAGATGCATAAAAAGCATCCAGTTGGTGCAAAGAGTCCCTCTCTGTTCCTTCTTTTCTCTACTTGCTCTTGAGCTTCCTTTCTTCCTCAGTCAAAGGTGATGTCTTCACAGCTGGGGGGACTCACCCTTTGACAGAAGGGCCTGAGTCAAAGCCAAAGCTTGAGGAGCCAGTCCATGACCATGGTTATCCAAGAGTTGTGGCTTATTCAAGCATCATTTCTGAAAACTGGCTCAGTGCCAGGTCCTAGCTGGCCAGTTAGTGGAGAGAGGGGCACTCACAAGCTTAATGCAAGGTGACAAGGGCTGCAGCCAAACAGTGCCTGGCACCTGCATTGTCAGAGCAGGGAGAGGAGCATAAATCCTTCCTTCCCAGGAGCAGAGAAAAGAGGCCACAGAAAGGAGGTGGCATTTAGCTGGAGCATGACGGATGAGGAATCTGCCCAGGCAGGACGGTGGAGAGGGTGCTGCAGACGGCAGGAGCGTCATGAGGAGCGGCAGGGAGGCCCAGGCAGGGAGCAGGCGCAGGTGCAGCCTGGGGAAAATAGAGCGAGTGGGAAAAAATATTAACCAGCATTTCTGGAGAATGTCTAGATGCCAGGGACCAGTCTAAGGGTTATGCATGGATCCTACCATTTAATCTTCACACGTGATACCCTTTTTCTCAGTTCACAATGAGGACACCAGGGTCCAAAGGAGCTGAATTTCCCAAGCTAGTCAATGACACACTCAGAATTCTATTTTAACACATGTATGGAAATATTCAAATGTGTGTAAAAGTTTTAGAATAATATCATGGACCTTCCTGTTCCAGTCACCTTGTGGGTGGTCTTCAACTCAGTACCAAATTTGTCTCATCTGGACATCTGGTCACTTCCTGGATATTCCCAAGGTCACAAGCCAGTCCTTCCAAGGGCTCTTTTCCCTGTATTATGTCCATGATGAGGAAGGTCAGATCTGGAGCACTGAACTGGGGGGCTGTTGAGAAAGGGGCTGCTGGGGAAGGGACTGGTCCCCATCCTGAGGTCCTGGGTTTCCTTTCCAAATAGCCTCTATGAGGCCTCAGTTTCCCTCTCCATACAAGGATAGGCTGGCCAGAACCATCGGGGGCCACAAAGCTGGAGAAGGACCAGGCTGCCAAAATCTCAGATCCAGGAGTCCAGCCCAAAGACTGTGAGGGTAGAAGGAGGCCAGAGGGCCTCCTTTTGTGAAGTTGGCTGTGAATGGTGAGGCAGTGGCCAGCTGGGCTCCCAACCTTTCATATCGCCACATTGTACGGAACTGAGAGAGTCAGGGTGGCCTGACTCATATGGGACAGAGTGGAGGATAGGTGCTACCTATCACCTAGCCTTCCCAAGTCCTGCCTGGCTTTCCTGTCGACAGGCTGAAGCCATGAGAACCATCCGTGCCAGCTCACAATGGTCCTCACTGGCTGCCCACATAAAGGAAAGATGTGTATAAAGAGACCTTGTGCTCTCGGGTCCCCTCATCAGGACCCAAAGGCTGTGTGCCCAGCCTTATTGGCTCAACCTCTGAATGAGAGCTCCTAAGCTGGCCCCAGGACTCTTGACTGGCATGAAGGACAGAAAGGGTCCTCAACCAAAGGCAGATGCCAGACAGCATTCCGAGTCTTCTCTGATGACCCTGGACTTGTCAGGGCCCAGTAAACCATGACCCAAGGATCACAGGACTCCTAGGGTCAGAGAACATGGGGCGTCTGGAGTGGAATCCAGAACAGAAGCAGGCTGTTGAGATAATGATGAGAAAACTTTTTTTTTTCACATAGTCAGGGTCGGGACCTTGGCCCAGCCAGGGACAGAATCTTGGAATAGCTGGGGACAGTACCTTGGCACAGCATGGAGCAAAATCTTAGAAGAGCTGAAAACAGCATCCTGAGGCAGCTCGGAATAGAATCTGGGGACAGCCGGGGACAGCACTGTGGGCCCTGTGGCTAAGGACAGGCTCTTTGGGCAGCTGAGGCAGTAGCTGGGGAGAATGGAGAACAGACCCGTGAGTCAGCGGGGCCGCAGCTGTCTGGAGCCCAGAGAAGCAAATCTCAAGGTGGAAGGAATTGGGAGGTGGCGGGATGGGGGTGACCCCAGCCAAGTCACGCACGTCCCCTTCTTCCGGAGCAGACAACACAGCAGCGGTGCACACACAGCAGGTGGGCTTCAACCGGCAGGAGCAGGACGTGTTCTTCCTGCCCATCCTCGTGGTGGACAGCGGGCCGCCCACGCTGAGCAGCACGGGCACGCTCACCATCCGCATCTGTGGCTGCGACAGCTCCGGGGCCATCCAGTCCTGCAACACCACGGCCTTCGTCATGGCGGCCTCCCTCAGCCCCGGCGCCCTCATCGCTCTCTTGGTCTGTGTCCTCATCCTGGTTGGTGAGTCCACCGAGAGCCACCCGCCCCCCCTGACTGGCCCCCATCCTGGGGCCCTGGTTTCCTTCCCAACCACCCCTAGGGGCCTCAGTTTCCACCTTCATAAAAGTGGTCTGGCTGATCCCAAAGATCAGCTGATCCTGCAGCTCCTACAGGAAGTCTCCTGGGTACAGAGCCGCCCCCACACACTCCGGATGATGGTCCCCACCTCGCCACAGTCCAACGTTCTCCCACTGTTTAAAAAACAGGCACATCTTTTAAAATTTTTCTCGGCGACATCTGTAATTCTTCTTTAATTCTCTATAAAGACGACGCACGACTGCGCGGCCAGGTACATCGTCCTACTATCTAGACGAGAGCTGAGCGGCTGGTGGAGGGTACACGGTGGCCTTCCAGCTTGAAGTTAGATCTGCTCACCCTGCGTCCCCTCCTCTAGCTCCACCGCCTGCTATGAATTTAAACTGCTAAGCACAACTTTGGGACGCCTGGGGCAGAATCTTAAAAGTTGTGGAGAGGATCCCAGATCTGGTACCAGTCCCACCAGCAGCCATTGAACCCCAAAGTGTCCCCTGAGAAGAGGTCAAGTTTCAGGAGCTAAACAGGATTCAAGTGGCCCCCTTGGCTCTCATCCCAGGGGTGGCCACTGATGCCCCAGTCCTGCTGCAGCTGGGCGGACAGGGGTCCTCGTGTGTTCAGAGGGCAGCTTTGCTCGGATCCCTGGGAGCCGCCGGCTGCCACTCAGCCCTGCCCATCCTCCCAGGGCCTGCGGCACCTCGGGCCGCCTGCCGCAGTCTGGGCGGACTCCGCCCCCCAGCAGGCCCCGCCCTTCTCCAGCCCACGCCCGTGGCTCGGAAATCTTTTCCAGCGGGTGCACTTTACAGCGGTTTCATTTTCCGAGGCAGTGCAAACAAATTTCTGCCTAATTGCCCACAAACGAAGAAAGTGCACATCAGTGCTCTAAAGGTGACGGGCAGAATCGCTGATCAAGCCTGGCACATCTGTCGCCCGCCACCCGCAGTCCCCACCATCTGCTCTCCCGGGCATCCCCCTCTGCAGATCCCGGCTTCCAGCTCTGAAAGCCGTCCATCCATCTTTCCCACTTCTCTCCTGACACCTTCCTTCCCTCCTGCCCTCCTTCTAGGTCTGCCCGGGACCCCAGCTCCTTCCCTGTCATAAGCTACCTTGTTAGATGGTAAGCCAGTGCCCTACCCGATGGCCCTAGCAGCTGGCTCTGGCCACTGGCCTGGCTAGAACTGTCTGGAGCAGCAAGAAGAGTCCAATCTCTGACTCAGTACCCAGCATATGTCTGACCATCCATCCATCCATTCACCCACCCACCCACCATCCACTTATATATCCACCCAGTGAGTCCCTCCTGTTGTGGGTATTGGATCCATCAATGAGCAAAAGAGACTTTTAAAAGCCCTGAGTAACTAAAAAGTTGGGGGTTGCCATCACCAGTGGGGAAGGGGGAAGATTATTATTTCCACTTTGGACACGTTAAGTTTGAGATTCTCTTGGTCAACCTAGAGAACATGTCGAGCAGGAAATTGGATGTACAATCTAGATTCCAAGGGAGCAGCTCAGGCTGGAGCCTGAGATATAGGAGTTGTCAGTTTCTAAATGGAATTTAAAACCATGAGACTGGAGGAGAGCGTCTAGAGAGGGAGGGCGGAGTCTGGGACTTCTAATGTTAAGGGCTCAGGGAGGAAGGAGAAACCTGCTGAGACAATTGAGAATGAGCATTCAGAGATGTGAGAGGAGGAGAATGTGGAGTCCTGGGAGCCAAGAGGGGTGCCAGTTCATTCATTCACTCACCCTTTCATTCACCAGCTCTCCATCCGTGTACTCACTCCTTCCTACATTCATTCAACAGCATGCTTCAAGTGTTTTCTGCACACCAGGCACCAAGCTAGGGCAACATTTCCTGGTCCTTGAGAATAGTCTAGGGTGTGTATCTTCCCAGACGGGAGACAGATATGTTAACACAGCAAATCTGCTGCCTCTTCATCACCCAGAGACCTTGTGCACACAGCACTGAGCCCCACCTAGCAAATCTAGGGTGGAACCTAAGGACTTGCATTCCTAACAAGTTCCCCCGGGGCAGCTGCTGCTGTTGGCCCAGAGGTCAGACTTTAAGAACAGAGGGATAGATGGAGGAACTCCTTTCCCCCGGGAATCTTGGAAGTGAAGGCGCTGAACCTGGCCTGGTGGCTCAGGGAAGGGCTTCTGAGACTACAGGACTTCTGGAGTGGACCGAGGAGGTCAAGGGTGAAGGATAGGTCAGGGTCAAGGACATCTGTCTTTCAGCGGGCCCCTTCACCGTCCCCAGCATCTAGAGGCAGGGTGTATCTATAGAGTTGAGGATGGAGACCTCAGAGGCTGGATCCAGACCTCAACACCCACGAAAACTCCTAACCCTCTGTTTGCCACCTCATCCCAAAGCTGATCTAGCCTGTTTGCGCGCCTCCCGAGATGGTAGTTCACCACCTCTCCACTCGGCAGGGTTCTGACTGTGTAGGAAAGGTGTTTTTGAATAAGAATCTAGGAAATCTGCATGAATGAGGAGTCCCCAGCTCCTCTGAGGGGTGGGGTTGGGGGGTCCCGGTAACGCCCGGGGACCCTCACTCTGAGCCCTGTGCATCCCACACAGTGCTGGTGCTGCTGATCCTCACCCTCAGACGTCACCACAAGAGCCACCTGAGCCCCGACGAAGACGAGGACATGCGGGACAACGTCATCAAATACAACGACGAGGGCGGTGGCGAGCAGGACACGGAGGCCTACGACATGTCGGCGCTGCGCAGCCTCTACGACTTCGGCGAGCTCAAGGGCGGCGACGCGGGCGGCGGCGGCGGTGGCGGTGGCGGCGGGGACGCGGGCAGCCCCCAGCAGGCCCGGCTGCCCTCCGAGCGCCACTCGCTCCCGCAGGGGCCGCCGAGCCCGGAGCCGGACTTCTCGGTGTTCAGGGACTTCATCAGCCGCAAGGTGGCGCTGGCGGACGGGGACCTGTCGGTGCCGCCCTACGACGCCTTCCAGACCTACGCCTTCGAGGGCGCGGACTCGCCGGCCGCCTCGCTCAGCTCGCTGCACAGCGGCTCGTCGGGCTCCGAGCAGGACTTCGCTTATCTCAGCAGCTGGGGGCCGCGCTTCCGGCCCCTGGCCGCGCTCTACGCCGGTCACCGCGCGGACGACGAGGCCCCGGCCTCCTAGCGCCCGCCTGCCGCGGGCCGCGGAGGACCGCGCGTCTCCCCGCGCTGCCCCTTCCCACCCTCCCCTCCTCCCGGCGGCCGATCGGAGCGCGCACTCGCTGGGGCCGCTCGCTCGCCGCCTCCAGCCGTGCAGCTCTGGGTCCAGAGGTGCGGAATTATGACCGACGACATCAACAGTGAAGGCGAGCCGGCGCTGCGTGGCTCTGGGGTCAGAAAGGGAGATGCGGAAGGCGCTGGTGCGTGGGGAGCGGGCAGGGTGCGCAGTCCTGGCTTGGAGGGAATGATAGAGCAGGACGATGCTGGGATGCCCCCCTCCCAGGTTTCCTCGCATCAAAGTGAAGAGGAAAGAAGGGCTGTTCATTTACTAAGCACCTACTGTGTGCTGGGACGCTGTGTGCAGACCATCTTAGTCGTCACAGAAACCGCGAGGTGGGATCCTGCAGGTGCCAGATGGGGAAGGCCCCCCAGAGAAGTGGTTGTGACCCGTCCAAGGACACCTAGCCAGTGAATGGTGGAGCCTCTGGCACTACCCGGCTGCCTGGCCTTGGGTAAGTCGCCTCATTTCTCTGGGCCTCAGTTTCCTCATCTGTCAAATGAGGTTAATAACAGAACCTACCTCGAAGAATCGTGAGGATAAGAAGGGTTCAGATGTGTCAAGTGGTTAGGGCAGTGCCTGGCACATAGTAGGTGTTCAATAAATGTTAGCCTTTGTTACTATTATTATTTCTGTCTTTATTAGAAGCCCAGTGTGTCCACCTCCAATTCTGAGCTCTCTCCATGGCCCCAGATGCCTCGCTTTTTCCCCCGACATCCCCAGGGAGAAGGAATTGGTCCCAACTGTCAGTTCCCTATCCTAACGAGAGAGGGAAATAGGGATGTCCCCAATGACTATGGAGCCTTCTAGAGTTTCAGGTCACATCTGGCAGGAGTATCAAGAGAAGAAACACTGGACAGCTTCATGACTTCGACAGAGGAATCAGAAGCACTGGGCACTGGGGAATTTGTCTGTCTGATCTGGAAACTCATGAGTCTTCTCATCCCTGAACCCTAACTTAAGAACCCCTGCACGGAGTCATCTCCAGGAGTTTCCAACTCTAAAACCATATGACGAGATATTGTTATTTGTCTTCCCACCCCAGTCCCACCCCTGAGTGGCTCCTTCATTCCACATTGATCTGATGTGATTCCAGCTCCGATGCTAGCCGGGCATCCTTCATCAATGTTCTCAATCACCGAAGTCTCGGTTTCCTTATCTGTAAAGTGGCGATAATGATGGCTTCTCCCATAAAAGGGTTCTTGAGGCTTAAAGGAGGTAATGAATGATAAGCTCTGGTGTAGTGCCTTCCTGACACGCGGCAAGTGCTCAATAAATGTTCATTAGCCTTATTTTTTATGCTCCCGGAGAGCTTTCATTCATTCCCTCCACATTTACCAAGGTCCACTGTGATAGATCCCGAGATGATCACCGTGTCCCGAGTGCCTTGCTTGTGTCATTTTGTTAAGTTAGGCACTGCCAGCCCCAACGCAAGGGTGAGGAAACAGTCGCAGCTTGCATGGGTGGTAGGGGTCTCCTGCAACCAGCCGCTCAAGGCCTAGCTCGGGGGAAGGAGGCTGTCAGGAACAGAAACGGCCAAGAGTAATGATGGTTAGAGTTGTAACGAAATGAGCTAAAACATTGATGAAAGATTGAAAAATTCCTGGAGGGCTTCCCAGAGGATGTGACTCCACTGACTCTTGGAGGATGAGTATGAGATCATGGGAGAGGAGCAAGCCTGAGGATCCGGGCAAGGCAGGTGGAGTGGTGGGGTGAGCGGGGAAGGCTGGCGGAGGCCGGCTGTGGAAGGTCAGGCTAAGGAACTCACTTGACTCAGCTTGAACATGTCTACTGAAGTCCGTGCAGGGTGGTTAATGGCAGGGAGGTGGGGTTACGTGGTGGACCTGAGTGCAGGATCGTGGGAACCTCATTTCATCCCAGGTGAAACCCTAAGCCCCTGGCTCCTATAGTTTGTCCTACAAATGGACTCAGTGGCTTGGGGACCATGGTTGCTATATGTCACATGAGAACCCCTGCAACACTTCTGAGGCTGAGCACTGGCATCCCCATTGCAGAGGGGGAAACTGAGACTCACCGGAATGAAGTGACTGGCTCAAGGACACCCAGCTGGTGAGGGACAGAGCTGAGACAACGGGTCCCCCGACTCCAAGTCTGTTCTTCCCACACGCACTGCTTGGCTTGACAGATTCCCACTTTGCCAAGAAGGAGGTTATGGGAAGGTTATGGGAAGGTTGTCTAGGGGGGGACACACAGACATGTGTCACTGGTTTTTGAACATCTTGTCCCAACCTCACACGTGGGAAAGACATACCAAGATCACATGGAATTAATGATCTTGCCAAGCAGTAAAGAATGTTATTCAACCAGATTCACTTTCTGAGCCTACTGTTTATTTGCTGTGTGACTTTGGACAAGTTATTTACCCTCTCTGTGCTTCCATTTTCTTATCTATAAAGTGCACATGCTCAACACCTATTCCATAGGGTTGTAGCAAAGTTAAAACCACAGTCACATTGAGCACTTCCTGTGTACTCTCAGCACTTCCTACGAATTAGCTCATTCAATCCCACATTGACCTAACGCTGTAGCCCTTATTTTTTAGGTGAGGAAACTGAAGCACAGAGAGGTTAAAAAACTTGCCCAAGATCAATTAGTAAGTGGAGATGCTGAGACTGAAACCTCATGCTCTGGTCCCAGCTCTGCCCGTCGGCAGCCCAGGCAGCGCCTGCACGCATCCTGGGGAACCTGGAAGTCCTGGGCTCTCAAGCCTCCCAGGATTTCTGCTAGTTCCAGGGTAGGGCATGGAGGAAACGACAATGTTCCCTTGGTCCCCTGTGTCCCCAGCTGCTGCATCTGCACTTGCTGTCTCCACGGGACACTGGGCCAGCATGGAGTGAAGTCCGGTGAGTGCAGGGGGTGTCCACGCACCACGCAGACCATGAGCTTTCCTGGGGATTTGGTGTCGTGCAGAAGGGGCTGGTGGTGGGGCAGGCACACAGCTTCAGCCATCTGTCCCATCAGATCCACGAGGTCCCTCCAGGAAGAGGGCCAAAGCCTCTGCCTGTTTCAGGCAGAGATCAGGCCACCCCAGCTCCGACTCCAACCGAGCGCTCCCAACTTTATCAAGGAGCTCAGAGAAGGAAGAGCCTGCCCTTCTTAAAAAGCAGCAAGAAAAGGTCCCCTCCTCGTCCTCATCGCCATCCCTGTCATTGTCATGGCATAACAACCATTCAGGGTCTTGGGCACAACTCGATGTACAGTTGACCGAGAATTTCAGAACTAAGGGTATGAATGACAATGACAGTAATGGTAATGATGACAAGGACAGCACACTTATGTGGCACTTGCTGCGTGCCAGGCACTGTACATAATTAATACAGATGAAGATAAGACTCAGAGAAAGGGCTGTGTGATCGCGCGGCGGCGCTTTCCATAACACCTCTTGTGCAGTTAGAAGCTTTTATTAGCCCTGTCTTATGAGGATGGGATCCGAAGGGCCGGGGACCATTTTGCACACCCCACCCCAACATGGGCTCCGCACAGGACTAGACAGATCAGGCACTAGTGGAGTTTGCAGAGTGGGCTGGGTAGGAGAGAGAGGCAGCGGGGGGGAAGGGGGCATGAGCCCAGGAGCAAGGTGGAGGCGGGCGGAGCTGGCCGGCCCCAGTCCCAGCCTGGGTCTGCATCTCTGGTGTGCACCAATGTGTGCGCATCCTGACGTGGCTGCCAACACGCACCAGGGGGTGGGGCGCCAGCACCCAGCAACAGAGGTCAAGAATCAACCTCCCACCTCCCGATTCCTGCGGCTCAGAGAGCGGGCTGCTGTCATAAGGGGCGGCTCAGCGCCCGCATCCGTCAGCCAGCCGTCATCGCCACCCACCCCCGGGTCACGAATCAGCAGCTCCACTTACCTCCTGCCAGCAAGCACGCTCAGGCCAGCCCTGTCACTGGCCGCTGAGCCTTTGGAAAATGTAACCCTGTCAACCCTCACACTGATGCGCAGGGTCTCACGCTTCAGTGCACGCGCACGGGTGCAGGAGCGTGCTAGCCCGGGGCACATGCATGTGTCGCACCCAGATGTGCTCCCCCTCAGCGCACGGTGCAGGTGCGTGCATGTTCACTACCACTACATGGAACGTCCCTGCAGGTCTGCAAATGTGGTCACGTGCCAGCACACCATGCAGGTACAGAGGCAAATTCTCATGTGCGCACTTACGTTTGTGCATGAAGCAGTACCCGCCTCCCATGGGATGATCTCTTCCATGCATGTACACATGTATCCACTGGCACGCTTCCATGAGCAAACATACTTTACCATTCCGGCACGCACTTTTACATGTGTGCCCCCAGAAACTCCATTCAAATGCACAGCACATGTGTGTGCATGTTCTCAGTTGTACTCATACACATGAATGTATAGCTACATTGTATAGCTACATGCACATTTTTTTTTTTTTGTGGCGGTGCTGGGGATTGAACCCAGGGTCTTGTGCTTGGGAGGCAGGCACTCTACCAACTGAGCTACATCCCCAGCCCTATATGCACATTTATGTGCATGCACAAGAAAGCACAGGAAGCCTCAGGAAGCCTGTCACAACCTTAACTTCAAGCACACGAGGCCTGAGGTTGTGTTGCACGTGGGAGCACCTGTGTGCATGACTGTGATACATACAATCACCTACCAGCCCCTAAGCAGATACGCCTCCTCCAAGACTCAGGTCTATGCCAAGTGTGCACACCTGTGCACCTGCCTCCCTGGATGTGAGCTCCTCCGCTTCCAGACCACTTGTCCTCAAGCACCTAACCGCTTCCGTCCCCATGCACCTTCAGACAGGCCCACCTCGGTGCCACATCTGCCTAACTCCACGGACACGCACTCAAACCAACACGTGCCTCCTCCAAAGCCCGTCTCCCACACGTGGATGGAGTCAGGTCCCTGCCACGTGGATGCACACAAACCCCCCTCGGGTGCAGCCTGCCCCAGCCCCGGATTGTCAGGTGTGCCGGGGACAGCAGGAATGGCGCCCACACACAGAAATCGCCACTCACGCAGAATTGCATCTGCTGCAAGCTTCTCATCTGCTGTGCAAATGATGATTAAATGTTATTGTGCAAGAGAAAACGGCAAGGAGGGATTCATTAGCTTTATTGTCAGGAAGGACTCCATGGGCTCCAGCTCCCAATTCCAAGGCTGGCTTAACCCCCTGCATGCTGCGGGACACCAAGCACGGATGTGGGATCGCAGGGAATGAAGACCCCAGAGACAGGTCGCAGCTCTGGGCCCACATGAGCCAACCCAGATGCAGAGAGTACTGCGGAGGGACTCGTGGTGCCCAAGAGGCTGCTGCAGCCTTGCCCTTATTTGGTGGATGACCTTGGACTTGTTCCACTTATCAGCTCATCTCTCACCCTACCGTGTCCCCAGTACGTAGAGGTGCAAGATGTCATGGTCCTCTGGAGGCATGGGCTTCTCAGATGGAAAGGGCATTCCAGAAGGGAAACAGCAGGAGCAGAGGGCACTCTTTAGAAAGCAAGACACACACAAGTCAGCTGGAGGACAGCTCGGACAGTCATTCCCTCCAAAAAGCATGGGCCTTTTCCTGAGGCCAATTGGGAACCATGGAAGGAATGCGGATAGAGCTGACCCATGAGCACAGGGCACCCACTTAGATCTGAGTTTAGATAAGTGACAAATAACTTTTCCAGTATTAGTGTCCAAGTATTGCCCGGGATATACTCATGCTAAAACACCTACATATTGTTTATTTAAAATTCACATTCAACTCGGAATCTTGTATTTTGATTCGTTAAATCTGCAACCTTATGTACAAATTGGCCTTTTGGAGGATCACCTGGTATTGTGTCCAGGCCGGATTAAAGAAGAAAATAAGAGAGAGGGGATCCAGTGAGGATGGAAGAGCCATCATAGTCTTGCCTTCTCCCTTAACCAGAAAATCCCCACTTTTTTTTTTTTTTTTTGGGGGGGGGGGGGGGAACCAGGGATTGAACTCAGGGACACTCGGCCACTGAGCCACATCCCCAGCCCTATTTTGTATTTTATTTAGAGACAGGGTCTCACTGAGTTGCTTAGGGCCTCGCTAAGTTGCTGAGGCTGGCTTTGAACTCGAGATCCTCCTGCCTCAGCCTCCCAAATCGCTTGGATTACAGGCATGCACCACCGCACCCTGCTAATCCCCACATTTTAACTGGACACAAGATCATTGATTATGATGACCACATTCCCCTCCCTCTCTCACCACTGGGTGAGACTGCTTGGACTATCTCAGCCAATGCAGATTAAGCAGAATTGGCATGTGACTGCTTCTGGTTCACTCCTTAAAATACTGCTGACACATGCTTCTTTGCCTCTTTCTTCTGCCCCTTTCTCCTCCCTGCTGGCTGCACACATGTGAGATGGCTGGGGCCCAGGCAGCCATCTTAGGCCATAAGGACAGAGGTTATATCCTATGGAAGGCCAGACAGCACACTGGAGACATGGTTTCTTTAACCTCATGGAGCCCCAACCTTCCCATCTCCAGGGGAGTTTGGTTTATTTGAGAGAGAAATAAACTCCCAACTTATTGAAGTCACTTGTTTTGGTCTTCTGTCCCAAGCCACCAAGCCTAACACTAGTTGTTACAAGGAGGTTGACACAGGAATCCGTGAGAGAGAGCCTGAAGCTTAAACTGGGTCAGCAACAGTGGACGTGAGAACCCTTTGGAAGCAAGACCTGGCGGGAGCTGGCAATGGACTGATGCAGGCGTGGTGGAGGGAGGAGGTCAAAGGCGTCGGGCTTGAATGACAAGGGCGGCGAAGCTGGTAATGAGCCAGGAAGCCCAGGAGAAGGCTCAGGCATGGGGTCAGGCGCGGTCGCTTTGGTTTTGGACATGTGCAGCTTGAAGGGCCTGCAGGCCGTGGGCACACGACTTGGAGATTCAGCACTGGGGTTCAGAAAGTGGAGGGACCCCAGGGAGCTTTAGTGGCCACGTGTCTGCATGAGAGCTGTCAGGGAGGCCCAGGGAGGGCGTGTGGGACGCCAGGAGCAGAGGGTCAAGGGGAACTGAGGAGCACCAGGGTCGGGTTGGGGAGGAGCCCCTGGGAGCTCCATCTCTGCAGCTATGAAGTAAGGGCGGCAGGAGGGGCGGCCTACCCTCCCTAGGCTCCTTCCTGATCTGACAGTCAAGAATCTTAAGGTGTGACCGGAAGCCACTTATTTCTGGAATTCAATCTCCTTTGGAAAATGGGAGTAAAAAAAGCCCCAGGGCCAGGGGCTGTTCAGAGGGGGAGCACCCGCCCTGAAGCTTAGCTCCCTAGAGGAAGCGCCAGATAAGTCACAGCTGTTAGGAGGCCTGATGTGGGCAGAGGGGCTAGGGGAGGGTTGTCCTCTTTCCCACCCAAGCCCAGACAGAGGCTGAAAGCCTAGGATCCCTCACTGAGGCTAAAGAGTGGGCACCTGCTGTATACAGAACATAGCGCTATACAAGAGAGAACAGCAGCGAGGTGTGGTTACTTTTTTTTCTTTTGGTGCCGGCCTCCTAAATTGTTGAGGCTGGCCTTGAACCTGGCCATCCTCCTGCCTCAGCCTCCCTGGTCACTGGGATTATAGGTGTGCACCACCGTGCCCAGCCAAGAGGTGGTTCCTTTTGAAATGGTGAGAAAGCCCAGCCTGGCAGGAAACCTTTGGAGGAGGCGTGGGCACAGGGGCAGGGCTGGAAGAGGAGGGGAGTGGGTGTCTGGAAGCTCTCGCAGAGGAGGCTGTAGACCGAGGCCCAGAGGGCACACGGGTGCTTTCAGTAGGAGGAGCCTGGCAGATCCCACTGGGCAGAGCGCAAGGAGGCCACTGCTGGTCACTTTCATCTGTGAAATGGGCTCTGAGGGGTGGACGGGGGTTGGCGGCTGAAGTGCTCTTGACGCTTCGTGTCTCCTGAATCCATTTGCTAGGGCTGCGTAACAAAGGGCCGTAGCCTGGATGACCCGAGGGACAGAAATGTGTCATCTCCTGGTCCTGGAGGCTTAGAGTCTGCAGTGCAGATGTCACAGGGCTGTCCCTCTGGGGGCTGGGAGAGAGCTGCCGCCCTCCCTGGCCTTCCCCAGGGCTGTGGCCGCTCCTCCCGCGTCTCCTCCCCTCTGCTCCATCGCGCCTGCATCTGTGCCCAAATTCCCCCTTTTATAAGGACACAGTCATGTTGGATCAGTGACCCACTCAACTCCAGGATGACCTCATCTTAGCGAATTACAGTTGGAATGACCCTATTTCCAAATAAGGTCCCATTCCGAAGTAGGATGGGTTGGGCTTCAACGGGTGAATGCCAGGGGGACACAATTCAACCATGATAGCCCTCGTTCAGGTCTCAGCCCCAGCTCTGGCCACAGACCCCGCCAGCTCCCTCGCTGGGGCAGTGTGGATGGTGGAGGCTCCATTTGCACAAAGGGAGGAGGCCCTGGGGCTCAGACCACCAGCAGGGAGCGGGTGCTGTCCCCTCCCCCTCCCCCGCATAGCCACGGATGCACTCAGATGCTCACATCTAACCACATACGTGCACACACACACACACACACACAGACAGACCACACAAAGAAATCCAGACCTACCCTATGTGGAAAGTCACACAAAGACATACACGCACACCCAAAGCGTGTGCAGAGCCTCACGCTGAGATCCATGCAGACCTCTGTACATACACACATACACTCGCAGACCCGTGACACGCTGACACAGATCACAGCTCACACGCATCCCCCAGACACAAGGATGCACACTCGGGGGCAGTGACACCTGCGTCTGTGGACAGACACGCAGGGCGCGCTGGGTCCTGGCAATCACGCACACAACCCACGCAGGCTGCGTGCATGCCCGCAGGTGCACACCCCACAACACAGGCAGACACACAGGTCTTGCACCCACAGACACGCAGGTGGGCTGTTTGCCTGCCAGGCTGTTCATCCCTCCGCGCTTGGCGGATCCCCGAGTCCCGCCCCATCCCTCTGGCCTCTGGCTCATCATTCACTCCCTGGTAATTGGAGGCCATTGAATCCCCGTCCTGCCCAGCCAATCAGGGCCCCGCAGAGCAGGCAGCCCTCAAAGGCCCCCCGCGAGGGCAGTGAGGCAGGCAGCCCTTTGTGGTTGGCATGGGATCTGCAAACCCAGAAATGCACACATGCACACACGCGCACACACGCGCACACACACACACACGCTGCTGTCCTGAGACACGTGTGCACACACCACCTCACAGTCACAGAACCACACGCCATGGTGCACACATGGCTACCCGTGCAAGCACGGGAGGATCACGCACACGGCAGGAGGCAGAGGGTGCCCACGTTACACTGATCCCACGGTCAGTCAGGGTGCGCATGTGCAGGGCGGCCCAGGGCCCACCAAGTGTCGGTGGCGCCTCGATGGAGAACATGGCCACTCAGATCCCGAGCTGCGCTTAGTAACCGCCTCCTGGTGTCTCTGGGCACCGTGCACACGACGCACAGTGACGACCAGGAGGAAGGGACTCGGGGACCAAGGACATAAGCAGTGTTGGTGGGCACGCACAGGTTCCCTCCGGGCCCGCCGAGGGTCCCCACGGGGGCCTGCAGTCCCCTCCTGCTGAGCCCAGAGATGGCCCAGTTTCCTGCCCAGCTAGGCTGGTTTCCTGGGAGAGGGGGGCCACAGCCCCACCTGTCACCCTGCTGTTTGTCACTCCATCACGGCCGGTGCGCTGACATTCAGAGCTGGCGCGGAGATGATCGCGTTTAGCCGTAATGTGCCGCAGATTGCACTGACATTTGGAAAATATTCCACCTCGGGACCCATTCGACTTCAAACTTTTTTCCTGGAAGGGGAGAGAAGCGGCAGGGATGGGCAGCGAGGGCCTGCGGTGTGCTGCAGCGTCCCCCGACCCTCGGAGCTGAGAATCCCACCTTCCCCCTCCCAGGCCCAGGCACCCGCTGTCCTCTCTGCTTCTACCTGGGGAGCGAGGTTGGGGAGCAGCGATGGGGCTCCCCAAGGCAGAGATGATGTCCCCTGCAATACAGCAACCCTTCCCAGTACAGGGTCTACTGGCAGCCCCCACCCCATCTTGGGCCTGGTGATAGGGGCCCCGCTATCAGTGGAGCGCCTACTAAGCACCTGACCTTGTTTTCAGCATGTCACACAGGTCCCCTCATTTGGTAATGGTGACAACCTTGTGAAGTAAGAACTACTTACATCCAATTTGAATAAGGAAGGACTGGAAGCTCAGAGAGGTGAAGTGACTTTCCCAAGGTCACACAGCCAGGAAGGGCTGGGGCTGAGACTTGAGCTTCTGTCCACCAGCACCAGAACTTGCCCTCTGTCCACTGCAAGATGGGTCATGGGGTCAGGCAGATGCTGAATCCTCCCAAGACCTCTCACCACCTGCCCCTCCTCTTCCTGTCTCCTGCCTCCTCCCCTCCTCTCTCTAGGACCAGCTCCTGGAGTGACAGCCCAGGCCGGGGTGGCTTCCTTGGAGGGAGGAGGAGGAGCTGAGCTGCACCTGGAGAGTCAGAAGGGTCAGCTCTGTGCCATGACGCAGAGGCTCTCGCTGAAGGAAAACCACCGCCTTTCAATGGATGGGGCGGCTGGATCTCTCTACGCAATGGCTGCCAGGACCCAAAGCTGGGGTGGGGGTGACTTGCCAGCAGTGGCCCAGCTTGGGGTCCAGGCAACAAGGCTCTCCAGGGGAACTAATGGCTGCCAGAGGTACTTCCCTTCCCCAGCAGAGGGGCTTGTGAGGACCCTTTGAGGCCAACCCTGGGCAGCGATGGTGGGGACACAGGCGGGGATATGGAGCGGGGAGAAACATATTCTGAAGGCAGGGTCAAAGTGACATGGCCCCAGCTTGTCCAGAAGGAGATAGAAGAGGAAGGAAGACTGTCTGGATCTCTTAAGAGCCGATTAATCTCCTTAAATAACTCGAGTCCAACTTCCCAAAAGGCAAAAAAAAAAAAAAGTTCGGTTAATCTACTTGAAATGATTCCCGAGTTCCCCGGGTGGCAATCAATACCTGCACGGCCTCTCCCTTCATAAGTAACTCGCAGTAATTGTAAGGGGGGGGGTTTCTGCCTGTGTGCAGAAAATGACATTCTAGCTTCAGAGAGAAGCCCTCGGGGAAGGGGATCAATGGGTCTCTGAAGGGGAGCCAGCCCTGCTGGCGGGAGAGAGGCTGTGGAGGGCCACAGGATCTGCCCGAGGTCCCTCTGCCTTACATCCCGTGGGGCAAGGCAGACTGAGCGGGGGGGCCCACCAGGATCTCCAGGAGAAAGAAGCAAGTCAGGGTCCGCAGCCCAGCAGTGTCCCCACCGATGTCACTGGAGCACCATCAGCGCCCAGCACTGGTGGCCTTGAGGGATCCCAACAGCACCCACTCTTAGTGTACAGGTGTCAGTGACCAGTGTCCTGGGCTGGGCCACATCGATGTCCTGAGGAGACAATCCTGATAGAAGTCACCCAGGTGTCTTTGGGGCACCCCCAGCGCCCACAGGAGTCCACCACCTGCGTCCTCAGGAGTCCTTGTCCGTGTCCATCCCGAAGGCACCCCCAAGCATAGGGACGATGTCCTTTCTGACCATGACTGTACCTCACCAGCCATAGCTGCTGGTTCGGATCAGGAGCTCGGTCAACACCTGTCAAGGAGGGAAGGAGCGAGGAAGCTCTTGGCAAGGACAGGAACCTCTTCTGTCCTGTCCACCGCCGGGTCCTTGGGGTCTTACTCACAGTGCCTGGCCGAGGAGGGTGCTCCACACACAGCCATGGGGTGGGTGGGGACATGGTGGGACATGCACGAGAAAGGAGCCTCTTGGGGCACGGTTACCGCCCATCTGTGACGCCAGGATCACAGATGGGGCAAAGTCATCCCAGGGCCAGAGAAAGCTGCCCCTCCCTAGGGCCAGACCCACGTGGGCAAATGGCTTCCCTTCTCTCCATCACAGCAGCAGAAGGCCAGGGGGGTGCAGAGTCTCTCTCCTCCTGTCCCTGCTGTCCTTCTTCCCACTCTCCAACCCTAATGCAATTTTCTAGAATGTCCCCAGGTCCTGGAGGGAGAGCTCATTACCTGTGATCTACCCATAAAACCGGCAGCCGCTGCCTGGGGGCGAGGAAGCCACTTGCCATTAACTGGGCCCTGCAGCAGCTCTGGAAGTCCGTCCAGACCTCCAACCCCACAGCTTCCTGCAGATGGAGGCTCCACGCCTGGCCAGGATGCCCATCAGAGTCCCTGGAGGGCCACGCCCACTGCAAGGGCCACACCCACTGCGAGGGCCACACCCACCGCGCAACTCACTCCCCACACCACCAAACCCGCGACCTCAGGACAACCCTGGGAGTCAGGTCCAATTGCTGAGGAGTCTCATTTCACATTTGAGGAAACTAAGGCTCAGAGAGGTAAAAGAAGTTGCTTCAAGTCACACAGCAAGGATGCGGCAGAGTCTGTCCTCGAATCCAAGGACCCCAAGCCTGGCTCCTACAGAAGGCTGTTCGCAGCTTCTGAACCCAAGTCAACCCACGCCACCAAGGGCAGCATTGCCACCGAGGTGCTTAGGAGGGAATCGGCCAGAGGACAAGCGTGACCTCTAACCTCTGACCTCTCTAGTCACCTGACTCCAAGATGCTGAGGGATTTGTACCTCAACTCAGAAAGCAGAGATGAAGGAACAGGGCTGTGAAATGGAAGTCACCCTTAGGTGTGGCGAGGGCCTGGTGGCCTTGTGCATGGCCAGCCTGCATCCCCGTGACAGCACCTCACTTGGAGGTCGTATCCTGCTCTCAAATCCCAGGGCCTTGGAACTTCAGCTCTGGAAACATTAGAAAAATCGACCAGCATTTTCCTGTTCCAGGACTCGAATACCGTCTTTATGACCTCCGCCATCTCCAGGTCACACCTGGATGATTCCATGCTCAATGTTTTCCTTCCTCCCACCACCCCCTCTCTATCCCTGATTTTATTTTGAAAGCAAAACTTACATCAGTACATCGAGTGGGAAAATAGGAACTCGGGACATCAATGCAATGTGGAAAAAAGCACCCTGCTGAGCCCTGGGCTCCCCTTACCACAGAGATCACTGAACACAAGAGAAAAGACAGGCTCTGAGCGCCCACCATGACTCTCCTCCACAGTCAAAGACCCAAGGAGGGCTGGGGAGGAGCGCCATCCTGGGTAGGTGGCAATTCAGTGGTACTCCATGCGGACTACAGATTGTCAGGGTGTGTGAAAACACCTTTGGAGGTACTAGGGTTGAGGCCAACTCTCAGAGCCTCCTGGGGCTACCCCACTGGGTCACTGGGCCACAGCCATATAACAGCTAGGATTCCCTTCCTGATTCCTTGGCTCTGTGCTGTGTGTCCTTGGGTGAGTGCCTT
This sequence comes from Glaucomys volans, assembly GCA_020662805.1. Lineage (NCBI taxonomy): Eukaryota > Metazoa > Chordata > Mammalia > Rodentia > Sciuridae > Glaucomys > Glaucomys volans. The sequence continues at coordinate 6,946 of JAJEJO010002289.1, read as the reverse complement.
CCCCGCTCTGTGCCTCCATTGGATTGAATATTCTCTCTGGATGCTTCGAGCGCTGATATCCTAGAAGTCTGAGATCTAAAGTGGGGTGATTACATTGCCCAGGATAGCAATCAGAGGGACTGGCAAGGTCTCTCCCATCCAGGATCAGGTAGCAAGTATTTAGGGCTTTGAGAGCCTTGCAGCACCTGGTACCTAGCCGCACACAAAATACATCCAGGAGTGGCTTTGGCCACATTCCAATAAAACTTTATTGGGGAAGCAGCAAGGGCCGCCCCCAGGAGGCACTTTGCCAAGCCCTGATGGAGGGCTGGGGGAGGAAGGAGGCCCAGGGTTGGCCCTACTAGTTCTGAGTCTAGCTCCTCGAGCAGTGGTCCCCTGTGAGGCCCTGGCCTCCCTCCTTCCCCACTGCCTCCCACGTGGCCATTATCTGCCTGATCTCCCTCCCCTGGACTTTCTAAATTTATTCACAGACAAAGATCTAAGCCATAATTTGAGATGAAAGTCCTGAACTCCCTGAGAGCCCTTCGGTCTGCTGGGATTGAGATGCAGGCTCTGGGGACAGGTTCAGATTCGGAATCCCCCACACACACTCAGACAAGCCCTTCCGGGGCCTCTGCCCCCAACTACAAGACAGGGATGCAGAGCCGCCCCGAAAGGCTAATTGCAAGGATTACAGAGCTAATCCCACCGCAGCCCTGGGCAAGTGGCTGGTGTGGTCATGCGCCCTGGGACCGTGCCGCCCCGTTGTCATTCTGCAGGACACCGGAGACCCGGGCCTCCCTGGGCTGCCCCTCCTGGCCCTCCTCCTGCCACCAGTCCAGCGGGGCTTCCCCAGGGCACATCTGCGGCACAAACCACTGCCATCGATTTCTGGCAAAGCAGCTTCAGGGTCTTTGTGATTTTTTTTCCCTTTAGTTTGATTTTAAATCCCAGTTTATTCTTAGCAATTTAAGAGAGGAACTGGGGGTTGGGGAGGCAGCTCGGGCCCCTCTGGAGGCTGATCGGCTCTTCCACTCGGCCTCCCCCCACTCCGCCCTACTTCCCCTGGGAAAAGGCTGCCCTGGGACCTCTACCCTGCCCAGGGAAGAGGGAGAGGATGGAGTCAGTGATGGCGTCTTGGAGGCCTGTCCTCTTCCCTCCTGGGGACTCCCCTGCCAGCCTGAGTCAGGATCATGCTGGGTCTCTCTCTCCTCTCCCAGCCTTGGACTCAGGATGGTTGCTTAAGGGGCCCCCAAACTCTGCCACTTCCTGGTTCTGGGTCTTGGACATGCCCTTCAAACTCTTGCATCCTTTGTTTTTCCTTCTGCAAAATGGGTGCAGAGGTGCTGCCTCCCTGCTGTGGGAGGATGCATGCAGAGAGGGGTGGGGGCTCTCTGCAGGGAGCCGGGTTGCAGGGCTGCTGGCTGGGGAGGGCCGAGCGTCCAGGCAGAGGCAGGCAGCCTTCCTTCCCAGCTGGGCGTTTCGAGCTCAGACACTGGAAATGCTGCAGCTGCCACTCAGCTACGACCCAGCTGGGACCCGCTGACAGCATCTTAATTTCAGCCCAAGCTCTTTTCCAGACGGGCTGCTAATTAGGGCTAATGGGCAGCTCTCCCTGGGGCTCCAGCTGCTGCTCCCTCCCTCTCCATTAAAGCAGGCCACTGAGCAGGGGCCTGGGCAGATGCCCCCGGCCATGCCGGTGGGCCAGCCTCTGGGCTCAGCATCGCTCTCCAAAGTCTCTGGGCAGGGGTGACCTGTTTGTGCTTTCTCACCTGTCAAATGGCAAGGCAGGCAGCAGCGGCCAGGGGCCTGCTTCCCATTTCATGCCAGGCCTATGGGAGGCACCCAGGACACACGGATAAGCTGAACCAAAAGCCAAATTTTCTTGGATTCAGTTTTTTGTTTGATCTGGTTCTGGCTGTGTGACTTTGGGCAAGCTCCTTAACCTCTCTGAAACCAGGTCTCTGCATTTATAAAGCAGCCACTGCCTCACAGGGATGTTACAAGGATGAAATGAGACACGGTAGGCTAGCACCACGGCATGCAGCCCCCAGGGGTGGGGACCTAAGGACCCCAAATGCTGTCTCAGGAGGCTTGAACGTCGGACTGAGAGAACACTGAGCAGTAGCTATCATCCCCGCCATAGCTACTTCTGCTTCATATTCCCCCATGCTGAGTGCATAATAATAGCTACACTTAAATGGCACCTACTGTATGCCAAGCACTGTGCTAACTGGCTGAGCCCTCACACCCAGCCCACAAGGCAGGATTACTGTCTGCATTTTACAGAAATAGAAACTAGTACACGGAAAGGTCAAGTGACTTGCCCGTGATCACTCAGTATTCCGTTTTCTACTGTCGTGTGATACACGCACTCCAAACTTAGCAACTTGAAACAGTAAATGTTCGTCATCTCCCAGCTTCTCTATGTCAGGAGTCCAGGCAGAACTCAGCTGAGTGCCCCTGGGTCTCTTATGGGCCTTTGCCTGGAAACAATCAGTTGTCACTTGGGTCTCCAGTGGGTGACGCACATAGGGAGTGAGCGAGAAAAGTGCCCGGGATGGAAGCCACAGCCTTTTTATAACCGAACCTCAGAAGTGGCAGCCATTACCCTTGCTGGCTTGTACTTGTTAGGAGGAGGTCACTAGATCCAGCTCACGCTCAAGAGGGGGTCTGAACAAAGCACGGATACCAGATGCCACGGCTCTCGGGTGGGGATGTCATCGTACCATCTACCACAGCCAGTAAACAGGGGGACTGCCCAGGAAGGCAGGCAGCCTGGCTCCAGAACCCTCTTCCTAATCCAGAATCCAAACCAGATCCCCGCTCCATGATCACGGCCTGGGTGGGGAGGAACGAGCTGCCCTTCCTGCCCTCCCAAGCTCCCCAACCAGAAAAGGAAGCAGGAAGGTAAGAGGGTGGTCGATCAGTGCCCGACAGGAAGCAAAGCAGAGTAAGCAGGAAGCCTTCCTGGAGGAGGGAATGCCTGAGCTGAGAAGCAAGAGACACGGTGGAACCAGCTGGGCTGAGGGCATGGAAGAGAATCTGGCAACGGGAAGGATGTGAGCGGGGCTCCCATGGAAGACTGGTGCTTCGTGTGAAGTCCAAGGTGCACACGATGGACAGAGCTGGCGTGGATGGGCGAGGGAAGTAAAAGAGGTGTGTGGGAAAAGAACAGGTGAAAGAACTTGGATGTCATTCCAGAGAACTAGGGAGCCATGGAAGGTTGCCCAGAGTAAGAAAGAGCATCCTGAATGAGACAGAGAGCAGGAGAAGGTGAGCCGGTTAAGAGCGAGAAGGCTCTTTATTCGCCCATTTCAGGTGATGTGTGTTTATCACCCACGGGCACTGCTCTAGGGACGTGCAGTCAATAACACGAGGCTGCTCTCTCCCTTGGAAGGAAGAGTCTAGCAGGAGAGAAAAGAAAACTTTCAAAACCAATCAATGAAAAAGAAAATTATCAGAGTAACAGGTGCAATGCTAGTATCAAAGGAAAAGAGCACTTTCAACTGGAAGGTTCGGGTAGACGACACTGACCGTAGCCCTAGAGGAAGAGACAGAGCTGGCCAGGGGAGCCAGCCTTCCAGACAACAGCTGGTGCAAAGGTCCTGAGGTACAGAGAGCTTGGCTGGAGGCCAGCAGAGATAAGACATGCCAGGCAAGAGAGAGAAGGACAGGAAATGAGGCTGGAGAAGCAGAGAGAAGCAGAGCAAGAGGATGAGGCTCAACACTGAGCCCCAGCAGCAGGGCAGAGGGATGAGAACGCCGAGGAATGATCTCAAGAAAGCATAAGCTTCCAGCCTTGGGTAAGCAAATTGCAGGCCTGGTGGACCAGGGGAGCCATAGCAAGCGAGGGAGAGAAGAGAGGCTGGCCCACTTTACAGGCAGGCCTTGTCCCGAGGGGCCGAGCCACAGATCAACAGTCACGCGACAGACAGACCCAGGCGAAGCAGCCAGTTAGGCAGCATTTGCATATTCGTTTAATAAAAAGTTCCGGATGTACAGCGACGGATAATTAATTACCCGGCACATTTTCCCTTTGCTCCCTCCCCTCCGCCCCACGTCACAGCTGTGGCCCAGTCACTCTCCTCCCCTTTGGACTGAGTCAGCAGAATCCCGGCCTCTTCTGCCTCTTCCAAGGAGAGGGGCCCCAGCCCAATAAATATGGTCTTATTAAGTGTGTGCTGTGGCCAGTCAGGCCTGCAGGGCAGCAATCTCCCCCGTTCTGCCTGAGTGTTTGTGCCAGAACCTATGGCCACTTGCAAAGAAATTAAATTAGATAGTTTGATAGCTTTCCGTGTCATTATGAAAGAAATTTACATGTGATGTTTATGAGAAGAGGGATAATTAGGCACCCAAACCCAGAGGATTTCCATTAGTCAGGCTCCCCTACAAGAGGGTGGGAAGGGGAAGCCAGGAGGGTGGGAATTCAAATTGCAGGAACTTGAGCCCCAAGAGGGCTGCAGCTGCAAAGATGGGCTTGGAGCATGGTAGGTACTCAATAAACGATCAGGAAGGACTGGGATGAATAATGAAAGGATACAGCGAGGAGGGGAAGCTAGCTCCACCAGCAGGGGTTTCTCCTCTAGGAGCCTCAGTCTCCTCGTCTGTCCTAAGGTCATCCTCAGCACACTGTTCCGAGAATTAGATAAGATCATGTAAGCAAAAACATTCCCAGCCATAGCTGCCATTAGTTGAGCACTTACTATGTGCAGAGCTGTTCTGGTCGTCATACTGAACACTCTGAACCATTGAAGTGGATGTCAGTGCTTTGACCTCCGCAGAAAAGTGAGAGGCCACCCACTAAATTAACTGCCCCAGCCGCGGGGCTTAAACCGCTGGGGCAGGCCACGCCCACGCCTCCAGCTCAACTCCGCAACCGCCCCAGCAGTTCTGAGCGTGGGCACAACCTGCTTGCTTGCCTTTCAGAGATCTGGGGCTTTCACCTGTCCCCACGGGTAGCTAGGGAAACCCAGGCCCGGAAGCAAGAACATGGCGCCAACGTCCCACTGAGCCCAGCTGGGGTGGAAGGAACCCAGAGCCCTGCGCCCCCGCAGCCTACGGCTCCCTCCTGGCTCACTGCGCTCACCTCCCCACGGGCAGGATAATTAGCAGCTACTGATTAGCGCTGATTGCAGCCCCCCGCGGGGCGGAGGAGGGAGCTCCGTCTTGGGACTGGGCCTGGGGGTAGCGCTGGGGGTGGCTGAGGCGCTACTGGCCCCGCTACATCCTTCACCTGCCCGCCCTGGGCAAGGCTGGCTATCGGGGTGGGAGCCGGGAGGCATCCATGGTCTGGCCCTCAGGCCCCGGGATCACACTGGGAATCCAGGGTCACTGGATTCCAAAACCAGGCTGAGTTGAGGAGGTTTGGGGCGGATCAGAAGACCTGAATTCTAAATCTGGCTTTGCCACTAAAATTAACTGTGTGGCCTTGAGCCTCTGTGAGCCTCGGTTTCTTCATCCATAAAATGGGAAGATAATAATGGATTCTTCCCCTGGGCTGTTATGAAGGCAAAATAGACCCTTCAGTTAGAGTCAGATCAGAGGTAGGTACACAAGAAATGGTGGTGATGAGGGGAAAGCCACCACGTGACTCTTTAACCAGAGACCAGATGGCCGGTGGCTACAGGAGGAAGCTGTCCTTTAGGGCCCACACCCCTGGGGAGACTTCTTCCCGCCCAACGATTCCTGGCCAGGCGTCTGGTCCAGGGAAGCCATTTGGGTGGATCCTGTTGCCAGATCAGGAGACAGGCAGGGTCGGCAGGGGACACAGATCAGAAGTCCCAACATGGGCCCCTGGGAGCAGTGGGCACCAGGGAGACACCGGGTCCCTCTGTGGGAAGCCACCTGGAGCCTGGGCATCCCCCCCAGTCCCAGGTCCCGCGGTGGCAAGAACCAGGCCGAACTCAGCTCAGAGGATGGAATGGAGGCCGCTAATCAGGGAATCCTAGAGGGGACCCAGACAAGATCCAATTAAAATGCCAGCCTCCGCGAGTTTCCCGTTTTAATTTTCCACAAATTAGCTTAAAAGGGGGGATGGAGATGAAGATGTTAGTTGGTTTTTTTTTTTTTTGCGCCAAGAGGGAAAATCCTTTGAGGGTTATATGACTTGCTTCTCTTTTTTAAAAATAAAATTACTCTCAGCTGGGGGCTTCTGGGGATTTTTTTTTTGGACTCCATGTCTTAGAGGTGATCTTCAGGGCCTGCCTATTAGGGTGCAGGGACCCCCTTTAAATATAAAACACCGTTTCCTGAGTCAGCGCTTACTTTATGCCTTACGACCTCCAGGGCAGCATCACTGGCCCTGTGTGCATGTGCCTGTGACTCAGAGAGGTGAAGTGATTTATCCAAGGTCACACAGCTAGGAAATGATAGAGCCCGGTTCCAATATTCTGTGCTCCTCACAGCAGCCAGGCTGTCGCTCAGTGGCCTCATCCACTCCACACCCACCTCAGGAACCTGCAGAGGGGAGGACGGAGTGGAGGCTCCGGGCTGCCTCAAGCTCTGCACCCTGCAGGACTAGCAGAGCTCATTAGCATTCCAGAGACCCTTGGGACTGGCCTTCACCCAAAGTGAGGTGGCTTCTCCAGGGTGGCAGTGATTTCCTACCCCCCTCCCCATATGCGACACACACAGCAGCCATCTCGAGGCTGGGACCCAGCTCCTTCACCACTGCTGCTGGCAAAGGCCAGCTCCCATCCCCCTCCCCGCCCAGAGACTGGCACTGGCTGCCGGTGCCCTTGATCTCACCAGTGTCCTGCGCTCCTGTGCCCCCACCCCCATCCTCCTGTCTACTGGAGCTAATTCATTTTGCCAGTGTGGAAGCCACACAAGACTAAATTCAGCACAGCACCCTAGACTTCCACACCAGAGCAGTCCCTCCAAACCCACACCGGGGCATGACCAAGCTCCGCTCCAATCTCAGCACAGGATCCTGGCAGAAAAAAGCTCCCACCTTCTGGGCTGG